>JACEEZ010001453.1:70460-147960 GCA_016584305.1 Chionoecetes opilio | reverse complement strand
TAATAATAACAAAAACAATAATAATAATAATAATAATAATAATAATAATAATAATAATAATAATAGTAATGATAATATCTGCCACAAACTTTGACTGACTCACTGAATGACTAACTGACTGACTAACGCCTCCCCTTGTAACTGACTCACTGGGTTTCTTAGTGTTTGCATTTCTTTACTGACTCATTACCCCCTGACTCAACTGACTGACTGACTGGCGTTTCCCTCACTCTTCCTGATAACAGAAGATAACTAAGTTGGCACTAAATCATCTCTCTCTCTCTCTCTCTCTCTCTCTCTCTCTCTCTCTCTCTCTCTCTCTCTCTCTCTTCTCTCTCTCTCTCTCTCACTTTCTTCTTGAGGTCAGACGTAAACGCGCTCTGACACACACACACACACACACACACACACACACACACACACACAATCTGTAAGTGTATTCCGTTTGTAAAGTCTTGCATATGAACGAAATAAAAAAAAATACAAATGAAGCTTTTTGAAAACATTACAAAAACGTCAAAACTCGTGATAAAATTATTAAAAAAACGTAAAGAAACATAACTATATTTTCAGAGAACCATTCATAAAGTCCAGAAAAAAAAGTGAGAAAAAGAATATTGAAACAAAGCAAGCATATAATCAGGTGAAGAAAAAATTATGGTAATAACATAAGAATATATTTGCATGAAACAAGAAATCAGTGCTGAAATCTAAACAAAAAGTAATATCGTAACAAGACAATTTTAAACGGCAAAAACACAAATCTGATACTGAGAAAAATACAGCAAAAAATATAACAAAACAAAGCAAGAAAAAAAAGCTAGAACAAAAATCAAAACACTCAAATCAAAACAAGAAAAAAATTACTAAAACCAAAACCAAAACACTAAAACTAACCATAAAAACACAAGATAATAAAATACATCATTGAACGACAAACGACATCAACGACAAAACGATAATTAGGAAGAAAAAAACACATACGATATTCTGAAAGGCGCAAGGGATGAGAATGAGAATGCTAAAAAATGGGTAAATTTCGACAACCCATTTTCGACAACAAAGTACAAATAAGAAAGAAAAAAAAAGCATACGAAATTATGAAGTGATGCAAGTTTGGGATGAAAGAGAAAACTAGAAGACGGGAAAAGAGAATGGAATTAGCGAATAGATGGGAATAACAGAGAACGAATAGGTGGGAATGACAGAGAACGAATAGCATAGGTGGGCGCGATAACGAATTTTTTTATCACGATAACCGATAAATCGATAACGATAACCTTATCGGCGATAACCGATAATCGATAACTGGCGATAAATGTATCGCCCGATAAGGCGATAACCGATAAATCGATAAATCCAAAATTCCGATACTAGCGATAACGATATTGATATTTTAAATAAAAAATCTTAAATGCTATCAGTAAACTGTTAGAAAACCCTTCATTTACCTTTTGCACACTAATATCTTCTAAATTCAATGTTTATCCTGTCTCTTCACTAATGAAAAGTACTGTTTTTAAGTAAAATAACTACATTTGAAAGTTTAAACTACTAAAAATGTCTTTTGCACAGCCACAGTCTAGACCAGGTTTTGCAGCATGTTCCCCTTCATAAACATAAGCATGTTGAAGTTTTCATCAGACAGGGAGCTCCTCTTGGCCCTGTTGATGTCCTTGCCAAGGGAGAACAAGCGCTCCACCGCGGCGTTGGACGGCATCGCCGTGTTGTACCTCAAGAAGAGGTCAATGAGCACCTTCTTACTGTTGAAGGCTGGGTCTGCCAGACTGTCTGTCCATTTGGCCTGCAGCCACACCTTCACAATGTGAGCAGCCTTGAACTTGGTTGACCTGTGGTCCAAATGTGAACCAAAAAAGAAAATTATCGATTATCGCTAGTTTGGAACCAAAAGTATCGGCGATACCAATGAATCAATAACGCGGGATTTTTTTTTATCGGATAACCGATAACCCGATATAGTTATCGCGATAAATTATCGCGATAACGCCCACCTATGCGAATAGGTGGGAATAACAGATAACAAATAGGTGGGAATGACAGAGAACGAATAGATGGGAATGACAGAAAGAGCGAAAAAAGAGAAAAGGAGAGAAATGAGAGAAAAGGGGAAAGAAAACGGGTTAGAAATGAGAAAAAGCTAAATAAAATAAAAGGAGAGATATATGAGAGAAAGCGAAGAAAAGGAGAGAAATAAGAGAAAAGGCGAAAAAAAGAAGAGAAATAAGAGAAAAGCGAGAGAGAATTGAGAAAAGCGAAAAAAAGGAGATAAATGAGAAAAATGCAAAAAAAAGAGAAATGAGAGAAAAACGAAAAAAGAAGAGAAAATTAAGAGCAAAGTCGATAAAGAGACTAGAGATAAGATAGAAAGATAAAAAGGTAAAGAGAACGGGACGAGCGAATAGATGGGAATGACAGAGAACGAATAGATGGGAGTGACAGCAACAGCGAAAAAAAAGATAAATCAATAAAAAAAGTTAAAAAAAGAAAGGGAAAGAGAAGACACCAACGAGCGCGAACAAGAAGTTGACAGTAAATCGATGGACGGGTGACAGGGCGAACACAGACGGAAAGAAGGACGGAGTGTGGCGAACAGCGAAGATATTGATCGTTCCGTAACAAGATCTGCGAGACACGAGGACAAGGAGGAGGAGGAGGAGGATGGGGGGGAGGAGGAGGAGGAGGAGGAGGAGGAGGAGGAGGAGGAGGAGGTGGTGGAGGAGGAGGAGGAGGAGGAAGGAGGAGAGGTGGTGGAGGAGGAGGAGGAGGAGGAGGAGGAGGAGGAGGAGGAGGTGGAGGAGGAGGAGGAGGAGGATTACATAGGAGGAGGAGAAGGAAGGAGGAGGAGGAGGAGGAGGAGGAGGAGGAGGAGGAGGAGGGGGAGGAGGAGGAGGAGGTGGGGGAGAGGAGGAGGAGGAGGAGGAGGAGGAGGAGGTGGTGGAGGAGGAGAAGAGGAAGGCGTGGTCTCCTGTCGTGTAAGTGAAAGGGAAGAGACAATGAAGTTGAAATTGGTAACTGATCCCCACGTTTTGCTTTTCTCTCTCTCTCTCTCTCCTCTCTCTCTCTCTCTCTCTCTCTCTCTCTCTTCTACCATTCTTTTACATGCTCCTTTTTTCGTAGTAAATTTTCTTACTGCCTTACTTTTATCATTTCATCCATATATTTGGATAATAAATTTTAACATTACCTAAAATTACCAAGCCATGGTTTAGATGAACTGGTGAAGAAAAAAATTGAAAGAGAGAGAGAGAGGAGAGAGAGAGGAGAAGAAAGAGAGAGAGAGAGAGAGAGAGAGAGAGAGAGAGAGAGAGAGAGAGAGAGAGAGAGAGAGAGAGAGGAGAGAGAGAGAGAGAGAGAGAGAGAGAGCATTGCCTCCACCACGTCACCCCCGCCTTCCCTTCCCCTCATTCATCAAAAGGGGGACAGAAATCTTCCTCCCCATCTCCATCCCTCATCTTTATCCTCCTTTCCCCCATCTCATCCCCCCCCCCCCACTTCCCTTCCTTTTCTCTTCCTCTTTTTGTTCTTTATGCATTTACAGGCTAACCGTTCTGCACCCATTACTCTCTCTCTCTCTCTCTCTCTCTCTCTCTCTCTCTCTCCTCTCTCTTCTCTCTCTCTCTCTCTCTCTCTCTCTCCTCTCTCTCTCTCTTCTCTTCTCTCTCTCTCAATGTGTTTTCTTTACTATACAAAAATAACTAACAATAAAATAATAATAACAATAAAAATAACAAATGACAAAACAAATTGAACTCTTTACAATGTGAGTATATGGACCATCAACTGGGTGTGTTTTCTTTCTTTCTTTTTTTTCTATTTACCCACCAATGTATTTATATCTCATCAACTGGGTGTGTTTTCTTTCTTTCTTTTTTTCTATTTACCCAGCAATGTATTTATATATCTATCTATCTACCTATTCATCTATATATCTGGCTATCTAAGCATCTTTCTATCCATCATTTTCCTTCTTTAGGTTCAACGGTTAATGTAAGATTTCAAAAGAGGAAGCAGTATTAGGGAAGAAGATAACATTATGTACAGAATGAGGGGTAGCGGTGTACATATACGTATACTATGTATGTACAGCAGTGGAATTTAGGTAATAATGGCACAGGTAAAAATGGCACAAGTGATAAAGTAGGAAAAAATGGCACAACCAATACTACTATATTCACTGTGGTCGGTGGGTAAATACAGAAGAAAAAATGCTTTGCGCGCGTCTTTCTGTTCCAACAATATGTGTTTTAACGCCATCTGTTTAGTAAATCCTGAAATAAATAAATGCTAGTGAATAAATAAATATTTTTTTTTTTTTTTTTTTTTTTTTTTTTTTTTTTTTTACTTCAGTTTATTTGCTCATGTATACGTATATCTAATGTTGCTTTATTTTTTACTGTATGCTTTCCGGTGAAAATAGACAATTATATGATTATTAGTATGTATATAATATATGATTATATTACGGTAATAGCGACGTTTGAACAGGGTGAGGTCAATTGTATGCCTTGATTTATACAGAACAAAGCAAATTTTCAGCATTTCATTGGATGAACACAGTGCAGGTTATGCCACATAAATCCAACAATTTCCTACGGTAATTCTGTAGAAGAATTAGATACAAAAAACATATACAAAGATCCTTCCTTATAAATATTACTACATTCACACGAACCCCGCTCTATTAATTACACAACAACTATAACAAACGTGTTGAAATATCCGATGAAAGTGTGGTCATGGGTCGGTATGAGAGGTCGTCGGCGCTACGAAGCACGTAGTGGCAGCAAGAAGGCCAGTATGATTAGAGTAGATAGAGAGTCAGATAGAGTGTTGAGTGTCGTTTCCCACATTATGTACCAACAACTCACAATACTGTACCAACGTGTAAAAAAAATTATATAACATGTGTCCTGTTTATTACTATATACATGACATTCCACCACTTTATCCCACTCAGCCCTTTTATCTCCTTCTATACATGCTCTCCCTCTTACTCATCATCTTTCCTCTTTTATTCTCCTCTACATGCTTCCTTTATTCTCATTCTATACATGCTTCCCTTTTTATTTCTCATTCACAGCTTCCACTCATTTAATCCATCTAATGTAACACTTTACACCATTTGCTTATGACATGTTTGCCACATACTGCTTTCTCCACTACATATTTTTATTCTCCATCTACATGTTTTCCCCTTTTTATTCTCCATCTACATGCTTTCCCCTTTTTATTCTCCATCTACATGCTTTCCCCTTTTTATTCTCCATCTACATGCTTTCCCCTTTTTATTCTCCATTTCTATACATGTTTTCCCCTTTTTATTCTCCATCTACATCTTTTCCCCTTTTAGTATTCTCCATTTACATGCTTTCCCCTCTCCATCTATATTTCCCCCATCTTTTTCTCTCCATCTACATTCTACATGCTTTCCCCTCTTTTTCCCCCTCCATCTACATTAGCTTTCCCCCTAGTTTCTCCATTTCTGCTTCACCCTCCTCTATAGTTCCCCATCTTTTTCTCTCCATCTACATTCTACATGCTTTCCCCTCTTTTTCCCCCTCCATCAACATATAAGCCTCTTCCAGCTGTTTCCTCATCTTCCTACACCCACCTCTAGTCCTCTTCCTCCTCTTCCTACACTCACCTTAGTCCTCCTTCCTCCTCCTCCTCTTCCTACACCCACCTCTAGTCCTCCTCTTCCAGTATACGTTTCCCTATCTTCCTACACCAACCTCCTCCTCCTCCTCTTACAGCAGTTCCCCATCTTCCTGCACCCACCTCTACTCCTCCTCCTCCTCTTCCAGTAGTTTCCCCATCTTCCTACTCCCACCTCCTCCTCCTCTTCCTCTTCTTACACTCATCTCTAGTCGTCGTCCTCCTCTTCCTACTCCTACACCCACCTCTAGTCCTCCTCTTCCAGTAGTTTTCCCATCTTCCTACACCCACCTAGTCCTCCTCCTCCTCCTCCTCCTCCTCCTCCTCCTCCCTCCTGGCGGTGAATGGAGGCGCACCACGGTGACTGGAGAGCATCGATGGTATCACACACAGCGACTCGCACCGGTTATTGCAAGAATGACAAATTATTCTTGTGTCACACGCCCCGGAAAACTCCTCGTGACTATTAACACGGCGACGGGATTACAGCGAGCAGTGGGGCGGAGAAGGTAATGGTGGCGGAAAGGGGGGGGGGGGGAGAGAGAGAGAGAGAGAGAGAGAGAGAGAGAGAGAGAGAGAGAGAGAGAGAGAGAGAGAGAGAGAGAGAGGACGAGAGAGAGAGAGAGAGAGAGGAGAGAGAGGAGAGAGAGAGAGAGAGAGTGAAAAAAGTGGGAAAAGAAAGTTAGCTCGTCTTGTTCTAGTTTGGGATGAAAAAGAAAGGAAAGGTGGTAACAAAAATGGAATAAAAAATGAAAAAGAAAGTTAGCTAGTTTTGATCTAGTTTGTGTTGGTGACAATGAAAGAGGGAGAGAGGGAAAAGAGGAATAGGGAAGGGAAGGAAAAGTTTGTGTTGTTGTGTTGGTGACAGGGAAACAGGGAGGAAAAGAAAGGAAATGAAAGGAGGAGAGAAAGCAATGAAGGAGGTTAGCTTGTTTGTGTAGGCAATAGGAAAAAAGAAAGAGAGAAAGGTAGGGAAAGGAAAGACAGTAAGGATCACAGGAAAGGAAAACATATTGGAAGAATAGAAAATAAGAAATAGAAGAATAGATAAGAAGAAGAAGGATAGAAAAGGAAAGAGGAAAATAGGAAAGCAGTGTCATTAGAAATACAAAAAAGGTTAAAGAATGGAAGAGATCCGCGACAGGGAAGGAAAAGAAGGAGGGAAAGCTGTAAAAAAAAGTGTAAATAATAATAAATATAAATGTGTATGAATATATATGAGCAAAAGTAATAAGTTTAGGATGAAACTACGAGGGAAATAATGGAGGAAATAAAGGTATGAAGGAGGGAAGGATGAAATAAGGAAATAAGACAAAAGTTAAAAGAATGTATCGCGAGAAAGGAGATATATGAAAGAGAGAAAAAGAAGGAAAAAAGGAAAAGATGGAAAAGAAAAGAATAATAGAGGCATACAGATAATAATTTTGAGCTTTGTAAGAACAGAAAAAGGGAGGTCAACAGAGAGAGAGAGAGAGAGAGAGAGAGAGAGAGACGAGAGAGAGAGAAGAGAGGAGAGAGAGATTAAGGGTAATGATCAGAGGAGAGGAAACATAGGGAGAAAGATGAATGAGACGAGACGTCAGATAGAGAGGAAGGCAAGTCAATGGTTTGGAGCGAAGACACACACACACACACACACACACACACACACACCACCCCCAAAAACACACACACACACACACACACCCCAAATAATCTACTTGCTACTTTGTCCTTATAAAAGCCTGAAAACACTGACATACATACATACATACATACATATATACACACACAGATACATACATACATACGTATAAAAAGTTGAAGAGGGAAAAAATGAATAGTCTGAGAGGTGAGCGAAAAACACGACTTTCTTTTTATTACAGAACGATGAATGAGAGAGAGAGAGAGAGAGAGAGAGAGAGAGAGAGAGAGAGAGAGAGAGAGAGAGAGAGAGAGAGAGAGAGAGAGAGAGAGGGAGAGAACCAAAACCACAGAAATCAAACAAAAAATACCCATGACAGAACCAAAAAAAAGAAAATAATCAGTGACAGAAAAACAAAGGACACAAAAACACCCCAGCCACAACAAAAACAAAACTACAACACAATCTTTTAAAACTCCCGAGACAGAAACACCAAAATACCGAAGACAAAGAGCAACACACACACACACACACACACAACACACACACTATCTAACACGCCACTTTTATCGGCTTGAGTGTCATTTTTGGACAAACGGGAGTGGAATGCCCCGAGGGAGGAAATGACGTAATTAGCAAACGGAAGGGGCGGGCAGGTGGGCGGGGTGAGGGATGATCCTCTTCAGGGGCGTGAGGGGAAAGGGGGGGAGGGGAAAGGGGGGGAGGGGAAGGGGTGAGGGGGGAAGGAGGGGGGAGGAGGTGAGAATTCTTGGTTCATTCCCATTGTTGTCCTCTCAAGAATTGGTAATGGTGCTCTCTCTCTCTCTCTCTCTCTCTCTCTCTCTCTCTCTCTCTCTCTCTCTCTCTCTCTCTCTCCCCTCTCTGTCTCCTCAAGAATTGGTAATGGTGTTCTCTCTCTCTCTCTCCTCTCTCTCTCTCTCTCTCTTCTCTCCTCTCTCTCTCTCTCTCTCTCTCTCTCTCTCTCTCTCTCTCTCGTTTACTTTTCTGGTTATAAAGAAATATTTTTTGACTGTTTATCTACTAATAATAACTTGAACAAAAATAATAACAATAATGATAACAATGCTAATGTTAATAGCAATAATAATAATATACATAATGACAAAAATAACAGATACAAGTCACACACGACACACCATCACTTACACACAAAACGCACTTACAAAAACACACAAAAATGTTACATCACTCTCAGGCGAATTAATTGGCTGAAAACTTCATTAGCGCTTGCTTACACTATAACTTGTAACGATTTCATTTAGATAAGAGGTGCCGAGAAGTGCGTGAGCTGGCCGTGTCTCATATTTAGGGAGACAAGGAGGAGGAGGAGGAGGGAGGAGGAGGAGGAGGAGGAGGAGGAGGAGGAGGAGGAGGAGGAGGGAGGAGGAGGAGGAGGAGGAGGAGGAGACACACACCTAAACGCACTAAAAAAACAGTCATACACCCAGAGAGAGAGAAGCGAGAGAGGAGAGAGAGAGAGGAGAGAGAGAGAGGAGAGAGAGAGAAGAGCGAGAGAGAGAGAGGAGAGAGAGAGAGAGAGAGAAGAAGAGAGAGAGAGATGGAAACTGTTAGTCTAAGGACTCCCTGAGGATAGTCCATGACTTTATAAAATCTGAAATGAATGGGAGGAGGAGGAGGAATACAAGGAATACAAAGGGAAACAAACGCAACAGACGATAGTCCTTACAAGGCTGTTTCTTTAAACTACACTACACCCCCCAACCCCAGGGAGCTGCCGGAAAAAGGGGGGGGAAAGGGGAAAAAAAAAAGGGTTTGGGGGGGAAAAAGGGGTGAAAAGGGGAAAAAGGAAAAAGGGGGGGGAGGGGTGAAGGAATTTTGGGGGGAAAAAACCAAAGTGGGGGGGGAAGGGGGGGGAGGTTTTTTTTTTTTGGGGGGGGGGGGGACCCCCCTCCCTCGTCTCCCCGGGGAAAAAAAACCCAAGAAGGAAGGGAAAAAAAATTTTCCCCGGGGGGGGGGGCCCCCTTTCCCCGGGGGGCCTTTTCTTTTCCTCCCTTTTTGTCCCCTTTACTTTTAAAAAAATTTTGGGTTTAAAAAAAATTTTTAAAGGGGAAAATAAAAAGGAAACAAAAAAAACAAAAGAAAACCCAATCCCTTAAATGTTTTGAATAATAATAATAAAAATAAGAAAAATAAAAGAAAACCCCCCCCCCACCCACCCCTTTCCACCAAAAAAACGGCCTTCAAAAAAACCCCAAAAAGTTAAAAACTCTGGGAATTTTGGGGGTTAAAAAATTAAATTAGGCTTTTTACATTTATTTGTGGGATTTATTTGATAAAGGTCCAAGCTTTTTTTTTTGGGGTAAGGTTTTCCAATTGGGGGGAAAGGGGGGGGGAGGGGGGGGAAGGAGGGGGTCAACAGGGGGAGGAAAGGGGAGGGAAGGGGGAGGAAAAACCCAAAACCAAAAAAAAACCTTCCTCACCAGGGGACCCCGGATTAAAAGGGAGAGGGGAAAGTGAGAAAGAAAGGAAGAAGGGAGAGGAGAGAGGGAAAATTTTTAATCGGGGGGGAAAAGAAGGCAATGGGGGGCTGAGGGTAGGGAAGTTCAGGGGAGGAGGAGGAGGGGAAAGGAAAGGGGGGGGGGAAAATTGAGGAGGTTTTTAAAAAAAATGGGAGGGGGGGAGGAGGAGGAAGGGGGAAAGGGGGGAGGGGGAGGAGGGGGAGGAGGAGGAGGAAAATACTTTGGGAAATTACAAAAGGAAAAACAAAACCCCAAAGGAAAACCTTTTGGGCCCATAGCGAGGGTTCTGCTAAAACTACATACATTTAACTATAAACCCTACTGTAAAAAAAACCTTTTGGGAAAATGTTACCATGCCCCCAAAAAGAGGATGGGAAAACATGGAAGTTTCGTACTGAAGAATAATAGGATATGAAAATCCCTAACTACAACTACCACTAAAAACTAATCGAATCCGGGGGACTTAAAATATGAATTGCGGGGAAACTATCAATACCCATTTACTTTACGTGCGCGTAAAATTTCTTTTTTTAAATGTAGTTTTGTGCTGGTTTCCCACAAAAATTTTGGTGGTAACTTTTTCCCATCGATCAACAACCCCAAAATTAAAAATAATGTTTACGGAGATCAGTGATGCAACTTTTCCCCTTTTAGTTTTAAACCATTTTTTCCCTTTTTTGTAAATTAAGGGGGAAAAGCTCAAAATGGGTTTCCCTTTTTTTAAATGAAAAAAAAATTTCCTTTTTAAAGGGATTTTTAAAGGTTTTAAACAAGTCCCCCTTTCTGCGTTCCTTTGGGAAAAACATTTTTAAGTTTTCCGCAGTTTCTTCATAAAAAGGGAATTTTCGCAAGATGGAATTTTGGGTTTGGTTGCTTTTTTTTGGGCACTGTTTCCCAAATTTGGTTTGATTTTTTTACGAAACAAGGCGACCAAATTAAAGGGCCCATATTCCAAGTGGGGCCACAACCAAGGACGTTTAAAAAATTGGGTGTCTTTACTTTGGATTTTTATGTTAAAAGTTCTTTTTATAAAAGCCCCAAACTAAATATTCCCCTTTTTAAACCGGCATCTAGGCAATGTGGACTGGTTTTAAGATCTTTTTACTGAGATGAACCAAAACCCTTTTTCCGGTGTACTTCAGGGTTACGATTTATTTTGCATTTTTAGTTATATTTGAGGTTATCGTTACCTTATGCTTTTACTTTTACTTTTATCAGAATTAAAATTTTAATAGCCTTTTAATCACCCAGTCTGATATTTTTGTCGGGGGTCACGTTGAAGAGTTTCGCGGTTTTCTCTATTATATGTTTTTACCCCCTTTAATTTGGTGTCACCCCTGAAAATTTCGATATTTTAGATACAAGCCCGCACCAGATCGGGAATATACCCAAAAAAAAGTAGGCCCCAAGACCAAAACCCCTGAGGCACCCCACTAGAAACCTTTCTAAAAAAATCAGTCCCTCGCCATTTATTACTACCCTTTGGGTTAAAAACGATTTAAAAAGCCAATGGGAAAATCCTTTGAACAAAAACTGCTCCCTAACCATGTGCCCTTAGTTTGGTCAACATCGCTTAGGGGGGGAACTGTATCGAAGGCCTTTCTAAAAATCAAGGTAAAATTATATCCGGGGGAAATTTTTTGCGTCCCATTTTGAAAAAGGGGGGGGGGGGGGGGAAACCCCCTTTAAAAAAAACGAGTGGGTTTTGTTAAGCAGGATCTCTTTTTTTGGGAAATCCTTTCTGGGATTTTATTTTTAAATTTAAATTTTCATCGAGAAAAGACATTTTTTAATTCCTGTAATTTTTTTCTCAAATAGTTTAACAATACGGGACTTTAAAGACAAATTGGGCGATATTTTTATTGCGAGGTTTTAAACCCCCTTTTTGAATTGGGTGTAACATTAGAAATTTTCCAAAAATGGGGCTTTTTGTCCATTAGGGGTTTGTTGAAAATAATTTTAAGGGGAGCAAAAATTTGATTTGTGACATTCGCAAAAGTAGTGCGGCGAGTTTTCGCCCACCCCCACGGTTTTTTCCCTGTAAAAGTGCGGGAGGAGGGGAAGGAGGGGGGGGAGGAGGAGGAGGGGGAAAGGGGGGAAAGGGGGAGGAGGAGGGGGAGGAGGAGGAGAAAGGGGGGAGGGGAGGAGGGTTAAATAGTAAAAATAAAAAGGGCCCAAATTATGCGACGAAAAAAACCAGTTTGAAAGGTAAATGAACATAATTTCCATGACAAAATAAAAATTGCATAAAACATCATCCTTTTAAAACCCAAATCTTTACAGTCTTGATCTTCCCCTAATGACCTTTTCAATACTAAAGGGCCCCTTTTGACATATTTCAGTTTTATATTTTCCTTTGGCCCTACTCAACCCAAAAAAACACAATTGGGAAAAACCTTTCCATGCCACAAAACTTGTTCTTTCTCCTCATGGGACACAAGCACCCAAATCATAAAATATTTTTGAATCATGAAAATTACATAAAAATTTTTAATTTAATATAAAAAAAAACTATATTATAACACCCTTTATTCATGGCACTCTCTATCTAATGTTTTCCCCCCCGCGCTCCCTTCTCTAACCCCCCCCCTGCCCCCCCCCTCCCCCCCCCCACCCTAAAGGTTAAAGACCCTTTTCCCGGGGAATGTTTTTTTTTTCTTACAAAAAGAAAAATGAAAAAAATTTTTTTTTCCCAACGCCCTATAAGGACTAGTATTTTGGGATTATAGACAAGAATCTAGCCCTCTATAAAGGGTTCGAGGTTCCCCCTTTTTCCTAACCCCCAACCCCTCCCCCCCTCACGGGTTTCCGAAACCCCCAAAACTATGGTTTGGGAAACCCAAAAAACCTATGACGGAAAAATCATTTTTTAAATATTGGGGGGGGGTGTGGTGTTCTGCGACCTTTTTACAAAACCCCCGTGACAAGACTCTGGCCTGAGAAAAAAATGAAATTTAACAAGGAAATTTTAAAAGCTAAAAAAAGGAAAGAAAGAACGAGGGGCAGACGGAATTTTCCTCAGGGCCCTCCGGGGCCCCCGAAGAAACCCCGGCTGGGCGATCGGGGGGCCCCGCAGGCCTCGGCCCCCGGGCGGGATGGGAAACCAAAAAGGAAAAGAAACCCTTAGGAAGCGGAAGCTGGGGGAGGATGAGAGGGGTCCCGCGGGCTCGTGCCGGAGCCTCCCGGGGTGGGCCCCCAAAAAAGCCACGGCTGCCGATTATCACCCCGCCCGGGACGCCGACGGCCCCCAAAATGCGTGAGGATTTCGGCAAGACGGAAACCCCGCCCAAGTGGCAAAAAAGAGGGAGCGCAACGAGGGGGCGGGGGGGCCCTCCAAACTCGTGCTGGAGCCTCCTTTAGTGCCCCCCAAGAAACCCCGGTCTGGCGCCGGGTCTGCCTTTCCCCGTACTTGAACCCGGCGAAGCCTGTATGACGGGGAAGGTGAACGGCAAGGGAAATGCAGCGTGCCCGTTTTGAATGCGGCTCCACCGACACCACGTTCTCGTGGGGGGCCGGCCAAACGGCTGGGCCTCATCAACCGGGGGGGGGACACCGAGGCCCCTCAACGTTAGGATGGGAAAGGGGCCCCAGAAAGCTGCACATGGTGGAGGGTGGACAGCGTCACCATCGCCTGGGCTGGGGGCGGGGGGTGGGGGGACCCCCCGCCTTGGTCATTACCCGGGGGGAATCCCATTGGGGAAGGGGGGGTGGGCCCCGGGGACGTGAATCACCTGCGGGCGGCCACGCGGTGCCGGTGTTTGTGGCCGACGGCAGGCCAACCTCTTCGTGAGGAAAACCAGAACGCCTTTCGACCCAAGGTGGAAAAAAAAAAAAGCCCCGGGGATCAGGGCCTCAACGTGCTAAAAGGTTGGGAAAGGGAGTGAGGGGAAAACCCGCGAGAGCCGAGGCCCTGAAAAATGGATTGGACCCCGGGGCCCGGGCATCCACATTGGGGGTGAAACTTCACTAGGAGATGGGGGAGCAGGGGGGGCACTCGGCATGAAACAAGACATCGTGCTGGATATTGGGGCCGGTGCCGCCTGTTTGGGGCCCCCCCGCTGGAAAAGGGACCCATTCCCCGAGCACGAGTTTCATCATGGGCCCGCCCCGCTGCTCCCAATACGACCCCCGTGCTGGGGCTAGCCCTCCCCCCCCCCCTACCATCACGGGGTTTTAGTCAACTTTAAAGTGGCGGCGGGTGTCCATGTGGAGGGGGCCGTGAAAACTCCCCAGGCGAGGACCCCTCGACCCAAAAAGGGGAAAAGAGGGTTGGTTTTTCACGCCGGGGGGGGAAAACCCTCCCCGAAAGTAAAAAAAGGGGTTAGTTTTCCCCAAACCCCGGGGGTTTCCCCCAAAAAAAATTCGTTTAGGGTTATTAAAATTTAAATTTCCCAAAGGGAGATAATTTAGGGCCCGCAGTGGTCAATGGTGGTGGCGTGGCTGGCGGGGTGCTCCGAGCCCCCCGGGTCAGCCCCTGCCTGGAGAAAAGGGAACTTTTGGCCAAAGGGGCCCCCAGCATCCTCGAGGGGCCCTTTTCCCCCAGGAAAGGAATTCCAGCCTTGAGGAAAAGGAAGTTACCCACATCTTACTTGGGGGAAAGCCGAAGCTTTTTGAGGAGAGGATGGGCGCAACAGGAGTCTTACCCCCCCCCCCCAAAAACCCCGCAAAAAAAGCAGTCGTTCTTAGGAGGGGGGAGGAGGGGAGGAGGAAGGGGGGCTTTGGGAAAAGCCCGGAAAGAGAAGTAAATGTGAACAAGAAATAGGAAATGGGGATAATGAAAAAGATAATTCAAGTACTACATGGCTGTCAAGATCATTTCCGCTGTGATTATGAATAGTATAGTAGGCTTATTAGTAGTAGGCGTTGTAGTAGTAGTAGTAGTAGTAGTAGTAGTAGTAGTAGTAGTAGTAGTAGTTAGTAGTAGTAGTTAGTAGTAGAAGTAGCAATGGAAGTTGTAGTGTTGGTAGAGGTAATAGTTGAAGTAGTGGTGGTGGTGATTGTAGTAGTATACATATAGTAGTAGTAGTAGTAGTAGTAGTAGTAGTAGTAGTAGAAGAAGAAGAAGAAGAAGAAGAAGTAGTAGTAGTAGTAGTAGTAGTAGCAATAGTAGTATAAGTAGAGGTAGTAGTGCAAGTAATAGGGGGTAAACTTTACGAAATCATCAACACAAGCTAATCACTAGGGCCCGGATAGTTATGCATTTGCATATTTCATATGCAAATGCATATTTTGCGTGATTTCTATGATAAGTGCGTATTTCCTAGATAACTGCATATAAATGCATATTTTGGTAATTTTTTGGTATTTTGGTTAATGGTGTTCTTGATGAACTGAAAAGTTTGCAGTCTGATGCTTACTATGGTAAACTGAGCAACGTGTTGTACAAAAACAAGGGATTTGAAAAGCTGAAAAAAGTCAGTCAGATAATGTGTGGTGATGCTATTATTGATGAGACGGTACAGCCACTCACTATGTCAAACATGCTATGTATGAAACATGCACCAATCGTCTCGTGTAACGTAGAAAGGGTGTTCTCAGAATATAAAGCTATGCTGACAGACAACAGGTGGAGTTTTAACTTTGAGAACTTACGCCACCATGTCATCATCAAATGCAACCACAATCTGTAATGTCTGAAAATATGTCAGTCTATAATGTAAATACATGTTCATATTTATTTTTTGAAGCACTTTCACATATATATGTTAAATACATTATGTATATTGCTTAATAAACATTAACATTAGTTTCTATTAACTATTTTGTTTCCGTATAAGCTGCATTCTTGGCTTTATAAGTGACATTTTTTAGTGCATATAAATGCATATTTGTCCTGTTTTTAGTGCATATTTGTCCAATTTTTAGTGCATATTTGCATGCATATTTCATTGTTTTTTAGTGCATAACTATCCGGGCCCTACTAATCACCACTTAAACCAATCCAAGCCAACCCAATCATTAAGACATTTAGCAACCCACCAACAACCTTTCGTCCAATCAACATCAGTGAACGATCCATCTATGACCCAATCACCACAAAGCCAATCAGACAGACACCTAATCATCAGCCAATCTGTGTCTTCTAAGCATGATGATAAGTATGGCTAATCATTACGTATATGTCTATGTATGTATAATAATAATAATTATTATCATTATATTTTCACCCGAAGACATACAGTAAAGAAAAGAAAACATAATATATGTACATACATGAGTAAAAAAAACTGAAGTACTAAAGCTAATATAAGATAATATCTACATGTGGGCAATATATATAGAGGGACCTAGAGGGTGTATGTATAGGGATGTATGGGTGAATATATGTATGTATATATGTACAGTCGGCGCAAAAAAACTTAGGAAGCCAAAAAACTTGGGGCGGGAATAACGTCCTTAGCTGTTTTGACAATTTCGGTGGGAACGATTGAATTTTTTTACGTTTTTTGTATATCTGGCAGTGTATTAGGGTTTCTGCTGTAGATTCCTCGCTCCTGCCCGCTCTGTATCTTCCAAGTCATCATAGGAAGAGGTTGTTATGTTTGGTTCTCCAACCTTCCTACACCCCCATTTGCCCCTCCATCTTCTACCGCCTTCTCCAGGTCTAATAAAGCATTACGCCGGGCAAATCTCTATCAATTGAGAAGAAGACACATATAGTAACCTTGTATCGAAGTGGGAAAACAATTGGCCGGATAGCGAGGGAGATGTGTGTTTCCAAACATACCGTCTCGGTGTGGTGCAGGCGGGCGCCAGATGGTGAGTTAGAGACTGTTTTGGCGTGGAAGAAAGGGTCAGGGCGGCCAAGAAAAACTTCAAAGAAGACTGATCAACTGTTCAAAAGGTTTGTTGATGTCAATAATCATTTTAAGCAGTTGATCAGTTTTCTTTGAAGTTTTTCTTGAGGACGCCCTGACCCTTTCTTTCTTCCACGCCAAAACAGTCTCTAACTCACCACCTGGCGCCCGCCTGCACCACACCGAGACGGTATGTTTGGAAACACACATCTCCCTCGCTATCCGGCCAATTGTTTTCCCACTTCGATGCAAGGTTACTATATGTGTCTTCTTCACAACTGATAGAGATTTGCCCGGCGTAATGCTTTATTAGACCTGGAGAAGGCGGTAGAAGATGGAGGGGCAAATGGGGGTGTAGGAAGGTTGGAGAACCAAACATAACAACCTCTTCCTATGATGACTTGGAAGATACAGAGCGGGCAGGAGCGAGGAATCTACAGCAGAAACCCTAATACACTGCCAGATATACAAAAAACGTAAAAAAATTCAATCGTTCCCACCGAAATTGTCAAAACAGCTAAGGACGTTATTCCCGCCCCAAGTTTTTTGGCGTTCTAAGTTTTTTTGCGCCGACTGTATGTATGTGTGTATGTATGTATGTATGTAGGTATGTAGGTAAGTAGGTATGTGTATAGGCAAGTATATTTGTACACGTGTCTGCATTGTATTCTACGGTATGGGAAGAGAGAGGGATGGCATAGGAATAGAATGGGTGAAACAAAACGGAAGAGGAGGAACATAATAGTAAAGAAAGGAGAGGCGAAACACAAGACGAGAAACCAGACCAGCAGGAAGATGAGAGGAAAGAAAAGAATGCAGGAAAGAAAGAAAAAATATATAAAACTACTGATAACGACAACGATTATTATGAGGATGAAGAAACAAGGTAACTACATTAACCCTTCACACCCAGATCTTTCCTTTACTATAAAAAATCGTGTGTTGTTAGGCATAAAATTACGAAGAAAAGTAACTGAAAATACCAAATTAGTTAGTTGACAAGGATACTAAACAGGTCATATCTATAAAATATTACTTATATACACTAAAAATCGCCTAATGGTCGCCAAGTTACAATAGAAATCACGTTCTGGGACTCAAGGGGTTAACAAAAGAAGGTAAAAGAAAAGACACTCGTGAACTACATGGAGTAATTCAGATAGAAAAAATAATAATGAAAAACACACACACAAAAAAAGCAAAATCATAAAGACAAGAATATAGACTAAATTTAAACGAAGAAAATAAAAAAGAAGTAAGCTTAATACAAAGAATAAAAAGGGTAGACGAGGAGCAATGACCGATAAGAACCAAAACAAAAAACAAGACAACCGTACAGGAAAAAAACCAGCAAGAAAGACAAACCGATAGACACAGACAGACAAACAGACAATTACCAACAAGGGGTTTCTTCCTATCCAGAGAGCATCGGGAGGGGGATAAAGGGAAGGGGGAAGGAGGGGGGAGAATAGAGGATAAGGAGACATATATGGAAGGGACGTCACATCTCTCTGTCAATCTGCCTATGTACAGGGAGAGAGAGAGAGAAGATAGGAGGAATAGGAGGAGTGGGAGAGATGCATAGGGATAGGAACAGAAAAACGAAGAGGAGGAAGGGAAAAAGAGAGCAAAGAGTGGATAAGGTGAAATAGAATGTAAGGAGGAGGAGGTGCACAATGAGATAAAGGAGAATGAGGGGTGAAGGAAAGAAGGAGTAAGGGAAAAGGAGAAATTGTGTAAGAGTGAGGGAAGGAAGGGGAGGATGAGGGAAGAAGGAGTAAGGGAAAAGGAGCAATAGTGTGAGAGTGAGGGAAGGAAGGGGAGAATGAGGGAAGAAGGAGTAAGGGAAAAGGAGCTATAGTGGAGAAATAGTGTAAGATATGAGGATGTGTAAGAATGAGGATAATGAGAAACAGGTGGTAAAGGAAGGAATGTGAGTTGTGAGAGTAATGAAGAGGAGGATAAGTATAAGGAGGTTGTAGGAGGAAATGGATAATAGGAAGACGGAAGAAGAGAGGAGAAGGAGGAGGAGGAAGAGAAGTCAGATGCAAGCTAATGCCAATAATCATCTTCTATACACTACCACCATCACCACCAATATCAACAACAAACAACAATAATAACGAAAACCACAAACACTAAATATCCAATCTGTCTCCTTTATTCTACTTCTTGATTCCTTTTTTTTTATTTAAACAGTTATTAAGCATACATATGGGTTAAAAAGTAGATAAGTTAAGGCAGTAAATGTTCACAAATGCTCTCTCTCTCTCTCTCTCTCTCTCTCTCTCTCTCTCTCTCTCTCTCTCTCTCTCTCTCTAAAAAAAAGGGGGCTAGACAATTTCATGGATGGGGATGAAAGGTGGATGTATGTAAGTAGTATTAAGTAACAGGAACTACCACGTGTAGGTCTCATGGCTTCTTGTAGCTTTCTTATGTTATGCTCTCTCTCTCTCTCTCTCTCTCTCTCTCTCTCCTCTCTCTCTCTCTCTCTCTCTCTCTCTCTCTCTCTCTCTCTCTCTCTCTCTCTCTCTCTCTCTCTCTCCCGCGGCAGCCCGTCAGGAGGATGGCGCCCTGCGAGGGAAGGTAAATAATGGAGTGACACCATTTGACGCCACACAGATAAGCATCCGCCGCTGCAGGGAGGTGGCCAATGTACCACTCCAGGGGGCCTCTCTCTCTCTCTCTCTCTCTCTCTCTCTCTCTCTCTCTCTCTCTCTCTCTCTCTCTCTCTCTCTCTCTCTCTCTCTCTCTCTTTGAACTTTATATACCTTCAATTTTGACTTTTTTTGTTTTCTTGAAGGTTTCGTTTTTCTCCCCTTTTCCATTTCCTCTCCTCTCTTCATCGAATCCTTCTCCTTCCTTCCACTTTTCTTCACTTTAAATGTCTAGTATTTCTTTTCATCAGTTTCTCTTTTCCTCCTTCTACTTAAAAGATTTACCAATCATTCCCTTCATCCCTAATATCTTTTTTTCCTACTCTTGTATTTCATTTTCTTACTTTTTTTTACTTAGTCTATTTATTCTCCTTAATTTTTTTTTACAACTTTAACTTCCTCCCTGGTTCTTGAAACGCTGGATATCGAGACAATCATGTACGAAACTGGTGCACGAATAACCATAAACAACTTTATTGATAACATTATTTAGGTGTGTTCTATGCATTTAACTACAACCCCTTGATAACAACATTTAGGTCAGTGTTCTAGGCATTTAACTACAACCCCTTGATAACAACATTTAGGTCAGTGTTCTAGGCATTTAACTAAAACCACTGAGGGTCATTTCGTCACAATTCGTATAATTTCTTCCTAGTTTCTATATCAACATGCTTAGACTCATTCCCTACTTATATCAAACACACCATGGCGAGGAAACTTTTAGTCTTACTAGCCAACCGAGTCTATAAAGTATTTCTTCCACTACCGTAAATTGTGTGGGTTTCTGCGAGGCACACCACGGGTACTACACAGCAAAACAATAGTGAAGTACTGAATGAAAATGTAGTTTCTCTCTCTCTCTCTCTCTCTCTCTCTCTCTCTCTCTCTCTCTCTCTCTCTCTCTCTCTCTCTCTCTCTCTCTCTCTCTCTCTCTCTCTCTCTCTTCTCATTTAGTTATTTCAGCATAAACGAGACAAAGAAAAACATGTCGGCATGGCAAGTCATTCTCATTAATTAATTAACATGGTTCCTCTATGAAATCCCTGCACAGCCTAGTATGGCCAGACGCGGGAGTATGTTGTACTCATATTGCTCACCATTCCCTCAGTGCCAGTTGTGGGTGTCAGTCTCACTTCTGTCAACTATTTAACCCCTTCACGCCCAGATCTTTCCTTTGCTATAAAAAATTGTATGTTGTCGAGCCATAACATTACGAAAAGTAGCTGAATATACCAAATTAGTTAGTCGACAAGGATACTAAATAGGTCACATCTATAAAATATTTCTTATATTCATTAAAAATCGTCTAATGGTACCCAAATTACAATGGAAATTACGTTCTGGGTCTCAAGGGGTTAAGGCGTTTACCACCACCACTATATATACGTACTACTACATACTCCAGAACTAAATTTGCTCATTTGCTCAACCACCTTTTCTGCAATCTCTTACTATCTTATTTATAGGGACTGGCAACGTGGTCTTTGTTGCTTTTTTTCTCCTTGAGCAGTCCTTCGAGACGTAACAAAATAATAATAAATAAATAAATAGAACAGCCCATACCCCTGAAGCCCTCCCAGCGTCACCTAGCATTGTTTGGGCCTCACACCGGGAAGACGTCAGCTGTCCCTTCACACTAGCATTTTGTTTTTAAACAGTTATTAATAATTACAGATGGCTTAACCCCTTGAGGCCCAGAACGTAATTTCCATTGTAATCTGGGTATACCATTAGACGATTTATAGTGAATATAAGCAATGTTTTATAGATATGACCTGTTTAGTATCCTTGTCCACTAGTTAATTTGGTATATTCAGTTACTTTTCGATATTTCATGACTAACAACAGACGATTTTATATAACAAAGGAAAGATCTGGGCGTGAAGGGGTTAAAAGGTGGATAAGATAAGGCAGTAAGTGTTCAGAAAGCTAAAGAAACAACCTCTTAAAAATCTCTCACTTTTTCCTGTGTGACTCGATAATTGTATTCTCAAAAACTTACCTCAGTAGCCCTGCAGGTGTTGGTTGATCCTCAGCCCGTTGACTATAGTCTATTTTTTTTAAAGAGGCGAAAATTCCATTCTATCTTACGGTCTCATGCTTGAAATTATGCCTATGTTTACCTGATAATATGGTTAACTATGATAAAATACAGCTGAAATTTAGAAGAAGCGTAGTATTCCCTTCTCCTGGCATAAAATATCAGTCAGCAAGCAGCAAGGGGTCAGGATTTTTCGCTTCGTAAAAACCCCAAGAATATAACACGTGTAACACCTTCGAACGCGTCACCACCGCCGCGGTCTAACATGTAAACAAAACCCTGGGGCGGTCTTGGATACGGGACTGTCGCCGAGATACCACGTACTTTTACTATTTTTCTTATCGAATTTTCGTCCTATACGAGACAGAAACAACCCAACTGGTAATAATCAAATGTTGCAGTATAAGTAGAAAATATTCGGAGGGTCGATAGACTGCACATATCTATTTTTTTATGTGATAATTACGTATGTTAAGGGAATCATTTGTAAAGTTACCGAAATTTCGCCTCGTTTACGGAGAGGTAAAACAACGGGAATGATTAGCAATTAACAATCAGACATATTTCCCCTCATCCATTGCAATTGCCTCCATCAAGCACAGGATATTTACAGTAATGGTGGGGTCATACTGGCCTTAATTAACCGCACGCAAGGCCGCGCAAGGGAGAAAAAAATTGACCCACGGAAAGTCTTAAAAAAGTGTGCGGATTATGCAAATATTTCATTTATTGCACTTATGTCTACGTATGGTCACGCAATGTTTCGTAAAGTCTGCGGAAACCTTGCGTAAATCCCTCAAAATGCCTCAAAGTGGACGGAAATCTGTACTTATGCTTATGTAAGTTTGAACAAGTCTGCGCAAGGTTACTGTTTTCCACGCAAAGGAACCTAAAAATACATTTGTTTACGTAATTTGTGTGCGTATGCAAACTTATGTTTGCGCAAGCTTACGGAAGCAGGCGCATGTTTCCGGACGGCTACAGAAGGTTACGTAGTGCTCGGCGCAAGTTTACGTAAATTTACGACTATAAATACCGCGGCATTTCAGCAGATCGACACAACTTTCGAAACTTCAGATCCAGTAACAACCTACGACCTCCTGATTCAGCTATAAACAAAATTTTTGATATTTCTAAATTAATTTTACTTCAACTCTCTACACCAGAACTACACCACAACTATACAATTTTAACTTTGAATTTCAACTATGCCACCAAAGAAGTCAGCCAGAGGCAGAGGCGGCAAAGCTACTTCCAAGTCTTCCAGATCCAAAGCTACTCAGCAGGAAGAACATCATACTTCACCAGATGTTACTCCACCTGTCTCTCCCCCAAGCTCTCCTGACCTGACTTGCGCAAAACCACGCATAATTACGTTAATTCACGTAAACTTACGTCATCATACGTAATCTCACTTAAGATTTCGTCAATTCTCGTATGCATCACCTACAGAGACATAAACCGAAATCCGCAAAGAATTTTTGAATACTTCAAAAAACCAAAAAAAAAGCGCAAGTACCTCACGTAAACGGCTCGCGTTGTCTTCACTTAAATAAACGTTAGAAAACTTACATTTACGATTTCACACGAAACAATACGTAAAAGTCTGTTAATACGTAAGTTTTCTCGCGTAATGTCAAATTTTCCCTTGCGCGGGCTTACGCAAGCTCAAAATCCGCCAGTGAGACTGGGCTTTAACCGAGGAAATACTTCCGCACGTTCAGAACCGCAACGTTCAACATTTGCCCGAGCATGTCTTGACCCACGATGCAAGTTACTCACACACACACACACACACACACACACACACACACACACACACACACACACACACACACACACATGTACACCACGGAAATGCGTACCTACGTACAAACTACAGTCACTCGTAAAATAATTCTTCAACTCCATATCAATATCAATATAGAAAAGGAGTATAAAAAAAAAAAAAAAATTGAAACAATCTGGCAACAATCGCATATAATTCACGTGTTCGTCCATGTTTCACAATGCTTCATGTGCTAGTCGGAACATAACTTAACTCGCATTACTGTACATGGTAAACGTGACACATAAAGAAAAAAAACATCAGAACATTTCAGAATCTCCACAGTACGAAGAGCAACACGGCCCACCCATTCACTCTAAATAAAAAGAAAGATAAAAAAAAAGGAAGAATAAGAAACAAACAAACATTCAGCATAAACAGCCAAACACCAAATCGTGCAAGTTGAGACGAATAATTAGATAACGATAAGCCTCGATCCACCTCTGATCCACTTCTCTTCTTTCCTCCACGTCTCTCCTTATCTGCTCTATCGGGCTAATGTGTCAGCCGTGCCTGTTATTCCCAGGAGTGGAGGAAGACCTCTCACATTACACATACACTATTACACTTGCTCTCCTCCTCCTCCTCCTCCTATCTCCTATCTCCGCCCACCCATGCCTCAGCCCTTCACCCCCGTCCTTGCTTTGCAGACCACCCAACAGGTCCCAACACACACACACACACACACACACACTAAGGACGCCACATCCCTCTTCCTCTCTCTCTGTCTCCTCCTCCTCCTTGCTCTTTTCCCTCTTCATCAGCAGCACATCTCTTTACCTACCTTGCCACATACACACACACACACACTAAGGACGCCACATCTCTCTTACTATCTGTCTCCTTGCAGTTTTCCCTCTCTCTTCCTCCCTGTTCGTCAGTATCACATCCCTTGCCACACACACACACAGCTGCCTCTCCAGCTCCGCGCCATCACAACGAGAGATCAGAGACAAGTGACGTATTAGATGACAATCGAGATAATACTGACCACCACTACCACCCCCCTTTACCTCCCTTCACCCTCCCCCCCCTCCATGTGTATGCCTCCCACGCCGCCTCCCCCACCTCTCACCACCCTCAACGCCTTCCTCACCACCAAGCATCACCTATAATAACATGAGCTACTTTTGTCACTATTAAAAAAACACCAACTGATTAGGAGAAAATAGTTAACATCAATTGTAACGTCACCAACTACCACAACTACTTCTCCTTCTACCACTACTACTACAACAACAACTACTCCTAATCTCCATCAGTGTTATTAAAGACTATTCGTAATATCATTATCGGTATGGGAAGTCCACTGACCACAACTACCACCACCCTACAACCACTACCACTATACGCCCTTCCCACCACCACCACCACCACCACCATGTCCTATGCCTACATCCCTATGCCACAATGACCTACACATTAGTATAAAACATGTATATAACACTCCCCAGACAGTACCATGAACTTGCATTGAAATTTAATATAAAAACAAAGTACCAATCCGCAGGTGTCTCTCTCCTGTTATTTCTATACGCCTAACAAATATCAAACCTTTCTCCTTATCCAGAACATGATTTTCACATCCCCTTCCGTTCCCTTCATCCCTTCGATACGTCTGTGGTAATACTGGTAACAATAATAATAATAATAATGATATCAACATTATAAAAATAGTGCCATTGGTTATAATAATAATAATAATAATAGAACAATAGAATGGTGCCTCTGTTCTACAAGAGATGCTATGGTTGAACGGAAGCCTAAAACCAAACACTTGCTTAACCCTTTCACGCCCAGATCTTTCCTTTGCTTGAAAAATGTGTATGTTGTCGAGCCGTAAAATTACAAAAAGTAACTGAATATACCGAATTAGTTAGTCGACAAGGATACTAAATAAGTCAATTCTATAAAATATTGCTTATATTCACTAAAAATCGTCTAATGGTAGCCAAATTACAATGGAAATTACGTTTTGGTCTCAAGGGGTTAATTACACTTGTCGTCAGTGATACTTAACCTTTTCGCTACGGTAGAGGAAGTTTTTTTATCTACCCGTTCAGTGTGGGAAGCGGGGAGAAACATCAATTTTTCGCAAAGTATCACAAGTATATAGTATGTTTGACGGTGTGGTTCAGTGATTAGGGATAAAGGGAATTAGTTGATAAGGGTAACTATGAAGGGTATGAAGGGTAACTATAAGGGTATGAAGAGTTATGATGCTTACACGCCAGGAAGTCATGCAAACTTTATAATATATCAAGGAACAGACCTTCTGGTCTTCTGAACAGCTGATTCTGGTCAGACCAGAAGGAACACTGGTATTGTCCTTTTATTTATTTACTTTCACTTTAAAGTTGGTTTTAGAAAGTTATATTTCTTTTGCTATCACTGACTTACACGTTTGCATTAAAACTGTAAATAAATGCGAATATACGGCTATGAGTGTGCGAGAATGTGTATCAGAGAGAGAGAGAGAGAGAGAGAGAGAGAGAGAGAGAGAGAGAGAGAGAGAGAGAGAGAGAGAGAGAGAGAGAGAGAGAAGATTAATAACGTTGATATTACTTCTTTTTTACATTTGTGCCTATAGCGCCTGTAGGCAGTGGCTTCTAAGGCTGGGATGGTAGTCCCTGGAGGTTCATTTGGGGTTGTGATGGGGTTGGCCCTCGCCCGTGGTGGCGCAGGCAGGATTTTGATAGTGACGCCTGTGATTAGAGGCTCATGCTGCCCCCCCACCCGTGTGTCCTCCGATGCACTCGCAATCGAAGGTAGAGTTAATGGGCAGCATTTGGGTGTTCTTAGATCAACTCAAAAGCCGAATGCACGGAGAAAGATGTTGTAGCTTCATCTCCAAGGAGAAGACGAGAAGGGGTACGAGAACGCATCGGAGACGCTAGACAGAGAGCACGCCTCGTCAAATCGAGCACCTCCCTCTTCTCGATAGGAGGAGCAGGGCGTCAGGTGAGACAAGACAGACGATCGGAGAGAGGAGATAGCGTCATGCTTCTAGTGCAACGCCTCTTCGTATATGTCTCCTCGGTGTCAAGTGTACATAACCTGACATCTTCAATGCTCATCGAGATAAGATCGTTCACATGTTCTCTAACGCTACTGCTCTTCGTATTATTCCTGCCTCTGGTGTTATAGATGCTACTGCCTACTAGCTACTTCGTTATATGTGCCTGATGTTAAGATGACTACTGTCCTGCTCTTCTATGCTCTCGTTACTGCTGCCCCTGCTGTTATAGATGCTACTGCTACTGCTGTTATAGATGCTACTGCTACTGCTCTTCATATTACTGCTGCCCCTGCTGTTATAGATGCTGCTGCTACAATTACTACTACTTTCAATGCTCTATATTTCATGATGATAATAACAGTATCAATGCCTGCAATCATAATGTTCCTGCTTCTGTTCCCACTACAACGGATGATACAGAAGTTAACGCTACCACTGCTCCTAAACATGGGCTATAAATGGTGTATTACATGACAGTTTCTTTGTTTCTTTTACTACACTACTACTGATTTTACTACTACAGCTTTAATATTGCTATCTCCAGTCTTATCAAATTTATATGTAACAAACAGTCACCATTAATTACTCTTCTTGCTTCCCCTCTCACCCCAACCTCATTACCACACCACAATCCCCCCTCCCATCACAACCACGACACAACCTACCCTACCCGCCACAACTCTACAACCCCTTTTGCCGCACCACAACCCCCTCCTCTCCATCACAACCCCCCTCCCATTACAACCACTCCACAACCTCCCCTACCCCCCTGCTCCACCACAACCATCTCTCAACCCCCTCCTCTCCACCACAATACCCCCTCCCATCACAACCACTCCACAACCTCCCCTACCCACCACAACCCCTCCTGCCCCCACCACAACCACTGCTCAATTTACCCTCCTCACCTAACCACAACTACTCCACAACCCCATCCTGCCCCATCACAACCCCTCCTCCCCACCCAAACCCCTCCCCCACCACAAACATTGAATGAACCAGCAGCAACAAGTTCGACACGAAACTCAGGAGAAAAATTCCAGCCAATGTTTACATCCATGACGTCACCGATTGAACCAAGTGGCGGAGATTATCACGCATACACCGTCGCTGTAGGAACTATCCACGTGTATTTATGGGTGGGATACAGGCTGGGCGGAAGGTTGGTATCAGGGGCCCCCAGATAAATGGGTAGAACGTATCGGGAAGCAGTAGGCGTTGTCGGGAAGCCCCTAGATCCCAGTATAAGCCCCGCCCACTCGCGACGGCATGTTACGCGCCACAGCAATGTTGCCAGATAAGAGGCGGAGCACGTGAACGTTTTCTATATTTATTTTCGCAATGGTTCGCGCGTATCAGAATGTAGTGTTTGGTTACCTCGTGCCGCGTGCTATGAAGTGTTGTGTTGACAGGAGAGGATGTGCTATGTATGAGTATTGCGGATTATTGATGCAGCGTTGAGTTGTGATGTGTGTATGTTTAGTAATGCTAATATTTTAGTTTGGAGAGGCAGTGGCCGAGTGGTAGCGTCTGGAAGTGGCAAACTCGGTGTACCGAGTTCGAGTCCCGCCAGGTGCCAAAATCTTTCTGCACTGTCGAGTGGCCTAAGAACTCCCCCATGCTGCCCATTAACTCTACCTTCGACGGCGAGTGCATCGGGGGGAAGGGGGGGCGACATGAGCCTCTAATCACAGGCGTCACTATAACAATCCTGACTGCGCCACCACGGGCGAGGGCCAACCATCACAGCCCTCAAGTCAACCTCCAGGGACTACAATTCCAGCCCTTGAGGCCACTGCCTACAGGCGCTATAGTACGAAATGCAAAAAAAAATAAAAAATAAGGATAAGATAAATAAATATATAAATGCATGTCATGTTAAGTGGAAAAGTGTATTATTGTATTACATCAATATCACGTCTACCACCACTACTACCTGCACGGTCCCCTATTCTTCATGTCCCCTAATGTGCCTATACTATGTTCTTGTTTTTGTTTTTGCTCTAGTACTTAATTAAGTTAACTCCTTGGCTTGTTCTTGTTGCTGTGTTTTGTCTGTATGCCTCCGGGCGAGAATAAAATAATAAAAATAATAATAATTATTATTATTATTATATTTTGTTGTAGTTACTACACTGCAACTATAAAACTACCAATGCATTCGGAACTACATCACTATTAAGAGGACTACTACTACTACTGCCACACCTACTACTATCATATTCCTATTACCACTGCTATACTACTACTACCACTGCTATACTACTACTATCACTGCAATCCATAATTTAAACTCTGATATATACGACAACGACATCACTTGCATTCTGTAATCCAATCCCGAAACACACACACACTGCTCTGAGTAAGTGTGTGTGTGTGTGTGTGTGTGTGTGTGTGTGTGTGTGTGTGTGTGTGTGTGTGTGTGTGTGTGTGTGTGTGTGTGTGTGTGTGTGTGTGTGTGTGTGTGTGTGTGTTGCGTGCATGTGTGCAGCTATCTCCCTCATCCCACGTTATCCCACACCCTTCTCTCAGTCTCTTATCACCCAGGGACCATCTTGCCCTCGTCTTCGTAAGGGTATCGGGCAGCCAGTCTTGCCTCTCTTCCTCCCTCACTCCTTCACTCCTTTCCTTGCTACCCTTACTTCCTTACTCCTTCTTCTTCACCTTTTTTCATTCTTCCATCTCCTTCCTCTCTTTGTATTTGTTTTGTTTTCGTTTGCCATCTACTCGCCTCTCTTCCTCCCTCACTCCTTTCCTTGCCATCCTTACTTCCTTACTCCTCCTCCTTCTTCCTTACCCGCCAGGGTGGCGCGGTTGGTAGAGTTACTGGCTAGAGTTTGCAGAGTCCCTGCGCATTCGGTCAGCGGTTCGAGTCCACCAAGTTCGTCCTGGCGTGGTGGCGCTTTGTATAGTCAATAACCTTGTAGTTGGTACTTGCAAAGCGTCTAGATAGGATCAAAGTATCTTATCTTATCCTTATTCCTTTTTCTCTTCTTCCATTTCCTTCCTTCCTTCTTTCATCTCAATCCACTTCTTCTACATTCACCTTCGTTATCGCCTATTTTCTTCTTCCATATCCTCTTCTCACTCTTCATCTAATCGCAGCACTGTTCTCTCTCTCTCTCTCTCTCTCTCTCTCTCTCTCTCTCTCTCTCTCTCTCTCTCTCTCTCTCTCTCTCTCTGGAATCATCCCCAAGGTAAAACAAAAAATAACAAATACATCTGGATTCCACGATGCTTCTCATTTTTTCCTCCCTATCGAATAGTATCACAGGGATTGAGTACGTAACAGGCTCTACAGTTTTTCTTTAGCATACATTTTTCTCTGTCGAATGTTATATAGCCAATCACCGAGGAATGGAGTGTATACATCCATCAATACAACTCTTAACATACCATTGCATCTACTTTACCATTATAAAAGATACCACTTATAGACCTACTGTGCATACATATACAGGGAGGTCCCGTTATACGAGCATTCGGTATACGAGAATCCGATGATACAAGATGTGTAAATTAGGGTCTATTTTCAATATACGAGATCGAAAATCCAATGATACGACATTCAAACTGGGGTGAGTAAAATTAACAAGTTCAAAATGCGCGCCCTACCACTCCCGGGCTGGACAAAGGGGGATTTGGTTGACCCCAGTGAGGTCACCCCTAGCAAGCCGTGACCTGAAGGGTAATTAAGCCTATGGCGCGGCCTGACATTTAGGGGTAATTAGCAGGTGTGCGGCCCCAACCTTGGGACCGCAGTCAGGTCACCCCTAGCAAGGCGTGACCTGAAGGGTAATTAAGCATATGGCGCGGCCTTACCTTTAGGGGTAATTAGCAGGTGTGCGGCCCCAACCTTGGGACCGCTACACTACCTTCTCTTGTATCACGCTGCATCCCCTACATTACAACGTCTTTTTTGCTTGTTATACATGTTTTATGTTTAATTAATGTGGTTATGTTATTTTGTGTGCTATTTTCTCTTTCAGAATGCTTTTTCTACAGAATAGGTAGTACAGTGTAGGTAATATAGACGCTGTGTGTTTGTTGTGTTTGCTATAGTTTATTTTAGCTTGAGAAACAATTTTTTTTTTCTTTTAATTTTTTTATTGATGGGGTCCTGGAACCAAACCTATATTTTACCACTAGTTATGTGTTTCGTTATACGAGATTTCGCTTTACGAGTATGCCAGGTGGAACCTAACTGATCGTATCTTCGGGACCTCCCTGTACATACTATACATACCATTGAATCTACTTTACCATTATAAAAGTGCCGAGCAAGCCGCGCATTGTAGCAGAGATACGTAATTGATAGGTAAATAATGATAATAAGACAATGACAATAATAACAATAGCAGTAATAATGAAATTAATACTGCTATTATTACTATAATAAAAGTAGTAGTAGTAGTTAAGTTATAATGGACATTTTTAAAGTGTAAATGACTTGGTTATTTTGATGATTATGATAATGATTATGATAGTACTAATAACAAACAATAATCATTATCATCATAATATTAATAATATAAATAGTAATAATAGCAATGATGATAATTTTACTGTTGGCCTGTATTTGCGCTCTCTCTCTCTCCTCTCTCTCTCTCTCTCTCTCTCTCTCTCTCTCTCTCTCTCTCCTCTCTCTCTCTCTCTCTCCTTCAGTAGTAGCAGCAGCAGCAGAGGGAGGGTTTATCTCCTCTGCTCCTACCACTCCTGCTGCTAAGGTCTGCTGGGCACTCTTATCTAGGCGGGCTCTGGTGTCACCTCCTCATGTTAATTATCACCTCCATCACCCTCTCCTCCATCTGATTACACATCCCACCACCACCACCACCACCACCACCACCTCCACAACCACCGTATGTTCTCTCCTACATTTTTTTCTGTTTGTCTATCTGTCTATCTGTCTGCCTGTCTCTGTCTGTTTGTCTGTCTGCCATCACCACCACCTCCACCAACACAGCCACCATCGCATGTTCTCTTCTACATTTTTTTGGTCTGTCTGTCTGTCTGTCTCTCTGTCTTCTCTCTCTCTCTCTCTCTCTCTCTCTCTCTCTCTCTCTCTCTCTCTCTCTCTCTCTCTCTCTCTCTCTCTCAATGCAACATGTTAATGGATGATTATTAGTGTGTGTGTGTGGGGGGGGGGGGGTCTGTGTGTGTGTATGTTATGCTGTTATGTGACAATTTGTTTGTTACCTGTGCTTGTTTGTTAGGAATGTAGCATATATTCATATAACAACAACAATAACTACTACTTCTACTACTACTATTATGACCACCAAAAATCATGACTAATACAAGTAGCTACTCAAAAGGGCAGTCAGTCATTCACAATTATTATTATCATTATTATTACTGTTATTATTATTCCTTCCCGTAAGGTAGTCGTGATCCTGACTCCTTTGTTCGGAGGGAGGAGGAACAGAAGGAGGAGGAGGAGGAGGAGGAGGAGGAGGAGGAAGGGTAAAAGGCGAGAGGAGGAGGGATGCAGTAATCGAACTAACACATATCCATACAAACACATTGCTTACTCACACCCTCCACTATCAGCTAGTATACTCTCTCTCTCTCTCTCTCTCTCTCTCTCTCTCTCTCTCTCTCTCTCTCTCTCTCTCTCTCTCTCTCTCTCTCTCTCTCTCTCTTTGACACACAAGGATGCCCTGTCTACCACTTACACCTCACACACACATACACACACACACACACACACACACACACACACACACACCACACACACACACACACACATTCATCATCAGCTTTACATGCACGCAATAAAGCTTCTCTGATTGGATTAACACGGAATGACAATAATAATAATAATAATAATAATAATAATAATACAAAGCCCGTATAGTATATCAGGGCTGAGGAACGACGCTGTTGACGGGGACTGCAAAAGAATTCTGTCGAGCAAAAAAATATGGTCTGGTTTTTAGAGAGAAAAAGATGCAAGAATAATCACATTCCTCAGAGAGAGAGAGAGAGAGAGAGAGAGAGAGAGAGAGAGAGAGAGAGAGAGAGAGAGAGAGAGAGAGAGAGAGAGAGAGAGAGAGAGAGAGAGAGAGAGAGAGAGAGAGAGAGAATGAATGTGTTATTATATCAATATACTTTCGGCGACCTTTTTGGCAGCATAATCACGATAATAATTCAGTGACGAAATAATTATGAAATAATATATATATATACGTGTGTGTGTGTGCAAATAGTCCTACAGGAACTACCACGTGTAGGTCTTACGGCCTTTTGTAGCTTCCTTATTTTCTTATGTTCTAAATACGTTTCGGGGTTGTATATACCGTAAAATACCATCAAAAGTCTTCAATATAAATACTAAACAGTAATAGTCCTGTTGTGGAAGAACCAGCGTTTACTTGGCAACACTTTAGTCCCAGTGCTGGGCTTAGGGCTATCATGGGTGGCGGCAGTAGTCGTCCAGGTATTGAGTTACACCAGTTTTTTCCCTCAGGTATCAGATTACTGCACCATTATTGGCACGCTACTAAGAATCATGGGAAGTTGCGTCACCTTCGGGATTACAATATAAATGCATTCTCGTCTTAGCGTTGAGCCTGTTTCCCCACAAGTTTCTTCCTCATGTTAGCAGAAGACTTGGCGTTCTAGTTAGTGTGGCGGAGGGCGGGCAGGTCAGGGCAAGTCTGGGGAGGTGCGCGGCAGGAGGTCAGCTATCAGGGCAGACCAGCGTGTCCTGCTTCTCACATTTCCATCCCGTCTTGCTTATATTCTGATAAACCGTTTCCATTTATCCAGCTAGCCAAAAATATATTTATTTATATAATTGGCTACAGAGATAGTTGGGTGGAGCAAGCAGGGGACACGGACTGGACTTCAGAGATTCCAAGATTTATATTATTTAAGCTGCACTCCCACCCAGGATTTAACTGTAGGAGGGGCAAGGGAAGGGGCGGATTAATTGCCCGCTGGAAACGCAGGCGAATAAGGCAACAGCCGTAAAATTACCCTTCAAAGAGCTGATAATTCCACCGTGCACCGCCACTCTTTTGTGTTGCGTCGTGCCTCTACTTGGCGCCTTATAATGTGCCCACAAGACGTATCACTGTGTTCCAGGCACCCTGCGCGATACCCTGGGATTATTCATGCAATATATTACGAACGTGTATTACTATATTTACACGCACTGTGGCTGAACAGAAATATGAATGAGTTTTTTTTTTCATTACCATTATTATTACTATCACTAACACGCACTCTGGCTGAATAGAAATATGAATGAGGTTTTTTTTTCATTGGTACCATTATTATTACTATCACTATTATTTACATTATTCTTATCATTAGTACCACCAGTCCACGAGATAGTCCGATGCAGGCAGGCTTGACCCCCCAATCACCGATCCCAATCACATCATGCACCCAGAACCGTGAACGCGAATATTTGCCTTTCAGCTCATTTTCATACAATTCATATGAGGCTCGCATGACGTTTTCCCATCCACCTGGCCGGAAGGATGTCTCAGGTAATTGACTTAACCGATAATCGTGTGTACGTGCTCATTTCCATCTTAACATCCCTATCAGAGGCAGTAAAGGCGAGGTCACAAGACTTAGCGGTGTGGCGGTGGTTAGGGGAGGGGGTTGGTCATTGATGGAGGAAAAGATTGAGTAGGAGGAGGAGGAAGGTAGAGAGAGGAAGGCAATGGCAGCAGTGGCGGCGGCGGAGCGAAACGTCAGTCTTCCAATCTGATTTTGGTGGGTAGGAATAATGATGCGTTGGCCAAACAGGACACGGCGCGCGGTCCACACGAAACCTCTTATTCATGAATATAAACGCCGGCCTCCCCTCCGCCGGCCCCGTCAACGTTTACACATTCCATCCGACCGTATCACCGCCATCAATTCCAATCCATCGCTAAGCCACTCTCGGTCCGGCCCAGTCAGTCATCGGAGGAGAGAGAGAGAGAGAGAGAGAGGGGGGAGGGGAAGAGAAGAGAGAGAGAGAGAGGAGGAGGAGAGAGAGAGAGAGAGAGAGAGAGAGAGAGAGGAGAGAGAGAGAGAGAGAGAGAGAGAGAGAGGAGAGAGGAGAAGAGAGAGAGAGAGAGAGAGAGAGAGAGAGAGAGTATTTGATTCCTAAAATGACTTAAAACATGCTTGAATACCGCTAACACCACAGTTTAACACCCACACACACACTCATTGTCTTCCTTCCCCTACGAAACCTTCCCCTTTGACGATAAACACCACCCACGATTTCAACCCTTCACCTCATTATCACCAAAAAAAATCCTTCCTCCACTTCAGTCTCTCATCCCATGCACAAACATCCATACCCAAATAAAAGGGATAAAAAAGACTCACACACATACGTACACTACAACCCATTTTTTTTTTTCTGAGGGGGGAGACTACAAGAAACAAACAGTGTAGGAAAAAAATCTGAGGAAGGCAGGAGAGGATAAAGAAAACGGGGGAGGGGTTGGTCTGGTTGGTGGTGTTGTGGGGGGGAGGGGATGAAAATGGCTACTGTGACCAAGATAGGGATATGCAGCTCCGTCATTAGGGTTGTGTGAGACGCTGCCCCTTTCGTGTTGCGCCTCTTGGACCGATTCTACTACAGACAAGAAAGTACAAAGGAAGCAGGCTGTTGTTGTTGTTTTTACATAACAACATAAGAAAATAAGGAAGCTACAAGAGGCCGTGAAACCTACTGTACACGTGGTAGTTCCTGGTGGCTGTAGTTGTTGTAGTTTATGGATGGATATATATTATTGGATTATTACTTTATCACAATCAGTAAATGTCTGGAGCTGTTACGTCTTCCCCCCCCCCCCCCCAACACGACCAAATGTTGATAATGTGATTTAGAGTTCATCAGATTCTCCTGAAAGGCGTTCATTATTAATGTTTTTTTTATCATCACACAATATTTTTACTCATGATTTTATATTATGTTTCTGGTAGTGTCAGGTTACTTTATACTGTACTACAAATAAATCATTGGAGGCATACGCCGGGGGGCGCGTCGCCTCGCCCATCCTACGATGCCACTCCCGGGGGTCACCACGCGCGAGTCCCCACGCAGGCTCCCTTCCCATACCAAGCAACTCTCGACAGGAAACATCAACTTGCCCCAGCCACGAGCCTTGTGGGCGCCCCCTTGGCCTCCTCCACGCCGGATTGTCTCTTACAGATACAACCCAATGGGAAGGATCGGTTTCAGGGTTGCGTGCCACATGCTCATATACCGAAGTTAGCGCTGACGGACTATGCAGGTAATAGGCCTCGATTCATTCTCACGGTGCAATTGCTGATTTGACACGTAATCATCCCAGCGATACCCCATGATTCTGCGAAGACACTTATTACCAAAGGCATCGATTCGCCTCTTCAAGTCGCTATTTAGTGTCCATGTCTTACATCCATAGAGTAAGACAGGGATCACAAGCGACTTGAAGATCCGGATCTTTGTCCTCCTGGACAGGAGTGCGAGTACTACAAAAGCTACTACTATTACTAAATAATATAATGATGATAATGATAAAAATAATAATGATAATAATCATGTTTCTACTTGTTAACTTTACGTCTGTATGTTCATCCACTTTATACAAACTCCTCTTCCACCCTTCGCCTCTTCATCCTTTCTTTTATTTTTTTATTTTTTTTATTCACCTTTGATTTTTCGCCTCATACAATGACACCAACAGCAGAAGCAACCGTCACGTAGGCGAGCGGCTCCTTCAGTGCATCTCCTGTAGGCGATGACGAAGTGATATTCTAAGAGTAAAGCTGATAATGCTGGTGGTAAATTAAATCCGGTGTTGACTAAAGGTTGTAAAAAGTGTACAGGCAAAAAGCGGATTCATTCACAAGCTCGCATTATAATAACATTTCTTCCTCCTCCACTTGTTCCTCCTCCTCTTCTCTTGTTAATTTTCGTTCATATCAACAGCGAATAAACAGCAGCTGAACGATAATAGGATTTGGAAGAAATAAAATAAGAGTAGTAGTAGTAGTAGTAAAAATAGTAGTAGTAGTAGTAAAAGCAGCAAGAGTAGTAATAATAGTACTACTAGTAGTAGTAGTAGTACTAAATGTCGCAATAATGGTGTTAAGGATGATTATAATGATAATGACTGATAAAAACAATAATAATTATAATAACAATATCATTATAGTTATTGTTACTGTGATTATACTTATAATTAGTATCATCATTATTGTTGCTTTCATCATTCCAATGATAAATTATGATAATAAAGTAATGACAATTGACCATATTAACATGTGAGAGCATCTGAATAGTCAATAAACTAAACAACCTTGAATGTTGAAGTGGAGGAGAGATCAGCATTGCTAAGCAGTACATCCGTTCACTAATGAATCACTTAATAGCAGGAATGCAAAAAAATATAGAGAGAATTTCATCTCACGTTCATGGAGTCATTCTTCGGATCGTTCACAATGGCTTGCACATGTGTGTGTGTGTGTGTGTGTGTGTGTGTGTGTGTGTGTGTGTGTGTGTGTGTGTGTGTGTGTGTGTGTGTGTGTGTGTGTGTGTGTGTGTGTGTGTGTGTGTCGTGTGTGCGTGCGCGCGCGCGTTCGTCCCTGCCTAGATCCTCGTCTGCCGCCGTCGTTGTCGGGGTGATGGCGGCCGCGATAGCAAGCCTTCCCTCATCACTGATTCTTGCGGCGAAGACTTTTTCGGGGCGGAATTAGCGGCGATTCCCATCGTTGCCCTTTCAGCCGCGCTCGGCAATACTGCTGCGGCGAAATGAGGCAGCTGTTACCTCCTTCCCTATCCCCTCCCCCTCCCCACATTTCTTCCTTCCTTCCAGCTCTCCTTCCTTTTTGTTTCCTTCCTTCTTTTTCTGTTTTCCTCCTGTACTTCCTTCCTCCAATCTTGTTATCATATTTATCTTATTTTCCTTATTTTCCTGTGGTTAATTCCTTCATTCTTCCTTTCCTATATATTTTTCATCTTATTCTTCCCTCCTTCCTTATATCTAACATCTTTCAGACTCTTTCCCTTCTTTCTTCATTTTTTTCCCCTTTCTCATCTTTCATCTTCTAATTCCCCTTTATTATTCCTTCCTTTCCTTCCCCTCATCTCCTTCCTTTCGTTCTCCTTTCCCTTCCTCAATATCCCCTTTTCAATCCTCATTTCCTTTCACTTTCTTCCCTCACTATCCGAGGCTAATTCCTAACTCTTTCCCCTTTTCTCCTTTCATCTGCATTTTCCCTTTACCCTTAACTTCCTTATTTACACTTCTTTACCCATAACAGATCCATTATAATTTCCTCCACGACTTTTATCCTTTCCTTCCCTTCTTTCATCATCTCTCTAATGAATTTTTTTTTAATAAACACACAATACATAAAAAGCCTAATAACTATGAAAACAGGTAAATACGTAAATAAAATTAATAAACCAACAGGTAATACGTAAACAAATTAATAAACCAACAGGTAATACGTAAATAAATTAATAAACCAACAGGTAATACGTAAATAAAATAAATAAACCAACAGGTAATACGTAAATAAATTAATAAACCAACAGGTAATACGTAAATAAATTAATAAACCAACAGGTAATACGTAAATAAAATAAATAAACCAACAGGTAATACGTAAATAAATTAATAAACCAACAGGTAATACGTAAATAAATTAATAAACCAACAGGTAATACGTAAATAAATTAATAAACCAACAGGTAATACGTAAATAAAATAAATAAACCAACAGGTAATACGTAAATAAATTAATAAACCAACAGGTAATACGTAAATAAATTAATAAACCAACAGGTAATACGTAAATAAATTAATAAACCAACAGGTAATACGTTAATAAATTAATAAACCAACAGGTAATACGTAAAATTAATAAACCAACAGGTAATACGTAAATAAATTAATAAACCAACAGGTAATACGTAAATAAATTAATAAACCAACAGGTAATACGCAAATAAATTAATAAACCAACAGGTAATACGTAAATAAATTAATAAACCAACAGGTAATACGCAAATAAATTAATAAACCAACAGGTAATACGTAAATAAAATAAATAAACCAACAGGTAATACATAAATAAAATTAATAAACCAACAGGTAATACGTAAATGAAATTAATAAACCAAGTTAAGAGCGATAACCTTTACAACACAAAGCGTCCAACCTGAGAACCAACCAAAGACCTGATTAATTGGGTCGATAACCTGAAACGCGACTAATTAGCGTGATTACCTGAGAGTTTACCTGAGTTTAGGTGCGAGGCGTGACGTGGCGAAGAACAATGACTGAATTAAATTATCTACTTTTTAAACCATCAGTGTGCCATCTGTGTAAGCCATCTTAATAACTGTTTAAATAAAAAATATAAAAGATTCACAGCGAGATGAACATAGGAAGGAGGAATACTTTTTGTTTTTACATCACAAAGGACTGGCCAAGAGCAAAAAAAAAAAAAAGAGGTAACAAAAAGTCCACTTAGTTGTTAGTACCTATAAGAAGACAGTAAGAGAATATAGAAAGGGGGGTAGGCCAGTTTAGTTCGGGAGGAATACATAGGAGGAACAGATAACAGGAAACCCTTTGGTCAATAACGAGGGTATCTGCTGAAACTACATATTACTAACTAACAAACTACATAGTCGAACACACAAAGGAAAACATAGGAAGAACAGATACCAGGAGATCCTTTGGTCTATAACGAGGGTATCTGCTGAAACTACATCTAACTAACAAACAACATAGGCGAACAAACAAACTACATGCAAGAGATCAGAAAACAGTTGCAAAAGGATATCATGCATCTAAAAAGGATAGGAACATGGACATTTCATAGAAAGATGTATAAGATTTCTTCACCTTAACCCCTTGAGACCCAAAACGTAATATCCATTGTAATTTGTGTACCATTAGACTATTTTTTAGCGACTTAATCAATATTTTTTAGATATGACCTGTTTAGTATCCTTGTCCACTAACTAATTTGGTGCATTTTAGGTTTATTTTTCGGAATATTATGGCTCGATAACATACAATTTTTTATAGCAGAGGAAAGATCTGGCGTGAAGGGGTTAAAGATTGATGAAAAAAAGGGGAGAGGAAAAGGAAGGAAGAAAAGGGAGGATGGAAGAGGACTAAGGAAGGAGAGCGGCCGTGTCTAGATTGCTATACTTTCATTGCACAATCTTTCCAGCTTTTTGAGATATTAAAAGTTGATGTTAGTTGAAGACGAGACGATATTAAGTTCTTGAAAATGTCGATAACTGAATATGATAAAAAATATATAAAAAAAATAGGACACACACACACAGGAGTGAAGGATTATCACACTCAGCTCCTGTCGGAATTTCAAGGTCAAAACTCCTTGGCTTGGCATCCCGTACCTATTCACTGTTAGCCTAGAAAAGAGAGAGAGAGAGAGAGAGAGAGAGAGAGAGAGAGAGAGAGAGAGAGAGAGAGAGAGAGAGAGAGAGAGAGAGAGAGAGAGAGAGAGAGAGAGAGAGAGAGAGAGAGAGAGAGAGAGAGAGAGAGAGAGAGAGACGTAATTAACTCAAACACACGGGAGAAAGAAACCGATGCATTTATATTTACGTATATATTGAACATCTATAGGTGATCAGGGGCTCTCTCTCTCTCTCTCTCTCTCTTTCTATGTGTAAGGAAACATGCCAAAAAATGTCTCCAACCAGCCGGGGAATCGAACCTGCGTCCTCTTAAACCTCATGGACATCTCGATTATGAGCCGAACGTGCTTATAATAATGATAATAATAATGATTAGACATTATTTCGGTAACACTACTACTTTCCTGTAAAATTAAAAGCTTACAAAATACATGTTGTTTATTATTGTAAGAAAATCAAGTAACACTGTTTTTGGTATTATTCTAGATGAACACCGAATTCACTTTGGTGGACGAAACAATTTTTTCTGGTGAGTTTTGATGTGTTTTGAATTAATCTGCTAACCGTTTCTGTTGCAATTTTTTTTTTAAAGTTAGGTAAAGGTTAGGTTAGGTTAGGTATAGATTTGGTTAGGTTAGGTTAGGTTAGGTTAGGTATAGATTAGGTTAGCTATAGGGTAAAAGTTAGGTTAGTTTAGGTATAGGTTATGGTAGGTATAGGTAATGGTAGGTAAAGGTTAGGTTAGATAGAGGTTCGGTTAAGTTTTTTTTTGTGTGTGATTTTTTTTGCAAAACAAAAACAAACAAAAAACAAAAAAAATAAAACGACAGAAATGGTTAGCAGAGTAATTCAAAACACATCTAAACTTACCAGAAAAAAAAAAGTTTCGTCCACCAAAGGAAGTTCGGTGTTCATCTGGAAATTTACCCTGTTTTTCTTCGCGTGATATAATTGGTAACAGACTCCCTGTTCGACACTCGTTAGGCGGAGCATGTAATAAAGTGTCTCTGCAATATTTACGGCGTGGTTAAGCAGCACACTGGCACCCCCCCAAGGCCCCCCCCCCACTACCTGATCGCACCATAAACCCTTGCCAATGCGAGAACCAAAACAGACGCGCACTTGCTTCTATTAACTAACCCCTTGAGGCCCAGATCTTTCCTTTGCTAAATAAAAACGTCTGTTAGCCATAAGATTACGAAAACTAACTGAATATACCAATTTAGCTATAGCGGACAAGGACACTAAACAGGTCATATCTATAAAACAATGCTTATATTCACTAAAAACCGTCTAATGGTAGCCAAATTACAATGAAAATTACGTTCTGGGTCTCAAGGGGTTATTAAACTTTGAAGCTATTATATCTTTCCATTTCCGTTACGTTCTGTATTTTTTTTAACGGTTACCAATTACACAGATGGGTTAAGGGGAGCGTCACACGAATATTTCCGAAAAAAATCAAAATATTCGAGAAAAAAATTCATGCGTAGTTGAATACTTGACAAAGCTTGTGATAAAGTATTATAAAGAAAGCAGAAAAAATGAAAGAGTTATGGCTGAATTTTTTTTTTTTTTAAGTTGTGTATCGAGGCTATGGATCTGAAAATGAGCTAGGATTATTTCGGCATTAGTATACTTCTGGACATAAAACAAATCATGACAATCCACCGGTAATTCAGAAATGGTGTGACGCTCCCCTTTAAAGGTAGATAAGTTAAGGCAGTAAATGTTCAGAAAAAGAGGTAAATGTTCAGAAAAAGAGGTAAATGTTCAGAAAAAGAGGTAAATGTTCAGAAAAAGAGGTAAATGTTCGGAAAAAGAGGTAAATGTTCAGAAAAAGAGGTAAATGTTCAGAAAAAGAGGTAAATGTTAAGAAAAAGAGGTAAATGTTCGGAAAAAGAGGTAAATGTTCAGAAAAAGAGGTAAATGTTCGGAAAAAGAGGTTTTCAGAGGAATTTTGTTAAGTTGGAGCAAGCGGTAGCATGTTAAATAAGTCGTAATTTTCCGGAATAAAAGAGGAAAGATCAGAAAAAAGAGGTAACTTGTTCAAAGATATGTTCAAAAAAGATGAAATCTCGAGAGGTACAGTTCAGAAAAAAGGTTATGTTAGGTATTTTCAGATAAAAAGCTATAAATGTTCAAATACGTTAATGTTCAGGCAAAAAGGGTAAAGCGAAAAGAGTATTTGCGGAAATAAAATAAACTTCAGAAAAAGTAAATTTCAACAAAAGGTAAATGTTCAGAAAAAGAGGTTTAAGAGGATTTTTTTTACGTTGGAGCCTATAGCGCCCGTAGGCTTTAAATTATATTTTTATCTTCCTTCCTTAGGCAAATAACGAAGAGGAGAGGATCATAAATACAAGACGTACTTTTGTTTTCTCGTCATTCTTCAAAACAATATTGAACCTCAGAGGCTCAGATGTACAGACGAGATTATTTAAGGTTTATTTTAGGTTATTTATAGATCTTTAAAAACCTATAAATAATGTTCAAATACTTTTAATCTCAGGCCAAAAGGTTACCAAATACAGCGAAAAGAGTATTTGGTGTATAAACCTAAAATAAACCTAATAACGTAATATTACCTAAAATACCCTAAAACAACCTCAAATAAACCTGAAATAACCAGATAAAAACTAAAATAACCTTAAATACACTCCCCCCTCCACTTATTTCAAAAAGGTAAATTTCAGACCCAAAAACATCATGCCATGGATTACTGACTCCTAAATATCGTCTATATATCTATAAATCAATCATATCTATCTATATCTATATGTAGTACATATACTTTCATGCACTGAAATAACCTGTCTGGGAGTCTTTTACTCACCGATTTCAACGTTCCTGTTATTTGTTAGGTGATGATCAGCCTAAGTAGTAGTAGTAGTAGTAGTAGTAGTAGTAGTAGTAGTAGTAGTAGTAGTAGAGTAGAAGGAGAAATAGTAGTTGTTGATAGTAGTAGTAATGATATCAAACAACAAAAACAACAATAAAATCATGATAGCAATAAAAATAATAAAAATAACAAAAACAACAATAATAATAATACTAATAACAATAATAATAATAATATTAATAACAATAATAATAATAATATTAATAACAATAATAATAATAATGCTAAGGGGCCGGTGTTGGTGCAATCGTAGTACACCTCTACACGCAGGATGGATGCAGTGTGCTAGGACGTGCAGATAATTATCAAACAACCTCACTATCATGCTGTTAAGGCCTCTGTATCTAAATAGCTGATGGTTAACAAGACATCACTTTGTTTTACCTAGCTCTGGAAGGAATGATAGCAAATACTTTTAACCCCTTCACGCCCAGATCTTTCCTTTGCTATAAAAAATCGTATGTTGTTGAACCCTAAAATTACGAAAAGTAACTGAATATACCAAATTAGTTAGTCGACAAGGATACTAAACATGTCATATCTATAAAATATTGCTTATATTCACTAAAAATCGTCTAATGGCACCCAAATTACAATGGAAATTACGTTTTGGGTCTCAAGGGGTTAATTAGTATTGTCCCACCACACTTGTAAAAACGTGTCTCGTAGTGAGGTGCACCAAGGCGTGACTCATCCACCTTCACTATACACGTAACATTATTGCAGTAACATAATTCTGTGAGAAATAGTCCGGTTAGAAGATCATTTCGTTAGGTAACTTTTCCCATTTAACCCCTTCACGCCCAGATCTTTCCTTGGCTATAATAATCGTCTGTTGTTAGCCATAAAATTACGAAAATTAACTTAATATACCAGATAAGATAAGATTTTCATCCTATCTAGACACTTTGCAAGTACCAACTACAAGGTTATTGACTATACAAAGCGCCGCCACGTCAGCACGAACTAGGCGGACTCGAACCGCTGACCGAATGCACAGGGACGCTGCACATTGCGAACTCACGTCTCTACTAACCTTGCCACCCTGACGGGCACTTAATATACCAAATTAGTTAGTCGACAGGGATACTAAACAGGTCCTATCTATAAAATATTGCTTATATTAATTAAAAATCATCTAATGGCAGCCAAATTGCAATGAAAATTACGTTCTGGGTCTCAAGGGGTTGAGAGTAAGAAAAAAAAATCATGATTCATTTACATCTTATCACTTCCGTAAAACACACAAACATCTCTTTTTCGCTGTATACCGGAAGGGCACATGAGCCAGGAGAAAAAGAAGGAAGGTGGCAGGGCAGTGCAGGGGACACGTGCCAGGGTGGGCGGCGTGGCAGGGGCTGTCCCATATCAGGTTAAGCCAGGCTGGTCCGCCTCATCACCTGGGTGGTGGTGGTGGTGGGGGGGGGGGGGGACATGTGTGTTGGGGGATTACTTGCAAACAAAAAAGAAAAAAAGTCCTTGCCAAAATTTAAGCACGAATTCTGGAACAAGCTCCTATTTTTTATGTTACTAGGAAGTGTTAGTCTCTCTCTCTCTCTCTCTCTCTCTCAGGAAAATAATATCTAGGGAGGATCAGCCCTTCCAGAAAATGATGGATGGTGATACTCAGCAGTCAAAACGATGTATAAGTCTAATCACAAACAATGTCCATATTTAAGGTATGAAAGTAAAAGAGTTCTAGTAGAATGACACTTACGAGCTAAAAGAAAATTAAATAACGTCCGCAATAATTATAATCAATGATAATCGTGAATTAAAGCACATCATTGATACCTCCAATAGATACTTAAATATTGTCCAAATTTATGGATAGCACCATAGCTTTATACTTTGTACTTCGATAGTTTTCGGGAGTTTGATAAAAGTAAGATATTCTTCATGATTCAGACCCAAGGCAGGAGGTACGGAGGCTTCCTGGCCAGCCTCACCACACGCGTTACGTAATACCTAAAATAACCCCCAAAAAACTAGAATAACCTAAAATAAACCTCAAATAACCATGTATGTGGACCTATACAACAGCGGTGGCTGGGTCTGCTGTTTGTACAGTGTGGGTTAGCACAGGTGTCCATGTATGTATGTATAGTGTATACCCTATGTATTATATGCACTTTGATACTATGTCCAAAGGCACTTTTATCATGTGCCTATATTATGTATTTTTTGTTTTGCTCTAGTACTTAAGTTAACTCCTTGTCTTGTTATTGTTGCTTTTTTTGTCTGTATGCCTCCGGACGATAATAAAATTATTATTATTATTATTATTATTGTTATTAAAACAAACCTAAAAATAACCAAAAATAAACCCCAAATAAACCTAAAATAACCAAAAATAAACCAAAAATAACACACGAACTCATCACTCGTACTCAACAACAGGTAGATTACTTCCTCGTCCCGGTTCTCAGGTGGAAGAGTGACCGAAAATATGAATTCATCATCTTGTGCAACCCAGTTATTTGGAAAACCTTTATTTACGTAATTTTATATATGAAAATAAAGAGACAATATTAGATGGTTTAGTTTGAATATATGCTCTGAGGTGCAATTCATGCCCTGCCAGTCAAAAAGTATAACCCTTTCAAAGTACTCTCGCTATACCAACACTGTACTCGAGGATTGATGTGGCTATCATGCGTTTATAATCAATGGTACATTTAATACAACTATCATTGATACAATTACTGATTAATATTAACAAATTACACAATTATTAATGAGGCGTGTCAATACACTTCAGAACTTCATTTCAAATTCAAACTAATTACTCCCTGCGTATGTTTCATGTATATGCTGTACTAGCCTCAAAGCCACCCTCCGGGCGGACTTTTTGGCTAGCTCCTGCGGAGGGCTATTGGTGGGCCTTCGGCCCACCACCTGTGTGTCACTCACCCATTACCCATCACCCCCCACCCATTCACTCACCCATTACCCATCACCACACACCCATTACCCATCACCCCCCACCTATTCCCTCACCCATCACCCCACACCCATTACCCATCACCCATCATCAAGGTTTCCTCAATTCTCGCAACCCACATATTTTTTTCACAATTCTCGCTAATAGGCTACTACTAAAAAAAAAAAAAAAAAAAAAAAAGTGATCGGATCATCCCATAAGTGGGCTTATACTGTGCGCCTGGTCGAGCTGGTTCCAAAACTGTGCCATATGATGGGATTGTGCCACGGGGGGCGGAACTTAGCGCGGACACACACACACACACACACAGACACACTTTCGGTTATATTATTATAGATGATTACTAAAGGAAAAAATATATATATAATTTATCAAGTGATGATAATATATATCATTATCATTAATTATTGTTACTATGATCAACTTTCAGATGAAGGATTCTAAAGTGGAATACTTATCATCACAACGTTAATACTTTCCACTTATTACCATGAGAGGCTGATGATTACTATTTAGTAGGAATGGACGGCCCTAACCCCTGGCCGTCCGTGGCCACCCTGAGGAGGCCCTCAGGAGGGCGCGGGCGCCACACCTCCTCGAGGCTGTTCCTCCGCCGGTGTAACATTGCTCACAGCAGAGCCGGCCACGAGACATTATAAATGATCATTTTCGTTATATTGTCATCTCGCACTTTCGAGACGAGGCATGTTACATAATAAAACGAATATTATCAACATCTAAAACATACAAAAAACAAAAAGTTTATTATCATATTTATTGTATCTGTTCTTAATGCCTTCGCTCCCAATATTTCCTTTGCTACAAAAAATCGTATGTTGTCGAGCCATAAAATTACGAAAAGTAACTGAATATACCAAATTAGTTAGTCGACAAGGATACTAAACAGGTCATATCTATAAAATGTTGCTTATATTCACTAAAAATCGTCTAATGGTTGCCAAATTACAATGGAAATTACGCTCTGGGTCTCAAGGGGTTAATGCCGCGCCACAGGTATTTCAGGACGTCATGTTCCCTTGTTCCTCCGTCCCGTCAATGTTAGACGGAAGGCTATCAACCTCCTCCAGGGAACTGATTTCCGCTTATCCAAAATGTATCGTTCTAACAGTATACTTCTTAGTGTGCCATCTTGCACTTTTGGGAAACGGCATTTAAATTATTCAATGAATATTGAAAGAATATACAATACAGATTGAATTAAGTGTCTATGTGCATCCCTCTTCCCCGTGAGAACAGAGGATCCCAGCCTCACTGACACACTGCACCACCGCCTCCCGCACCACCCACCCACCACAACTATAAGGTTTCCTGCACGTCACTCTTGCTATACTATTGAGTACTTATTTCTTCCACAAATCCCGTTCGATTAATTTGTAGAAAATGGGAAGAAAATTGCGCCCATGCTTCTAATCCTGTGCTATAACATATCAGGTGTATGCTATGGTGTATTACAAGTGAACTCCTTCATGGATGGAATATTCAATCAAACGATTCGACGATACACTACCGTAAGGTTAGTACTATAACATGACGCATTTTAAATTCCTTTTCCTCGTCATAAAATTGTACACAACCCTACACCTTTTCTCGCATTACTCATAGTGGTTACCGCTGACCTGGCCTGACTTTATGATATGTACATGTGTTTAAATATATATACATTTTATGGAAGAGAAAATCCACACTTGTAGAGCTTCCCAGGGAATTCCATTATTCAACGTTTCTTCATGCTAAATAAGCTTTTGTCATCATTACATTGATATTATCATTGTGGTTGATTTTATTCTTATTATTCTTATTCTTATAGTTATCATTATCACTATTATCATTATTTTTGATGATAATATTGCAATTGTTCTTGCTTACACCATCTTTCGCAATTACTTTCATTTATTACTATTATTGGTTTTAATCAATAAACGTTTAATAGCATTACTACTCGAAACATTCATTAAGATCATGACACGAATTAAAATCATGAATAGTGTGCTAGTATGTGTGTAAACAAAACAACAAAAGACATGATCAGAAGTAAACATCCACGTCTACTCATATCATTCCTGGTCACATTTATCCCATAATGCACCATGATCAGATTCTCTTTGATGGCCTTCCGAACCATACTGAAACCATACATTTCCTCTTTTTTTCTATGTATGTATATAGTGTAATATTATTGCTGCCTATGCTATGCCTTCGGGCGAAATAAAATGATCATTATTACCATTATAGCTCCTACATAATAACATTACTCTCTCTTCCTAAAGTTCTAAACCATCTATCAGGGAAAAAGAAAACGCTACCGTCAATAACACTATAGTCGCCAGTCACTCGCCACTGCACTAATGTTGCCAGGCACGATATATTACGAATTTTAGCATCGCTACAAACTTGTATTTGCCACTGAAGACATGTAGAGTGATGTACATAATATAAACTACTGTGCATGTTTCTGAAGTGGCACATACAAGTCTGTAGTGATGCTAAAATTCGTAATATATGACGCCTGGCGACATTAGTGCAGTGGCGAGTGACTGGCTACTAAAGTGTTATGTACGGTACGTAAGTAAACAAACTTGGCATGTTATAATTTTATGATGTTTGGAACTACGCCGTGACATTTGCGTCCCTCGCTCTACCCCGATAAAGTTGCGTTACGTCCACCACCACCGCCGCCAGCCCCTCCTCATCCCACCTCAATCATGGGCGGCCAGCGACCACCCCTGACAAGGATCGAGGCCCCTTCCCCGCCGACAGATAGCGATCTCCCAACCGGATGGACGGGGTGATAAGAGAGGGCTGGTGGGAGATAAAGCTCGGGTGGGGGTAAAGGGGGAGGGGAAAGGGGGGGGGTTGCCAGCAGACTCCCGCCGCCACCTGCACCATCAACACACACCTCCACCACCCCCTCCTTCCCGCTACTCATTGCTCTACTTAAATAAATAATCTTAGAAATCTAACATGGACTGCGTGTAAATAAATAACTACCTCCATTTAATTTCATTTGTTTATTCATTCATTTCTCATAGTGGGTAAGGAGTAGGGACTGACGGGTTCGGTGAGGATCATAACAAACATGCAACGACACATCAAACAAATAGCAATAAACATTCACACATATTGACAACGAAAAGCACACACACACATGTTCTTGCACGCCATCAATAAAGCAGAAGTAGCATGTTTGAGAAGAATCATTACTAACATGCAAACACGCCCCCACACACACACACACACACACACACGACACATACATCAAAAGCCAGCAAGCCTCCCACACTTACTTTTTAGCGGCTTAGGATTACTCTGTTTCCTACGAGACATGGCACATGGATTGCTAAGTTACAAAACGCCCCACCAACACATGGCACAGTCCACACCTGACAGTCACCAACACACTTCTGACTACAAGTTTGGGAAAGTTTCAAATCCCCGCCCCTTGTTACGTCATCAATAATCTCCGCCCTCTCTTGGCTGTGACGTCCACAAGCTCCTCCCCGCTACATGACGTCACATCAAAACACGTCATAGCTTCGGTCATGACGTTCGTTACTAAACACTATGATTTCAACCCAATATACTCAACCCATGGAAATAAAAATAAGCTAACAGTACCAATAATCTATCTACCCATATCTCTACCGGTATAACTAACCAGCGATTGATATATAAATACATAAATAGGAGCGATAAAATCCATGACGTCACCCCTCCGCGCCATCATGTCCCACTCCATCTTCGACTCACTGCCAGGTATTTCACGCTATAAACACGTATTTAGACCCTCAGCATCACCCTGTGCAGCGTAAACCAAGCCTTGAATACAGCCTGCAGGTCTTGAAGGGTCAGTGTGGGGTGTAGAGTGCACATAACACCGCGAAAAATGGTATTCTTCATGTCAAGCAAATTATTCCCTTACGGAGAGGATTCTGTGGGTCTCTATGTGTGAGAAACGCGTTATTTTTCGGCTTCTCGTGTTTGGGAGACTCGTCAAGACATGTCATTCGTGCCTTTGCTTCAGTGCGTGGGGTCATGATGTGTGTGTGGATGTTTTGATTGGTTGTTTGAGGGGTAAAGCCAGCGAAGGGAAAAGCCAGGCTGCTCCTTGTAATGGCGAGGCAAGCGATGGTGCCATGTCGTTTTATTAAAGCTGTAAACAAAGGCTGTATTTAATTTTTCCAAGGTGTATTTTCACTCTCAGAACATGCTTATTTCGTGTTTAAGTCTTGTTTCACGTCAGTTGTTTGGTCTAATCCGTATATGGTTTGCTATGTAAGGGAGGTTGTGTTGTTTATGTCGATGCAAACTTGTGTATACTTGTTGCCACTTGTATACAGCGCTTTTTTATGCTTTATCTTACGAAGCTCATCTTTATACATGTTTGCGCGTCTGTTTATTGAAGGGTCTAATTTGAGACGTCAATGGAAGGTTATGCAATAAAAACGTACACTACTCTTCTAATGTCCTCAAGTCACGTCTCGATACTGTTTTTGGGTGATTTATTGTTGCATAATTAACAAGTCGCGAATGTAGTTACAATAGTCATGTCATCTCAAGTGACTGACTAATGACTACACCTTGTGTTGCACGCACCTATTTCGTTGCACTGCTTGTTAATGATGCTACTCCTTTGGTTAGTTTGTGTACATGCAACTGGCTAAAATTAATATGCCATTGACGTATTTGTAAAGACAAATGGTAAAATGCTAGAGTCCTTTCCCGCCCTTATTAGTGGTTTTATTTTCTAAAGACCTTCACAGATCCCTTCAGATACCTCTAAAACGTAATAATAAAGTGGTGGAGATTAAAAAATAAAAAATAAATTACTAACCTAACCTCAATATATCTTAACCTAACCTGGTAAAATTTTAGTTCTTTCCCGCCCTTAGGTCTCGTTAGGAGGTTATTGGTAAGGTTAGGGTAGGTTATAGTGAGGTTAGGTTAGTAATATTATTTTGGGGGTTCCAGGGGGAGTTGAAGGGGGCATCTCCCCCATTTTATGATTACGTTTTAGAGGTATCTGAAAGGATCTGTGAAGGTCTGGAAGAAAAAAGCCCACTAATAAGGGAGGGAAAGAACTCTAGAAATTTACCAAACAAATTCGCACCACCATGTCACCAATACTATGACTGCGGGAAAGTAATGTCAGAAAAAGTGTTCCACAAATGTAGGTCAAAGCTTTTACCTAACCTAACCAAAGTTATTACTATAATTATTATTGAAGAAAAATAAATGTTGGACTCTATCTCATTCTTGCATTAGTGCTGAGAGAAGAAAGCATATACTACTTGACCCATAGTATTAAAGAAAACTGCTATGAATCCTAATATAACTATGAACCCAATTTCTACTCTGATTTCTGCAGCCTCACACACATGCCCATTACGTTGTTCCTCATTCACATTTAACTCTCTAAATGGGGTAAATTCTAGAGTCCTTTCCCGCCCTTATTAGTTTTTTTTTTCCTCCAGACCTTCACAGATCCTTTCAGATACCTCTAAAACGTAATTATAAAGTGGGGGAGATAAAAAATAATAAAAATTACTAACCTAACCTCAATATAACCTAACCTAGCCTCTCTATAACCTAACCTTACCAATAACCTCCTAGCGAGACCTAAGGGCGAGAAAGGACTAGCATTTCACCAGTTTAGGTTAGTCATTTTTTTTCTTATTTTTTTTACCTCTCCCCCACTTTATAATTACGTTTTAGTATCTGAAGGGATCTGTGAAGGTCTGGAGGAAAAAAGCCCACTAATAAGGGCGGGAAAGGACACTAGAATTTTACCCTAAATGGATCACAAATTTAAAAGGATTGAGATTCTTTGATTTTTCTTTCCGATGCACCACATTTACCATATTTATCTGGCCTATGGGTGTGCTTTCAGGGTCTCATTTAGGAGTGGATCTTTGCTGGAAAATATAGTTGAAGGGTATGCTAAATGGCCATTGTGCTCTCATATTATTGGTCTTGGAGTTGTGATGGGTAGCTAAAGTCGATACAATGTACTTTGGGCAAAGAGCTACCCATCACAACATTACTGCAGTTTACCTTATGCAAGTACAGTGATTCTTTTTTCAAGTTGACATGAGTAAGTCTGAAGTGAACTCCCTCTGCCCTCTTTCAGGCGTGACCTTAGAGGGATCCAACAGCCTGACGGTGCAGCAGTTCCTAGACTCCCCCGACCTCATCCAGAACACCATCACCATTGGAGGGGGACCCACCGACACCTCCCCATCCAGCCAACAGTGCTCCCACATCAACACAATCATAAGTAAGTTGGAACGACACCATTACTAATTGATAATCCCCTCAGAGTTCCCAATAAGTTTATCTTCCCACTCTGTGTCTTACTGTTCCTCTATGACTCCCATCCCCAGGCTCAAAATACACATACAAGCATTTGAAACTTTGCTACTTTGTCAAGACTTTCACCTAGAAACTGCCTGTCTAACTGCCTAGATTTTCGTCCACAATATATTTCATCCCTTGCCTTTGTGCCTTCACCTTCAGCTCCCCTCCCACACACTCTCCTGAATTCCATAACAAGATTCACCTGGTTCTCATAAGTATCAACAGTAAGAGCTGACATGTTGCCTGTAAACATTAACCAACTCATGGACTCACCTCAGGGCATGATGGTGCAATCACATGGCTGCATCAGTCCTCATGTGATTCCTAAACGCAGCATCCAGTGGCTGCCCATATCTGATAGCAATATCTGTGTGAGAGAAAAAATACTTTGTAAACTCTATTTACAAAGGAAAGTAGAAATTGATGAAGTTTTCTGAAAATCATTCAGATGAACAAGTTTTCAACTGTTCTGTTGTAACAGTGCTCAATAGTACCATACGATAAAGAGTACACGATTTATGTTCACTTGAACATCTCTTATACTCACAATGCCCAACCACAAGCCATCTTCTGTCTCTGGTTTTTAAGTAAAACTGATTAACACATTTTACATAGTGTGGTAAGAAGGCATGCATTTTTATATTTTTTAAATATTTATTACGTGTATATATATATATATATTTTTTTTTGCCTAGCACCTATAGGCAGTATGACCTCAAGGCCTCGGATGGTAGGCCTTGGAGGTTCACTTGAGGGCAATCATGGTTGGCCCTCGACCGTGGTGACGCAGGCAATATTTTTATAGTGGTGCCTGTGATTAGAGGCTCATGCCGCCCCCCATGTTCTCTCCGTTGAAGGTAGAGTTCATGGGCAGCATGTGGGTGATCTTCGGCCACTCGGCGGTTGCAGAAAGATTTTAGCACCCTTTAGGGATAATACACGGTTCACCGCGCACGCCACTTACAGCCGCTAACCACTCTGCCACTGCCTCTCCAAATAACAAACAAAAATGTGTTTATACAGAATGACAGACATTCAGTTGACTGTAATATCAACCGAAAATATTTGCTTCCATAAACTTATCACTCATAAAGAAATTATTCTGTTTATAATGATCCCACCATGATTAGGGGGGATTTTGGTTTTCAAATTGATAATTTTTCATTTTAACATGTAAAGGTAAAGTTGGGGGCATACACTATGCTGCGGGGGCCTGCATGGCCTCGGTGCTCATCTCCGCCGCATTGGCCTTTGAACTTGTAGTGGGTGAGAACCTGTTACCCCGAGAAACAGGGCTAGTGTGACATCCGGCTTACCACAGTTACCTTCCCCAGGTTTCCCCAGGTACCCATTTATTGACCAACCCCGAAAGGAAGGATGAACAGCCGGGTTTGGCTGGCCGCCGACTGTCTTGACCCGGATTCGAACCAGGGCCCGCAGATTCGTAGCTAGGTGTGGTAGCCACTACACCACGGAGGCATTATTGTAACATGTGGTACCATAAATGAGGATTCTGCTGTACCAAAATTTAAATGTACCCTCATAGCCACATTTCTCATAGTCATAGTGAACATATTACATGCATAATAAGTTACATTTTTTGAGTCAATGAATTACATTCTTTTATTATTAAGTAGATTGAATCGATTATACCTGTACTTCATTGAGTCAGCATGCAAAATAATTAATTAGTCGCCCATGTCTACATACATATATATATACTGTGCCTCAGCATATAAAACAAAACATCACCGCATGGCAGATTTAACATATGCCAAAATCTATTTCTGCTTGTCGCAGAGCAAAGTAGTCACTTTTTGTAGGAGTGCCGAGGTAGATTATATGTCTCTGGTGTAGTGTCACAGTTCTCTAGACTCTGATACCAAAGGCAGATTTTTTATATTCTTGTGACATCGGCAGGCGAGGGAGTCACTTTGGACGAAGATGACTTGTTCCAGTGTGGCCGCTGCAAGAAGCAGTTCTCCTCGCTGGACTTGTTCATGGTGCACAAGCGTCACCAATGCTCAGGTGAGTCATGATCATTATTCATGTTGGTACTCAGTATAAACCACTAAATAACATGCTTCTCAAGATAAAGAAAATGATTTGAGAGTTTAGCTGCTGGCCTCACCACAGGACAGAATAGCTACTGTGCATACTACCATTAACTTTTCATATTGTGAAAAACCAGCATATGTGACCTTCCACCTTCATATGTAAACCACCACCACACACCACATAAACCACCTTCATAATTATGTAAAACAAGCAAAGCAAGTGTTTAAACTTTTAATGGAAACAGGAAAAAGCAGTGGCTTGTGCACCATACAGGCCCTGCAGGACCACACGGGGGCGCCGGGGGACCAGGCCACCTTCGAGGAGGACACCACGGCCCTCACCAGCCAGATACACATGCAAGTTCAGCCTCAGCAAGTCCCTGTGAGTATGAAACTGGCACCAAGAGAAACCTTCTGCATCATGAACTTGGCTCGCACATCACCACATTACACTTCATTACAAAAAAGTGACTTGCCTGATCTTTAATTTTCTGCTGACACTACCATATGAAAACATATGTGATTTTCCTTTACATAAAAGAAAATATTTGTATGTACGTATGTCATTGTGAGTTACCGGCCCCATACATATCAAACTCAGAAGTGAAGTGAAAGTGAGGGTGCATGTCACATTTACTGCCCTAACCCAGAGCCTTAGAATTAGGACCACAAGTTAGGAAGCATATCACACCCCACCACCTCAGCGTGCAGGGTGGAGAGTAATGTCTGCCCTCGCCCCACACAGGTCTCAGGTAGCTACAGTGGCTCGGGTCTTCCTTCCCCCGGTGCCATGAGCCAACACATCATCGTCAACGAGGGTGACTTGCTGCCCTTCACCATTGAAACTACTCAGGTCAGTTTGAGCCAGACGAGTACACATAACGGCTCACCATTATTTGTATTTTTCACACTGTATAAAAAAAAATTATCATCTATAGTATAGTGCTTCACATTTGTAGGTGTTTGAAGTTATAAAAAAATTTCTATCCTGACAAATTAATGATGTTTTAAGGCAATTAATTCCATAGAAAGACTAAGGTATGATCCTCAAGTGGCCTCCAGTGTACTCAGTCAACAGCCTTGAATATGCAGTTTCATGAATGAATGGTTATGTTTATATAGCTAAAGGCATATTTCCTGCTTCCTCCTCCTCCCTGGTCAGGTCTTACCACTGCCAGGCAGCCTCCAGACTGCCACCTTCCTACCGGTATCGAGTGGAGCCAAAACCCTCTCCTCCTCCGTGTCTCCACTCCTCACCACCACTGCCAACATCACCACCCCACTCGTATGTGTAGCCCTGCACACCCATCACTATAGTCTATTTTTATTAGAGGCGAAAATTCCATTCTATCCTAAGGTCTCATGCATGAAATTATGCCTAGGTATGTTTACCTGATAATATGGTTAACCATGATCAAATACAACTGAAATTTAGAAGAACCGTAGTATTCCCTTCTCCTGGCATCAAATATCAGGCAGTAAGCAGTAAGGAGGCCCAGGATTTTTTGCCTCGTTAAAAAAAACCCAGTATATAGTCACTGTACTCTACTGGCTCAAAGAATACATAGGTGCTTTATAATGTTTTGTGACATAACACCGGACGGATTATATAACTGAAATGTGCTCTTGAATTATCACCATAACTTATCTATTTATCCTGTATATTTTCACATCCAGTTGTCATTTGAGACCTCCATTCACTTGGTAATATTAAATCACAAAATTAAGCAATACTACAGATAAAATTATGATCATCTTTATGTCTTGTGGATATGGCTCACACCAATACACATTTCATTGTAGCCATACAAAGCTTTATTAGGCACCAGTTACATGCCTCCCGTGAGCAGAAGTTATAAAATCTCATCCATTAAAGGAAATACATATAGGGACATTTATTTTAGTAGATTTATCAGTTACTAATCATATAGTAAGTAATGGGGGTTCATAAAGCCATACATTGTGCATTCAGTGAATAAGGAATCTTTTTCAGGATGTAGGTTCCAGTTTGTCTTCCCCTCAGCCTCTCAACACGATAGTTGTTGGGGTGGCAGATGGTTGTGAGGGTGATGGAGGAGACAGTGGAGAAGGATTACCCACCCAAATAGAACTGTCTGGGGAGGAGGAGAAAATAGCTTGTTACAATCATGAATTCTTCCATGGCGGTATGGCAAAGACCATGCCCAATAAAAATGACACTGCAAAGGTAAAGGTAGGTGTCTTTATACTTGATTGTAAGCATTGGTCTGGTAAGGATTGGATTGTAGGCACATGGTCTTTGTACTTGATTGTAAGGATTGGATTGTAGGCACATGGTCTTTATATCTGATTGTAAGGATTGTATTGTGGGCACATGGTCTTTATACTTGATTGTAAGCATTGGTCTAGTAAAGATTGGACTGTAGGCACATGGTCTTTATACTTGATTGTAAGCATTGGTCTGGTAAGGATTGGACTATAGGCACATGGTCTTTATACCTGATTGTAAGCATACCATATCTTCTGAGACACATTGTCTAAATAGTGTTGCCGTTAACCATCTAACTTGAACCTCACTCCTGACAGCAACCCAAGCACAAATGCAATTACTGCAACAAGGAGTTTAGCAAGAACTTCGACCTGCGGCAACACATACGCTCCCACACGGGGGAGAAACCGTTCCAGTGCATCGTGTGTGGCCGAGCGTTCACTCAGAAGAGCAACGTGAAGAAGCACATGGCCACGCACAAAGTCTGGCCCTCGGGCTCCCTCAGTGACACGCTGCCCAAGGATCCCATCATCAAGAAGGTCATCATGGCGGAAGATGCTTTAGTAGACGTGAGTAAGCAGCAGCAGGACGATACGTGTAGTAACTATAGAGACGTAAACGGCAAAGTGAAAATGTGATTGATGCCCCTTGCTTAACAGTCCAAAGTTTGGGCTACCTGAATTGAAGTGTGAATAGTTTTGTCCGGAGACCAGAAAAAAAAGGTGGTTCCTCCATCACACATTAGTAATGCCAGGAGGTTTACAGTTTGACAAACAGTCAAGTAGCTTTCTCAAATTCTTAATATGAATATTATTGCTTAATTAACTTTTCTCCATCTACTGTATTATGGAAATCTTATTCAGATTCTTGCAAATGATCACACATGTTTTGATCTTACATTAGAAGGAATATTAGGGTCAAATAGTCATGATGCGTTTGAGTTATGAGGAAGCTGCTAACACATTGAATACAATATTGCCAGATAGCTCATAGTGTGACAATGTACCAGCCAATTTACCTCACAGAAACCTTTTGATGAATCTGGCTTCCAAAAGTTGAATCGTGAACATTGTTATTGTCAGGGCCAGATTAAGGTTGCACAGGGCCATGGTGCAACTTTGTCGGGGACCCTCGTAATTGACTACTGCCAATTTTGATGATTTTTATAAAATAAGAAAATTAATGCTTAATTATAGAAGAACCCAACAATTAATTATGCATAATCATGTTTCTCTCAGGTATTGGTAACATTTTATAGGACAAAACTTCCTTTAACTGGCTGGCTTTCTAGGTGGATCCTGAAACTGAAGACATTGAGGAGATAGCGAAGGAGGAGGTGCTGGTGGATGACTCGTATCGATGCCAGTTCTGTGACGACTACTCGGTGCAGAGTTATGTCAAGCTGCGCACACACATGAAAACCCACGCCAACCAGAAGGTAATCCCGCCTCCCTTTGTGCTGGTGGCAAGACATAGCTTTGGTGCGGGAATAAAGGTTCTCGGTTCCATGCATTTCATGTGGGTTGACATGACAGGAACGTTGACAAGCTAAAGATAGCTTCATCTATTGTTCCTCAGGTTTACAAATGTATCCAGAAGAACTGTGATCTGTCCTTTGCCGACCAAGATTCCTTCCTGGAGCACATCCACACCCATGACCAGGACCAAGACCTCCAGTACCGCTGCCACTACTGCTCCAAGGTGTTCAACGCCCTGGACATGCTCAGCCACCACCAGCATGAGCAGCACTCTGCCTACCCACAAGCCAAGAAGACAGTAGGCCCCAGGTATGGATTCTAACACAATATTATTAACATTTTTCATATAAGTGTGAAATTACACAACATAAGTAATTGTTTTTGCATGAATAATGTTTATATAAATAAATATGCCATTGAGGTGAAGGGTACGACAGGGTTGACATGTACCCCTTAAACATACTACCTCACTCAAGCCCCCCCAAAAAATGGTTATTGTACGTATAGCAGTACTTGACAGTGCTGTCATATTAGCCTAACATAACTAATATTTATCCTCCACTGCATTGAACACAGAGTTTGAATACTGAAACCATACATGTTTCAGCCGCAGTGAGCCCTCAGACAACTGAGACCCTATAGGGCCTATACACATGTGCTAGCCACAGCGAATGGTTTAAATGTTATGGTTGAATACTTAGTCAGCACAGTCCATAGTGGCTGTATCTTTTACAGCAGCCCAGCAGATAAGACATTCAGTACTCCTTTTCTCACTACCATTGTATCCTTCCTTCTCCAACAGCTATTTCCGCTGTACAAAATGCATGAACAAGTATGCGAGTGCGGAGGCTTTGGAGCACCACCTGCGCACCTCCTCGCACCACTACCCGTGCAAGCAGTGCGGCAAAGTGTTCACCTCAGAGCGTCTGCTGCGCCGCCACCTCCACATCCACGGCACCGTCAACCTCTTCCCTTGCAGTGTGAGTTTGCATTGAAAGTAACCAACACTTTGGGGTGTGCTGAAGGTCCTTTACTTATATCAAGTATATATGAATAGCATCCCTATGGTGTAATGGCAACCATGCTCGGCTTACAACCAAGCCGTTCAATATGCGTTCTCTCAAACTAGAGGGACGGAAAAAAAAGTCTGCTGTTTGTTTTCATGGGAAATGACGCTACCAGGCGAAATATCTCAACTCTTCACCCTCGTCATTCTTGGTCACCACTTATGATACAGAGGATCCGGAGACATGCAATTTACGCTGTCTCTGGGCTGACTATGGTTAGCCACCCAAGCTAACTGCATCACAGAGTGATCCAGACGACAGTTTTGTGGGTGTAGGGTTACCAGTTTTACCACATATGCCATTTAAAAGTTATATTGGCATAAATACAATAAAATATAAACTGGTAAATGCAGAGAGAGAGAGACAGAGAGACCTTTGCTGCATATGACCATGCTCAGTCTCCAACATATACACCATGCTATGGGAATGCTCAGACCCATGGGACTCAATGTTTCCTTTACTCCATCCCTTCATTCCTTTCTCATTCTTCCTCTCTTTTTTTCAACTTATACTTGATATCTAGAAACAATCTAATTACATATTCTTTTCATCATTCTCTCCTCCCATCTTTCCATATGAACTTGTGTAGCTAAACCTCGGTCTGCTCTACAGTAAGCTAAACCAATGTCCACACATCTCTGACCCTGCTGTTCCTCACCATCAAACTATCTCACATCTGAAATTGTTAATACGTATGTTATTTCCAGCACCTTTGTATGTGTGTATCATCCTTTACGTTCATGAACTTTATACATTCTGTAGTGATTGTCTCATTTAATAAGAGTCCTATTTACTGTCTACAGCATGTCAAGTACTGTTTCGTCATTACAGTCCTAGGTTAGTGGCCTGATGCTATTATTCCTTTCCATGACAGGAATGCTCCAAGGAGTTTAAGTCTGAATATTCCTTGAAGCTTCATCAGCTGATCCACACCGGAGAGAAGCCCTTTGAGTGTCCCCTGTGCAAGACGTCTTTTAACCGCCGGGACAAGCTGAAGCGCCACATGCTGATACACGAACCCAAGAAATTCCAGTGTCCCTTCGGCTGCCTTAGGGAATTCAGCAGGCCAGGTGAATCAGCATATGTTTTCTCCCTGTGTGGAAGTTAGCAGCATATGTTTGCACATTTCATCCCCATTCATCAAGATACACACTCCTTTTTTTCCTATAGCACCTGTAGACAGTATCACCTCCAGGGCTCAGATAGTAGGCCCTGGATGTTTACTTGAGGGCTGTGATGGTTGGCCCTCACCCGTGGTGGTGCAGGCAGGAATTTTTATAGTAGCGCCTGTGGGTAGACCGTTAGAGTCTCATGCTGCCCCTCTGTGTCCTCCGATGCATTCACCGTCGAAGGTAGAGTTAATTGCTAGCATGTGGGTGATCTTCGGCCACTTGACAATAGCCAAAAAATGTTGGCACCTGGCGTGATTCGAACTCGGTACACCGAGCTCGCCACTTGCAGGCACTAACCACTCAGCCACCGCTCCCCTCATATTATATATGTACTATATATATTATATCTTAGATATTTATTTTATGCTAACACTGTCATCTCTGGGCTGCCACATACTTGTAAACTCATTCAAATAACCTTTGGTAGACAAACTTCGTCTTCACATGTTGACCCACGTCGGGGGTCGAGGCAAGCGAGGGCGTGGCCGAGGCCGAGGCTCCAGTGCAGCCAGCCGGGGGGAGAGGACCATCAAGGTGGAGGTCTCATCACAAGAGGAAGTCAGATGCCCTTCCTGTCTCCAGGTAAGGTTAAAACACGAGTTTAGATGGCCGACTGTATACATTCCAAAGTTCTCTCTCTCTCTCTCACTCTTAGTTAACATCCTTGATATTAAAAATGATTTCATCAAAGTTGACATTATAAACTCTGAAAAACCTTATGAAATTTTATATCAGGAAAGTTCCTGTGCATGTATTTTCATGTTTCAGTATATGGATATTCTTGAAATTAGAATCTGATGATGTACTGATGTGTGGAATGACCTGGACTATGACATAGTAGCTAAATGTCTAGAGTACCTACATGAGTTTAAAGTTGAGATCAACCAAATGAGACCCCACGAGTGTAACTCATTTCCTGTATATCATAACTAGGTAACTACACATAAACACACACATAGATGTTAAGAAGAAATGTAAAGGAGGTAGATCATTGCATAAACATTTAGCAACAGGATTAATAAGCCTTTGAAACAAATTCCTGCGTTTACAGCATAATATAAATATTGCAAATTGTAGATTTAAAGAGATCCACACATCTCTAGTGTAAACTCTGCATTACAAGTACACCACCCTTTTATAGGTTGTCGAGGCTGGTGAGGAGGACAGCCACAGATGCATCACACTCAAGACTGAATCCAATAGAGAAAGTGAGAGTGAGGAAGGGGAGGAGAACAGCTTGCCAGGTGGTGGTGGGCGCTCCCGGCCCCTGAGACAGGCGGTGGTGCGCCGCTCCCGGGATCAAGCCAGCGTACGGCGAGGCGGCCGAAGGAAACGAGGAGCACTGGCGAACCCCAACAGGCTGGCAGAACAGCAACAGGAGCAGCAGATGGAAGACCTTCACCTCCAACAACAAATGGAGGTGATAGACAAGGTGGAAGAAGTGGACAGACAGCCATATTCTCCCTGTCAGGAGGTACAGGTGGAGGAGCACCTGCTGGGCCTGCCTGTTGGGGAGTCAGACATAGAGGGAGACACTCAGAATGTGGAGATCATCTATATTCCCTTCTCTCTGCCCCTGTCACGCCCCTTCCAAGCCGAGATCATGAGGGCCATGTCAAGTGAAGACGATGGCGCCACTATCCACGGGGAGATGCTGGAGGGGGGTCCCACCATCACCCTGGATGGCTCTACTTCCTCCCTGCTGGTGGGCAATGGCACAATGATGCCTATGGTCGGCCCTGACTCTGTGAATCCTCTTGACACCACCATGCTTAAGAGTTCATCAGATCTGCAGGTCATCTACAGCCCTGCCACCGTGCAGCAGGCTGGGGACTGCTCCACACACCTGGTGGACGCCGCGGCACTCACCGCCACCCACCTGCATGACGGCCACCTGGGCCACGAGGCTTCCCTGGAGGAGTCCGAGCTGGCCTCCAACCACCTCACGCACCTCAGCATCATCTCCAACCAGACTTGATATGATATGGACTAGATACTTTTGTAGGAGTAAGGCATTTTTATGAAGTGTTTATAAACTGTATACCCATAATGCAATAATGGTAATAATAATTTAATTGCTGCTGTTACTGTTCTTGCATCATCCATAAGTTTATATCACACAGACAATCACATGCCCATTGCAAAACATTGTTGAATGCATACACTTTGGTCCTGTATTGCACAACAGAGGGAGAACACCAGTTGCTTTGTGCTGACTATCTGCACTTAGTATGCCAGTGATATTCATCTACAAGGGCTGCATGTTGCTGATAAAATATAGTATTTGTTAACGTTCCATTGTTTAATGGAAATATATACTTTTGAAATCCAAAACTGTAGATAAATTGGTTTATTAGAACATTATGTGACATGTTCGTCTGTTCCTGGATGATTCAGGTTATTTGGAAGAAATTCCAATTTTGTAGGCTTAATAATATAGTACATGCATTGATGTACTAAATATTGACATTTTCATTAGTTAAAGTGATAATGTGTATATAGACTGAATATCATTTAAAGTTAGACGACTATAGTCAAGTTGATTCATCTTGATGATTGAGTATTTGACAAACAAGTCTGCAATTGCAGTTCAGTCATTCTTCACTTTCCATCCTTCCTAGAAAATTGATAAATGTTTTGCTTTACGTGATTCATGTTCATAATAACAGGATATTTCTAGCTAAGCATCCACATTTTGCACCTTGCCAGGATGGTCCAATGTACCTTAACACTGGCGGCATGAATCAGGTGAGCTGATCCATCACCTCATCCATGTCCAAACATGTATCGTACTGGAGTTGTAACGGACTCAAGCGTTTAATCAGAAATGGTATTCAGAATTATTATTTATGGAAGTATTTACAAGCTTGTTGACAGACTGTTAAAAAACTATGAATGCATCAGCATAATTGCAAAGGCGGGTTGTGAAAGATTTCTGATGTTTCTGAATATAGCTTCCATCAGTTGCTGGAGGAGTCATGTGCCTCACAAGGGCAACAATGAATTCTAGCAGACCACCTGCCAAGCTCAAGCGTGTCAGTGCTGTGTGTCACTCTGAGGGAGTTTCATTCAAGTTGCCAATAGGCAATGTGAGGAACACTGCAGTGCACCCGGATCTCCAGTCACCAGTACAAACTTTGTAATCAAATTAGTTCCTTATATAATTATCATCTTAATGCAATTTACAATTTTCACTTAGTATATATTACAACTTCCATAACCAGATAAGTTCCTTAGATGTATATCATCCTCCTGCTATTTGCTAATTTCCCATTATATATACTTATGATAAGGTTTATATCACTCAGCTACTTGTGAGACAATGCTAGTCATTTGAAACTTTCATGAAAAAATGAAAAATTGTCGCCTCCGTGGTGTAGCCACATGTAGTGGCTAGCGCGCCTAGCTACGAATCTGCGGGCCCTGGTTCGAATCCGGGCCAGGGCAAGTTGGCGGCCAGCCCAACCGGCTGTTCATCCTCCCTTTTGGAGTTGATAAATGGGTACCTAGGGAAACCTGGGGAAGGTAACTGTGGTAACCCGGATGCCACACTAGCCCTGTGTCCTCAGGTAACGGGTTGTAACCCACCACAAGCTCAAAGGCTGATGCGACGGAGATGAGCATCGAGGCCACGCGCAGCACAGCGTATGTCCCCATTTTTACCTTCTATTTAAAAATACTTGCATGGTATGACATGCTTGCATACCATACAAATAGATCTAATGAGATTATAGAGGCAATTAAGTTTTGTGATACATATATTGCTGTTGACAAATTGTAGTAGGTGGTACTTGGGGCGTCCACTGGGGGTGAGGGGGGGCAAACAGGTCATTCCTCCCATGGGTCAGCAGGGCTTCTTAGGACCAAGGGGTTCTTTAATTCTAATCAGTAATATTGGTAATGGAATTATATCCCTTTTCACCCCTTGGAAAAGCTACAGTGGATGCTACGTGCTACAAAGCCCCTTGTCTGCTACATCATTATTTCTTTCAATCTTATCCTACACCTTCTCCAGATTCATGAATACCATATGCAAGTCTTGCATTTCCTAGGTATTGTTCATATAGCATTAGCTCAAAGGCTCAATCAGTGCAACCTCTATTGGTCACTCTCAGTCTGCTGGTTAACAATATCAATGATTTATATATATATACATATGTATAATTCTAGATAGTCAAATGAATCCACTTTTTCTTCAAATTATCCCTCAGGTTTCAGCCACAATATTCATGTAGGTATGCTATACAAAGAAGGACGCACTAATCCTTCACAAATCATTAGTGACAATAAATGTCCATGATCTAAATTATGAGATTCCAAGTTACAGTGAATGGTGTTACTTCTTGAGAACACCACTGCAACTTTCTTTCAACCCCTTTAGAGGATGAGGCAATAGCGTGAAAGAGCATGACAGTATTGGCTGTAGTCTATTTAGGTTGATTTGATGGGCAAGTTTCTCTAACATTCAGTTGTAAAGTACTTGTGTCTATATTTAACATGGAAACTGTTTTGTAACAACGCAGAGGAAAGAACGTGTTGGGTTTTTGGTCCATTGGTGCTTAGAAATGAGGCTAAACCCTCAAGTTCATCTAAACAGACTACAGCAGTGCTTGTATTATGATAATTTAACTAAAGTGCACACTGTAATAGCCATGTTTATGCACTGCAAGGGAAAGTGTAATGTTTAAAAAGAAAATTACTACTGGGCTCAAATGTTTACTTTTATCGTGCGTCAGTTTTAAAAAACAAGTATCATTGAAATATGTGTGTGGTAATAATCACAATAAATATCTAAGTTTTTGAAGCAATAATTTGCACAACATTTTATTTAGTAGGTACTTTAGTGATTATATTCATAATTTACCAAAATATATTTTCTACTTTGCCATCAGTCCTTTCCTGTCAAGATAGACGATGCTGAAGAGGAGCAGCAAGGCGGACTCCTCGTGGTACAAATATTTCATAATAAACTTAATATTTACACTCTTTGTCTTTAATTAATGAGGTATCCTCCTGAAGAATGGTATCCACATTGAACCTTGGAGCTTCGCACTAAAAAATGTTGCTTTCCCACTTTTGTTTCTGTGTAGATGACCTGTCCATTTACTTGTAGTACATTAGGATAAGACCAAGATGATCAGCTTTGGTACCAGTCTGGAGAGTATTTTCGACCTAGGTCCCTACTCATCAAATGTAATCAAAGAGAATCCATTACATTTCAGTTACTGTTGATTTTGGTATCACTGTTGACTTAACACTTAATATTCCACATCTACATCTGCTCTACAGTTGCGAAGGCTACAAGGTTTATCTAACAACTTTCTTCATTTGTGTTGTATCCCTAACTTCGATGTTCAAACCATTAATTACTCGTAAACGTCTTGTACTGTAATGTAGATCTATTGTCTGGAATATTGGCTTTATTACTGACTTCATACTTCTTGAATCAGTACAACAACTGTGGACTAAGCAAATAACTGGCCTTGAAGGGATGGCTTCTTAACATCTTAAGTTATTAAACTTACCCAGTGAATGGAAGATTTCGTAAATCATTGAACCTTTACTCAATGTGACTACATGTACGTACATGACCTTCCATACCGCCTCCGTGGTGTGTGGCTAGCGCGCCTAGCTACGAATCGCTGGGCCCTGGTTCGAATCCGAGCCAGAGCAGTCGGCGTCCAGCCCAATCAACTGTTCATCCTTCCTTTCGTGGTTGCTCGATAAATGGGAACCTGGGGAAACCTGGGGAAGGTAACTCTGGTAACCCGGATGTCACACTAGCCCTGTTTCCCGTTGTAGCGGGTTGTCATCCACCACAGGCTCAAAAGTAATGCAACGCAGATGAGCACCGAAGCCACGCGCAGCTTAGCGTATGCCCCCATCTTTACCTTTTACTCAGTGAAAGGGTGACTCTCCGTACTTGTCTCACAAAATGTTGGAATACATATATCAAATCACCTGTCCCATAATTATTACTCCCTTAGATATATTTGCGGCAGCTCTTAACTACTAGCACTAGGGAGCGCAGCACTGCCATAAAACATTTGTCTCTCATAGCTACTGTGATGCCAGATTCAAAGTTTTTTTTCCAGTTCATGAGGTCAAATTTTGGAATTCTCTCCCTGCTGATTTTGCAAATGCTTTCTCCCTTAACCACTTTAAGAAAGGTCTGAGTGATTTCCTTGGTGATATTCTTTTTAAATTCTGCAACTAACCACCGTGGTTGCCTATTTGCCTGTTAGGATCATTGTGTGCATTATATAGAATTGTACATTGCAATTTTGAGTTTATAGCACATTTTTTAGCCATTTTCTTGTTGCCGACCGAGTCCTGTTGATGCCTCTTTCTTATTGGGATGGCGTGCTGGCCCTATTGGGGTTCCCTCTTTGGGAGCCTGACCAACCAGGTAAGAACAGTGTTGTCATAAGGGCTGGACGAGGAGAGTCTGTAAACGACTAAGATTAACACTTTTCAATGTGAAAGAAAGACTGAATAGTTATTAGGGTTTTGTTATCCATGTGTAGACATTTGATAGCATGGTGAAGATATTAGTAAACACTATGTTTATAAGTTGATCCAAGACATTATTTCTAATAGTATGTATTGTAATTAGCAAGGGAGTCTGCACCATCAGAAATAGTACTGATAAGCCAAGTCTCGGTCACCTTTAAAGTATTACATTTGGTAAGATTCTAGTCCTTTCCCGCCCTTATTAGTGGGCTTTTCTCCTCCAGACCTTCGCAGATTCCTTCAGATACCTCTAAAACGTAATTATAAAGTGGGGGAGAGATACAAAAAAAAAAAAAAATGTATACTAACCTAACCTCAATATAACATAACCTAACCTAATCTGGTAAAAACCTAACCTAACGGAACCTAGTAAAATTCTAGTTCTTTCTCGCCCCTTAGGTCTCGCTAGGAGGTTATTGGTAAGGTAAGGTAAGGTAAGGTAAGGTAAGGTAAGGTAGGTTAGGTTAGGTTAGGTTATATTGAAGTTAGGTTAGCTTTTTTTTTTTTTATCCTCCCCCAATTTATAATTACGTTTTAGAGGTATCTGAAGGAATCTGTGAAGGTCTGGAGGAAAAAAGCCCACCAATAAGGTCAGGAAAGAACTCTAGAATTTTACCTTAAATATTTATGAATCAAAAAGTGTTTGACATAAGAAATCATGTCAGGCGTATTGCATCAATAGGTATGCTTGGTGTATACATATATTAAGTAAGAACATAAGAAAATAAGGAAGCTACAAGAGGCCGTGAGACCTACACGAGGTAGTTCCTGTTACTTAACACTACCTACATCCACCTTTCATCCCCAGCCATGAATTTATCTAGCCTCCTTTTAAAGCTCTCTAATGACTCCGCACTAACTACCTGTCTACTGAGTCCATTCCAATCCAATCCAATGTTGGCTCAGTTTAGTTAGTGTGCTACATATAATATACAAATTGTCACTATAATAGTAATATGTTAGTGGCAAGTCCAGGCACATGTACATATTTATAAGCAGCGTGCATGAACAATAGCGTAGACAAGAAAGGTAGGTTTGCGGGGCGGGTCGGGAGGGGCTGGGCGGGCACCCCCTACACTGTAGGGGGTGCCCCCCCCCCTACACTATACACCTTTTGTTTATAGGTGTAGGGCCTACACCTATAAACAAAAAATTATTTCCGACAAAAGCGAGGGATTTTTTTTTTTTTATGACTATTGCAAGATTTTCAGAAAAGTTTGATTTTTTTTCGCTTACTATGTGATGCTTTCCCTAAGGGAGATAGTTTGTTCCTATGCAAACCTCAAAAAAGTTTTTTTTTTGCAATTCGAAAAAGTGATGACAAATTTCTAATAATACACTTTTTAGATGTTTTGACGGGGAAAAACACACTCCACCATTTGTAAAAGCATCAAATAATAACCTAATCAAACCATTAAACTAACCTAATCTAACCTAACCTAACCCTCAAACTAACCTAACCAACCCAGCCTATTATATTTTTTTTGTTTGCACATTTTTCTTTGTTACTTTCACACTCATTCTGACCTATAGAAACAGTAGAAAGGTAAAACATACTTGAATCCAGACACAGTTATGTTCTAAATATTAGCCAAAACGAGTGCCAGATTCATTCAAAATACATCAAAACTATTTAGGAAAACTAATTTCGTCTTCGAAATGGTTGACAGGTAGTTAGTTAGTGCGGAGTCATTTGGGAGCTTTAAAAGGAGGCTAGATAATTTCATGGATGGGAATGAAAAGTGGATGTAGGTAGTGTTAAGTAACAGGAACTACCTCGTGTAGGTCTCACGGCCTCTTGTAGCTTCCTGATTTTCTTATGTTATTTTCTTATGAATGCCCACTACCGAAATTTTACCGAAAGGTAATAAGTGTTAGTTATTGCTAGTCTTATTGGGACCCCAGCGTGACACAAACGTATTTCACCGTAATGGCATAACGTCATGAACTAAATTTACACTCTTACTTATGATACCTGCATCATACAAATGGTATTGTAAAGCATCAAGAGTAAGTTGAATGAGTACTTACTCGGCTATGCTGGTTTGGGAGCAAAATTCTTATGGCGTGGATCCAGGCAGCCACCGCGCCTCTGTTGCTTGGGAAGGGAACACAGCCACGTTTGGCCCTTCATTCTTATAGTTTCCCTTCCACTTCGGGACGACACATCCGTGTGGCATTGTTTGTACCTACTAATGAAATCAGTAATCCAAATCCGGTGAAATTTGACGAGACACCACCTGGTACACCAACACCACCTGAACGATCAACAACTGAGCTGGCGGTTCTTTTGTGCCAGGCCGGGCAGGCCCACCAGATTCCCAGAAGTGAGGTCATGACTGGCTGCGGAGGCCCATCGCAATGACCTTGTGTCTCTGCCCTATGGAACACTGGCACAAAACTGTAACCTACTTCTTAATATGGCTGCTCATCACTACAGTGATCACAGGTTGTCTTGTGAGAGAATAAAGAGATAAAATTGCACATTGATATTGGTCAGCATTGGAGTGAGGATGCGATGCATTATTGTCATATTCTTTTCCTTATGCATGAATGCCCTCTGTATGGAGGACTTCAATCTTTGTCAATGGACGACATAAAAGATAAATTATTTCCACAGACAAGAAATACATGACGCACAAACAATAGGACGCAGGATGACCCTTGTCAAATGCTCCCGCGATGTCGAGAATAGAGATGGCGGTGTGTGTTAATATGGTCAAAGGGTTTAAACCATGAGTGGTAGGTGGATTAATAAGCTTGCCACAGATCTGTTTGTTGGGAAGCTGAATTTCTTGTTGCATACCACTCCAGGGCCCTTGCATAGAAGGTCGGCCACTTGCCGCCGATGAGGCAAGGCTGCGTGATGCTATAAGATGATGCTTATAGTGAGGATGTTGTTAGCTGGGAGACACATCGCTCGAGAATATGGTACTGGTATTGTCCAGGCCCAAATGTCTTCTTGGGACCAAAGCTAGCAAGTGACACCAAATCCAGATTGGTCTGAATAACACTGGGCAACACGACAAAGTGAAGCTACCATGCTGAGCCTTGAATACAGAAATCACTTTGTCTGGCAGGTTGATGTCAAGGTAGCGCATCGCCAGACTTGTGAGGACAAACCTCGATACCACAATATTCATGTGACAATGATGGGTGGAGTGACATGCCCTTTGACTTCAACTGAGATGCTCCAACCCTAATATCAATCCCCTGATATCCTGGCGCCTTTACCCCATCCTTCACACTGATGTAATGGTGTCTGTGCTTCCCTTCTACCACCCGATGTAATGGCATAACCATTTCAATAAATCGTTAAATTTTCATTAGATCTCTGACTCAGATCAGGGGTGCAATGAGATTTCAGTGGTGGCCGTGGGCACCCCAGACCACCCCCAAGATCCACCACTATAAAAAAAGCGACACTTGTATCCGCCACATCTTTTTTTATAGTGGCGTCTGGCTGACCTACTTTTTTCTTATTTATTGATCTTACATTCATTACATGAACACTCCATTGACTGTGTGAATAGAAAAGAAAATGTAAGCATAACGAACTCATACGACATGAATTATTGCTTCTATACAAATATTTGCAGTATATGAATAAACAACACTTGCCACTCTGACGTAAGTTTTATATTTCCTGAGAGATAAGTGTAACACCGTGTGTGGGGGGGGGGGGGAAGGGGGGAGCGAGGGGGTGACTGAAACCTTAACGTTAATGCCCTCATTGTGACCTCTGATAGTTAGGTTTATATTTGTGAAACATTTCAAGCTACTGACAAGCACTTACTGTTTCCTCTGTCCATAATGATATCACCGTGTGTCCGCAACAGTGAATTTTGTGAGTTTTTCCTAAATGACTATGCTATAATTATCTCATCTAGTATGATAATCATGCATAATATATAATCATTCAAACATTTAAGCTAAAAATGGCCCTCTTTAAAATTAAAAGTCTTCACTTATTCTTCCCTCATAGAAATCTCAATCTGAACGTAGCTTTATGAGATTTCAGTGTTCATCCCTTTTAATTTTAAAGAGGGCCATTTTTAGCTTAAATGTTTGAATGATTATATATTATGCATGATTAAAACGAAGGAGTTAAAAGTACAACGTGGATAAAATAAGAGAAAGAGAAACTACAAGCTACCATAATCCTACTCTAATCCCTTACAAGCTACCATAATCCTACTCTAATCCCCTACAAGCTACCCTGATCCTACTCTAATCCCCTACAAGCTACTGGGATCCTACTCTAATCCCTTACAAGCTACCATAATCCTACTCTAATCCCCTACAAGCTACCATAATCCTACTCTAATCCCCTACAAGCTAACCAGGCTCTGCTGATCATTTAGCTTGACTCACTCCTGCGTGCCTCACGTCCCACCATCAGCTGATACAACATCCTGCCCAAGGCCTTGATCCTGCCCATACAGTGTGCCAGACAACGCTGGAGACAGGCTCGACATATTGACCTTTTCCTTTTTCTATCTTTCATTCTTATCGCTTCCTTTACTTTTACCATTTAACCTTTATCCAAAGTTTTCTTCTCATACATCCAAGCATAGTCCTAAGTACGCTGCCTCCTGCCGGCGTCTACTAACTTTTAATCTACTAACTAACGACTAACCTTTAATCTACTAACTAACGACTAACCTTTAATCTACTAACTAACGACTAACCTTTAATCTACTAACTAACTATACTAACCTTTAATCTACTAACTAACGACTAACCTTTATTTACTAACTAACTACTAACCTTTAACTACTAACTAAATACTAACCTTTAACTACTAACTAAATACTAACCTTTAATCTACTAACTAACGACTAACCTTTAATCTACTAACTAACTATACTAACCTTTAATCTACTAACTAAATACTAACCTTTAACTACTAACTAAATACTAACCTTTAACTACTAACTAAATACTAACCTTTAACTACTAACTAAATACTAACCTTATACTACTAACTACTTAACCTTGCACCCACCGAAGGAGAGGTAGAACTTTACTACTCTTGATATAATGCTTATGCCAAACGGAAGGACTTGAGGCTGCATTTCCAGGATTTTCAGACTATTGATTCCACATCGAAGACCCATGTGTACCCAGCGCGTATATACAGTTTGGATAAGTCGACTCTTTGGCATCGTGGTAGCCTTTCCTCAAACTGCCTTTAATCTCTAGACAACAAAGATATAGAAGATATTCACAAAAAACAATGTAACTTTCCATCTTCTGAAAAATCCACGACCGTTGTACTTCTGTTTGGAATCGATAGGTATATTCTTAGTAATATTTTTCATTGATTGTAGATTTTAAAATTCTTCGATCTTATAACGATTCTTTACTTTCGGCATCCTGTCATAAATATCTCTAATTTGTGTTATAACTCAACCTTCAACCACTTTGAGATCTCCTGACGCCTCTCTCTCTCTCTCTCTCTCTCTCTCTCTCTCTCTCTCTCTCTCTCTCTCTCTCTCTCTCTCTCTCTCTCTCTCTCTCTCTCTCTCTCTCACGCTGTACATTATTAAGAGCCTCTTCCTCATATTGGTTTTTGTTTCGTCCTTGGAAGTCAAGCCATGCCGATGGAATCCCTCCTATCTGCCTTATCCTTCTCCATCCTTAACACTGCTTCCTCCCTGGTCATACTTTGTCGTCAGTATTTCAGCATTTGCACAAAAACGGGTGATCGCTCTACTCGTTACTACTACTACTACTACTACTACTACTACTACTACTACTACTACTACTACTACTACTACTACTACTACTACTGCTACTACTACTCCCCTCTACTCTACTGCTAATATACTGATCGCTTCTACTTCATATCACCGCTCCATATTTGCTAGTCTCTGCCTCTGCATGAAGATAATTGAGTTTTTTCCCGTATGAAGATTGAAGATCCTCAAGCGTGGAGTGAACATAATAAAGAACATAATAAAGGACTTTGAATTCCTTGAAATTACCTTGAATATCAATACAAGCAGTTTAGATACTTTTATAAATAAGTAAAAACTAAAACACATAAAGGGAAATATATGTTATCGTATCTTATAATGGTATGAAACGTACCTACGAATACAAATGTTTTACTTATTTACTTATCTATTCATTTTTTTTTAGGAATATTCATGAATGGAAAGTGAACTTGAATATGTAGACAGGTGTGTTGTCACGGTTACGCAATGGTGTTTTGTAATTTTGTGTACCGTTACGTAATTGGCTGATATCAGTATTAGGTCAGGTTAGGTGAGGTTCTGGCTGATCGGTATAACACATTAGTATATTGGAATGTCATCTGTAATCTATATGAAAGTGCCAATACGTTGATTTATGGTTTCGTTATCGATGACATTCCTTTATGTTCTGTGCAAATTAAATAGAGAGAAAAATGGAAGTAAAGGAAATAGAAAATTAAGGCAACGAGAAGATACTAGATGTGTAGAGGAAAGGAAAGAAAAGTGAAATGAAAGAGTATACTGAAAGGCCCTTGTCCAGCCACACTCTTTTATGTTCTGCACAAAACAAAGAGAGAGAAATATGGAAGTAAATAAAAAAGAAAAAATATGGCTACGAGAAGATACTATGGGTATACAGGAAAGGAAGATGGGATAGAAAGAGTAGTGAAAGGCCCTTGTCCAGCCACACTCTTTTATGTTCTGCACAAAACAAAGAGAGAGAAATATGGAAGTAAAGAAAAAAGAAAAAATATGGCAACGATAAGATAATAGATGTGTACAGGAAAGGAAGATGGGATAGAAAGAGTATTGAAAGGCCCTTGTCCAGCCACACTCTTTTATGTTCTGGACAAAACAAATAGAGAAAAATGCAAGTAAAGAAAAAAAAAAAAAATAAGGGGACAAGAAGATAATAAGAGTGTATAAGTTATATAGTATTATAGTATTATAGTAGAGGAAAGGAAAATAGGGATGGGATAGAGAGAGTATTATAGTGAAAGGCCCTTGTCCAGCCACAGACCGTCCATCTCTCATCCCTCACCCCTCACCCCTCAACTATCCTTGCCCCTCATCTTGCCCCTCACCCTCACCCCTCATCTTGCTCCTCACCCTCACCCTCATCTGCACACTCACCCTCAACCCTCAATCTTGCCTCACTCACCCCTCACTTGCTCCTCACCCTCACCCCTCATCTTGCTCCTCACCCTCACCCCTCATCTTGCCCCTCACCCTCCCCTCATCTTGCCCCTCACCCTCACCCCTCATCTTGCTCCTCACCCTCACCCCTCATCTTGCCCCTCACCCTCACCCTCATCTTGCCCCTCACCCTCACCCCTCATCTTGCTCCTCACCCTCACCCCTCATCTTGCCCCTCACCCTCACCCCTCATCTTGCCCCTCACCCTCACCCCTCATCTTGCCCCTCACCCTTATCCCTCATCGTTCCCTCACCCTCACCCCTCATCTTGCCCCTCACCCTCACCCTCATCTTGCCCCTCACCCTACCCCTCATCTTGCCCCTCACCCTCACCCCTCATCTTGCCCCTCACCCTCCCCCTCATCTTCCCCTCACCCACCCCTCATCTTGCCCCTCACCCCTCACCCCTCACCTTGGCTCCTCTCAACTCCAACAACTCATTAACACACACAAGGTTGCATTTTCTTATCAACTTATCAGCCGCGTCATCCTATATAATATAATCAATACATAATTCTTATTTCCTCCTTTCAATGTATGTCATCAAACGCCACTTTTCGCCGCATACAACCAATCAGTCATGTTGTATACTCGTTAACATCTCTAATTATTCCTCCTTCCTGATATCCTCTGCCTTGTCCTCGCGTCTCCAAGGCCTCAAAGTATCATAGTTTAGTCTCCTCGTGGAAAAATGTCCGTAAGTTTAACGTTAACGGGAAAACACTTGCAAATACTTAACTAATTATTGTAATTTATATGCAATCCCATCTTCTATTGATCTATTTACTCATTCATTTATTTAGGTATTTGTTTTACTGATTTATATATCTATTTATTTACTTTATGGATGAAGTAAATAATTAAGTTCCTCAGTAATAAAAAAAATGAATATGGATGAGAATATTTACCACCTGAATTTATAGACGAATATATAAAAAATGAGAAACATCATGACAGACAGCATCGTAAAATGAGGAATATATACAATTCATTATCCACAAATACACCAACTTGAGAGAGAGAGAGAGAGAGAGAGAGAGAGAGAGAGAGAGAGAGAGAGAGAGAGAGAGAGAGAGAGAGAGAGAGAGAGAGAGAGAGAGAGAGAGAGAGAGAGAGAGAGAGAGAGAGAGAGAGAGATTAAGCCTGACCACCTCATAAAAGCCTTATCAGCGGAGTCTCACGTCCTCTAATAATAGTTTAATTCAGGTTTGTGTCTGCTGCCTCATTGTGTCTTAGGTTAGGCGTGTATGATTAGGAAATGTCACGCGCATGGGTAACGTGTGTGTGTGTGTGTGTGTGTGTGTGTGTGTGTGTGTGTGTGTGTGTGTGTGTGTGTGTGTGTGTGTGTGTGTGTGTGTGTGTGTGTGTGTGTGTGTGTGTGTGTGTGTGTGTGTGTGTGTGTGTGTGTGTGTGTGAGGGAGGAAAGGTGGGATAAGAACAACGATTCTGTGATGTGTATGCACTATGCAATGCCATGCATACTACATAAGTTACTTCATAGAATAATGTGTTGCGTTAAGTGTGTGTGTGTGTGTGGTGTGTGTGTGTGTGTGTGTGTGTGTGTGTGTGTGTGTGTGTGTGTAAACTGCAGGCACTCGATCACTCAAATCTCACTTATCCTTTCCACTTATTATTTCCACTATCCTTTCCACAGACACTCTTTACCTGCCTCATTTCCTCACAGCTCAAATTTGCCTTCAAACACCAATATAATCAATCCATTCTTATCAACTTCATTAAAACCCAGAAATAATAGTCCTAGGGAACTTTCAATACACGTACCAGCGTCAGCACAAGTGTCTAAAACTCTAAACCATCTATCTGAGTGTCATAACGCGAGGCCCGGGCACCTGTTGAAGCAAGGTTGCCATTGCTCGCGGGAGGAGAGCTGAGGTGAGCCGGGGAGCGAGAGAGAGAGAGGAGGGTAGCGCAAAAGTCGACTCCACACGACCACAACCACCACGTTTTAGCCAGTCGCACGCCAGACAAGGGAAGGGAAGGTTGTGATACGCGTCGCAGTGCCGCCTCATGACACCTGCCTCGTAGTGGACTTGATTGAGTACTCTTGAGTGTGTGATTGTGTGCGGTTGTGATCACCTGTAAGACTTGATTGGATTCCCTTCCTCGCCTTTTCCTACACATCAAGAACCCACTGATTGGGGGAAAAACGGAATAATAGCAAAAGGAAGATATAAGGAGAGGAAGTCATGGATATAATAGACAGCACACTGGCGGACTTCGAGGAGAACGACTTGAAGGAACTGTGGGAGTCCGACTACTATGCGGTAAGTCGCTACTACACCTACTGCCGCTGCTACTACTACTACTGTTACTGCTACTATTTACTGTGACTACTACTTCTACCACCACAACTATTACTCTAACTGTAAACTACCACTACTACTGTAACTACTACTACTACAACAACTACTACTACTATTACTACTTTCACTACTACAACTGCTGCTACTACTACGACTACTACTACACTCGCATTGCACAGTGTTTGATTAATTATGAAGGGAATACCCCGTGAGAAATACCCCCCTCTCTCTCTCTTTCTCTCTCACTGTGTTACGCAGTTTTATCTTATCATAAGCGAGTGTCCGCGCTCACACCCACTTCCCAGAACTCTCTCTCTCTCTCTCTCTCTCTCTCTCTCTCTCTCTCTCTTCTCTCTCTCTCTCTCTCTCTCCTATGTGTGTCTGTCTCTCTTTCTCATTCTCTCTCTCTCTCTCTCTCTCTCTCTCTCTCTCTCTCTCTCTCTCTCTCTCTCTCTCTCTCTCTCTCTCTCTCTCTCTGTCGTGTAGCTAACAGTGTTGTCATAATGGTGCGTGAGGTTGAGAAGTGACACTCGCAATGTTGTGGCACGGGAGACGTGACCCGAAGCCCTCAATGCCACCTCCAGGTTGCGAGAACTAATTAGTCTGCGCCGGTTTGTTTAGCTTCAGGTACGGCACGTGTACCACCACCACCACCATCACCACCACCACCACCATCACCACCACTACTTTTTTTTTTTTTTTTTTTTTACCATTATTTACTTCTATTACATTTTGAACATAGTAGGAAAAAAAAAACCTCCATTATCCTTGCTGCCACTACCACTATTATCTCTACCACACCTCGGCCACGTGCTACGCTGGGAGTGTGTGTGTGTGTGTGTGTGTGTGTGTGTGTGTGTGTGTGTGTGTGTGTGTGTGTGTGTGTGTGTGTGTGTGTGTTGCAATATTACGGGTGCACTTCAATTTTCTCCTATAGTGTGTGTGTTGCAATATTACGGGTGCACTTCAATTTTCTCCTATAGTGTGTGTGTTGCAATATTACGGGTGCACTTCAATTTTCTCCTATAGTGTGTGTGTTGCAATATTACGGGTGCACTTCAATTTTCTCCTATAGTGTGTGTGTTGCAATATTACGGGTGCACTTCAATTTTCTCCTATAGTGTATGTGTTAAAATATTACGGGTGCACTTCAATTTTCTCCTATAGTGTGTGTGTTGCAATATTACGGGTGCACTTCAATTTTCTCCTATAGTGTGTGTGTTGCAATATTACGGGTGCACTTCAATTTTCTCCAATAGTGTGTGTGTTGCAATATTACGGGTGCACTTCAATTTTCTCCTATAGTGTGTGTGTTGCAATATTACGGGTGCACTTCAATTTCTCCTATAGTGTGTGTGTTGCAATATTACGGGTGCACTTCAATTTTCTCCAATAGTGTGTGTGTTGCAATATTACGGGTGCACTTCAATTTCTCCTATAGTGTGTGTGTTGCAATATTACGGGTGCACTTCAATTTTCTCCTATAGTGTGTGTGTGTTGCAATATTCGGGTGCACTTCAATTTCTCCTATAGTGTGTGTGTGTTGCAATATTACGGGTGCACTTCAATTTTCTCCTATAGTGTGTGTGTTGCAATATTACGGGTGCACTTCAATTTTCTCCTATAGTGTGTGTGTTGCAATATTACGGGTGCACTTCAATTTTCTCCTATAGTGTGTGTGTTGC
>JACEEZ010001453.1:57960-65460 GCA_016584305.1 Chionoecetes opilio | reverse complement strand
AAGTGAATACTTTTTCGAGCGGAGGACCAAACTTAGTTTTCCTGAATAGTTTTGATGTGTATGGAATGAATCTGGCACTTGTTTTTGTCGGAAATATATTTTTGTTTACAGGGTGTGGGGGATCCCCGCCCCGCAAACCTTGCTCCGCTTCTCACTACCGTAGTATCGAGAATTTCTTTTTGTTCTTGATATCATGTTACTAAACCAAACCCACCTCTAAACTAACCTAACCTAGTATCATTTAACCTAACTTAACCGTTTCTGGCTGAAATAACGGTAGATTTATACGTTATAATAGACGTTATAATGCACTGACTTTTTCTTTTCATCAACGTTCACACACACACACAAAGGCGTAGCAGCTAGGCGCCCTGTTTCTATAAATACTACAGGCAGAGGGGAGTGAGGTCAGGTCAGGTACCCTGTGCGTGTGTGTGCATTCCCGCGTCAGGTACCCGTGATTTTGACCAAAGTAACAGCTTGCCAAGAGGTTTGAAGGTTAGTAGAAGACGCATATGACTTATATAAGTTTAGTCCATATGGTAGTAATCGAGATAAAGCAGAAGCGATAAAACAAAACTTTCCTGGGCGATCCCACCACAACACCGCCGACTGCCGTGGCGTGGCAGTCGGCGGTGTTGTGGTGGGATCGAATTTCAACTAAAAATCCATTTCTAAACCAGACATCTGACAGAAAATCTCTTCAAATATAATAACAAGCAATTTCTTAGTCCTTATTGTTTAATACCATGCGTGTATAGTAGCATATCCTACGCTCGAATAGCCATTTACTCGAATGGTCCTCCGCTCGAAAAGTCTTTCGCTCGAATCGTCTTTCGCTCGAATCGTCTTTCGCTCGAAAAGTCATTCGCTCGAAAGGTCGTGTAACCACACACACACAAACAAACAAACAAATAAACACGCACACACACACACACACACACACACCTGTTTTGGCCCAGGTGTTTGTGGTAGGTTTGGAGGGACAGAGGGAGGGAAAGGGGTAAGGAACTCTAAATAAGGCACCACACCCACTAGAAGCCCCCCTCCCTATACCCCCTCCCCCTTTCCCCTACCCTCCCTCCCCCCTCCTCTTCCTGACGACGTGAATACTTGAGTTTGTTTAGAAAATTAGAGATATGTATTTTTCGTTTGCAAAAAAAAACCTCGAAATTACCTTAGCATTATTTTTTTTCACCATTATCATCATTATCATCATTGTTGCTGTTATTGTTTTTTTGTTCTTGGTACGTAGTAGTGGTTGCAGTAGTGAAGGTGATGGTAGCGTAGTAGTAGTAGAAGTAGTAGTAGTAGTAGTAGTAGTAGTACAGTAGTAGTAGTACAGTAGTAGTAGTAGTAGTAGTAGTAGTAGTAGTAGTAGTAGTAGTAGTAGTAGTAGTAGTAGTAGTAGTAGTACAGTAGTAGTAGTAGTAGTAGTAGTAGTAGTAGTAGTAGTAGTAGTAGCAGTAGTAGTAGTAGTAGTAGTAGTAGTTAGTACAGTAGTAGTAGTAGTAGTAGTAGTAGTAGTAGTAGTAAAATCTGATATAAATGCAAAAATTCATTACCGAAGACAAACGGCTATAATTTCTGTGATAAATTTTGTAATCAGGAAAGGGCTGAAAAGTCAAAAAGGAGATAAACATTAGAAAACTAATATTTGGATGTTTTACACGAAAGAAGGAAATAAAGGGGAATACTAAACTATAATAATTATACTTATACTTATACTATACGCTACTTATAAGCAACCAGTAGGGGTGATGCATGCTGTAGGGGAAGAGTACGCTTACCATAGAGTGCCGAACAGGTGCTGCCGTGACGGTACTCATCTGAAACATAAGGAAAACCCAAGATCTATAGACTTTTAAACGGAGAGGAAAAAGTAGTTTATTAATCTTGGGAAAACCCTCGTAAAGTATAAACCGGCTTCTTTGAAATGTATATCTAGACGGAACATAAAAACTATACACACCATTTTTGAGCTGACTACTGAGGCGAAGAGTAATTTTCATGGATTAAAAACACGACTAATGAAAGAGTCTACCTGTACTTGTTTAATGAGTACATCTTTGTCCCTTTATTTTCATGTTATAGTAGCGATGAGTATTCTCGCTATCTCATCACTTTTTTGTCCATCAGTTAGTGTCCCTTTCATCACTTTTATCCTTCATCACTTTTTTTGTCCCTCTCATCACATTTTTGTACTTTTCATCACTTTTTTTCCCCTTTTTTGTCCCTCTCATAACTTTTTTGTCCTTTAGTCCCTCTCATCACTTTTTTGCCCCTTTTTTGTCCTTCTCACCACTTTTTTGCCCTCTTTTGTCACTCATCCCTTTTTTTGCCTTTTTATGTCCTCACTTTTTCTGCTCCTATTTTGTCCCTCTCATAACTTTTTTTCCACCTTTTTTGTCCCTCTTATCACCGTGCCCCCCCCCCACCCCCCCCATACAAGTGTCCACTCACCCCACCTGAGCACACTTGCATGTCCTGGCATTAGTGGACAGGTGCATTGTTACACCTGTCGCCTGGTCATATGCCGCTACACCTGTACGTACATCGTTTCTTTACCGCATTTTGTGCATTTTCAGTATATACTATGTCTGTTCGTTTGATATTTCTCTCTCTCTCTCTGTGTGTGTGTGTGTGTGGGGTGTGGTGTGTGTGTGTTGTGTGTTTGTGTTGTGTTGCTTGCTTGTCATCTCTCTCTCTCTCTCTCTCTCTCTCTTCTCTTCTCTCTCTCTCTCTCTCTCTCTGCGTGTGTGCGGTTGTCTATCTGGTGTGTGCGTGTGTGTGTGTGTGTCATCTCTCTCTCTCTCTCTCTCTCTCTCTCTCTCTCCTCTCTCTCTCTCTCTCTCTCTCTTCTCTCTCTCTCTCTCTCTCTCTCTCTCTCTCTCTCTCTCTCTCCTCTCTCTCTCTCTCTCTGTGTGTGTGTGTGTGTCAATGTGTATACTGTAAGCGTGAGTCGGCATCGTAGTTTTTCCTGCCATAATAATCCGTCACCGGCAGCTTGCGTCCCTATAAACAACAATGAAGCAGGAGACACGTGCAGCTAGTTTAAAAGTTTGTCCTCGAAACAGGAAAAACATCAGAAGTCATCAAGCAATGCGAAATATCAAGGGAGAGAAGAGAGAGAGAGAGAGAGAGAGAGAGAGAGAGAGAGAGAGAGAGAGAGAGAGAGAGAGAGAGAGAGAGAGAGAGAGAGCACATACCAATCAGAGATAAACAGACAGAAATACCGGTGGCTATTCTAAGACTCTTAAAAATAGTCCAATAGCTATGTGGCTATACTTTTCTTTCTTTTACTGGGAAAGGTAAACAGGAAGGTAAACAAGACAACATTACATACAGGAAGGAATGAACACCATCAGAACACGCGAGATATTGTGCATTATCAACGGTAACACATGCGAACCCCATTGTGTGTGTGTGTTGCATTGTTGCATTTTATTTGGAAAGCACGAAATCCTGAATATCAATGAACTTGAAACACCTACAATCTCTCTCTCTCTCTCTCTCTCTCTCTCTCTCTCTCTCTCTCTCTCTCTCTCTCTCTCTCTCTCTCTCTCTCTCTTCTCTCCTCTCTCTCACTCTGTCTGTCTGTCTGTCTGTCTGTCTGTCTGTCTGTCTGTCTGTCTGCCTGTCTGTCTGTCTCTCTCTCTTTCTCTGTTTGTCTGTTTCTGTCTGTCTGCCTCTTTGTCTGTCTGTCTGTCTGTCTGTCTGTCTGTCTGTCTGTCTGTCTGTCTGTCTGTCTCTGTCTGTCTGTCTAACTGTCTGTGTCTGTCTGTCTAACTGTCTGTCTGTCTGTCTGTCTGTCTGCCTCTCTCCGGCCTAGTGACTGATTTAGTAGTTTCTTACACCTACGTGCCTTTAATGAAGTAAAAGGGACACCTGCAAGACACAGGTGTTGTCGTTTCTATGGAGAGCAAAGAAGTTGAGGAAAGAGGGAGATAAAGAGGGAAGGGGATGGAAGTAGTGAAGGAGGGGAAGATGATGAAGTAGTGAGAAAGGAGGGAGAGGGATAGAAAGATGGTTGGTAAGGAATATTAAATAATGATGCTAATGAAGGAAGCGATGGAAGAAATATTAAACGCAAAAAAGGAAATGGCTCTTGGAATTACCACGAAATATATACAGCAGCGATACAGTAGTTTACAATTGTTAAAGGATAAAGAATGTTCACGAAAAAAAGGAAACTGGCTGGGGTTTAGGATTATGATAAAGAAAAACCCCCGTTCAATTCCTATAAATAACGAGGGAAATTTACGATAAAAGGAGTTAACGTTAGTGTGGTTCAGTTGTGTGGGTGGGGAGGAATGAGAGAGAGAGAGAGAGAGAGAGAGAGAGAGAGAGAGAGAGAGAGAGAGAGAGAGAGAGAGAGAGAGAGAGAGAGAGAGAGAGAGAGAGAGAGAATTAACAAAATGAAAACACACACACACACACACACACACACACACACACACACACACACACACACACACACACACACACACACACACACACACACACACACGGACACGAAATTCCCAGACGAAGAAACCTAAATATTTGCCTTCTGAGGATAAACCAGAGAAATGTCAACTCCTACTTTGTATATTTTGTTCCCCCCCTCCAACCCACCTCCAACACTCTGCCTACACCACTACAGCACTACAGCACAAAGGATAACCTCACCACCATACCACGCTCCTACATAACACCATACCACCATACCACGCCCCTACAGAACACCATACCACCATACCACTCCCCTACAGAACACCATACAACCATACCACGTCCCTACAGAACACCACACCACCATACCAAGCCCTACAGAACACTATATCACCATACCACGCCTTTACAGAACACCATACCACGTCCTACAGAACACCATACCACCATACCACGTCCTACAGAACACCACACCACCATACCACGCCTTACAGAACACCATACCACGTCCTACAGAACACCATACCACCATACCACGCCCCTACAGAACACCATACCACCATACCACGTCCTACAGAACACCACACCACCATACCACGTCCTACAGAACACCACAACACCATACCACGCCCTACAGAACACCATACCACCATACCACGCCCCTACAGAACACCATACACCATACCACGCCCCTACAGAACACCATACAACCATACCACGTCCCTACAGAACACCACACCACCATACCAAGCCCTACAGAACACTATATCACCATACCACGCCCTTACAGAACACCATACCACGTCCTACAGAACACCATACCACCATACCAAGCCCTACAGAACACCATATCACCATACCACGCCCCTACAGAACACCATACCACGCCCACAGAACACCATACCACCATACCACGTCCTACAGAACACCACACCACCATACCACGTCCTACAGAACACCATACCACCATACCACGTCCTAAAGAACACCATACCACGTCCTACAGAACACCATACTACGCCCCTACAGAACACCACACCACCATACCAAGCCCTACAGAACACCATATCACCATACCACGCCCCTACAGAACACCACACCACCATACCAAGCCCTACAGAACACCACACCACCATACCACGCCCCTAAAGAACACCCTACAACACTATTACATAGCCCAACACCACAGTCAAGTAACACCACAACCCTCCTATGCAAAACACCACATGGCGTGACATAACACCATGAAGAGAGAGAGAGAGAGAGAGAGAGAGAGAGAGAGAGAGAGAGAGAGAGAGAGAGAGAGAGAGAGAGAGAGAGAGAGAGAGAGAGAGAGAGAGAGAGAAACAAGTGTGCGGTTCCACATGTGGCGAAACACCTGTTGAAACTAGCTTTGGCGGCGATAGGAAGGTGTGAGAGAGAGAGAGAGAGAGAGAGAGAGAGAGAGAGAGAGAGAGAGAGAGAGAGAGAGAGAGAGAGAGAGAGAGAGAAAAAAAAAAGAGAAAAAAAACAACTGATCTATTCAAGTAGATAACATTGACTTACGCGTATGATGAAATACTTAAAAGAATGAAAAAGAAAGAAGGAAGGAAGGGACGAAAATTTAAAAGCAGTCTCAATACATGACGTAATTTGGGAAATAAATAACAAACAAGAATTAATATTTTCAATAAGCAGCGTCACATAAAACGCATCCCACATTAAATAGTTCGTAATCGAGAAAGAAATTAAACTTCTCAAGGCCTTACTATCCACCATTTATCTATTCCCACTTTAAATATATTTCACTCCCAAAAACTTCATTAAATTTAAAAGTCCAATGCGTGGGAGTTAAAATAAAGTTTACAAATACCCTTTTTTATCTTTTTTTGTTTGTTTTTTGTTCCTTCCTCCTGGATCTATTTTGAGCCATACGTGGGTGAGAGGGATAAAACGGGAGAGGATAAGGGTACAGAGGAGAAGAGAGGAGAGGAGGAGGGGAAGAGAGGAGGGAACAGACAGAAAAAAGAGGATGAGAGGAAGAGAGAGACGGAAAAACTAAGGATGAAGACATAACACTCGGTCATGTCATGCCGGAGAGAGAGAGAGAGAGAGAGAGAGAGAGAGAGAGAGAGAGAGGAGAGAGAGGAGAGAGAGAGAGAGAGAGAGAGAGAGAGAGAGAGAGTTTTAGGGTATATATTTATAGGTTTGTAGTAGTTCCTTTCAATATGTCTATAATTTTAAACAAACATATGTACAGTACATTTGAACACACACACACACACACACTACATCTCATCTCCTCCTCTCTCTCTCTCTCTCTCTCTCTCTCTCTCTCTCTCTCTCTCTCTCTCTCTCTCTCTCTCTCTCTCTCTCTCTCTCTCTCTCTCTCTCCATGACATATTTTACATAATAATTCCACTATTAATGTCGTCATGCTAACTTATTTATAGACGACAAAATCATGGTAATTATCTTTTTTATTTATTGAGGTTTCCATTGATAGGGCGTCGTTAGGGCTCGTTAAGGGTTATTCAGAGGCTTTGACTAGCAAATTATAGGTTTACATAGAAATGACCTCACATATTTACAGCTTTAAGGAGAGAGAGAGAGAGAGAGAGAGAGAGAGAGAGAGAGAGAGAGAGAGAGAGAGAGAGAGAGAGAGAGAGAGAGAGAGAGAGAGAGAGAGAGAGAGAGAGACAAAAAGACATGTAGGCAGAATGAGAGACAAACATATATAGATAGATAGACATACAGATACGACACAGATAGACAGACAGACATGACATAGACAGACAGACAGATACAGGCAGACATAGATAGACATAGATAGACAGACAGACAAACAGATAAGACAGACAGGACATAGACACTTACCAATAGACACATAAGCAGATAAAGACAGAAATATAACCAGACACGTGAAATAAGAGGAATAAAAAAGATATATTTAGACAACATTTAATGGATAAATATCACACTAGCAATAATACGAAGACAAAATTGATCAATATTTCGTCCCACTTGATTAAAATTATAACCTTTCTTATCAAGCTATTTATATATATTCTTTTTTCTCTTTCCTCA
>JACEEZ010001453.1:47960-55460 GCA_016584305.1 Chionoecetes opilio | reverse complement strand
TGTGTGGGCGTGTGTTTGTGTTTGAATATATAGGATAGGTGTATAGTGTATTGGGAGCGTGAGTGTGGGTTTATGTATATATGTGTGGGTGTGTGTTTGTGTTTGTCAGTGCATGTGAAAGTAATTGTTGATATCCCGTTGCATTCGCTGTTTGCATGTGGCGCTGCTGTCAAGGTGATGGTGATGATGATGATGATGATTATTATTATTATGATGATGATGATTCGTGGTGTAAAAATTGCTGTTCCGGCCTGGCTTTATTTTGCTATAAGATTTGAGATGACTTAACTATTGGTGATGAATTACTATCCTTATCATTATCATCATTACTAGTATCATTATTATTGCTAGTATTTCTACTGTTGTTTATTTATTTATTTATTTGTTTATTAGTCTATAATTGTAAGTACTTTCTATCTTCATCATATCATCATCATTACGAGGTTATTATTGACTGTAACCACGTCAATGATGATGATGATGGTAAAGACGAAACTTTTGTCTATATAAAGTCCACATGAGAACGAGGAATGCATTAAAAAAAAAAAATTCATTAAAATTTTTTAATCCGGCTAAAATGTGTCCGAGCCATGAGCCCCACCACTCTGTACTAACACTACAGACGCTCCAATACTTATATTCTTACACATGTGATTGCAATTAAGGCTTTCCTATCAATTATTTACACTTACTGAACATATAGTACTTTTATTAAGCATTTAGAATTTACATTTATTATCTTTTAATTTTATATTTTCAATCTCAATGACCTAATTTATTATGCTATTGTTGAGCTTTATATATATATATATATATATATATATATATATATATATATATATATATATATATATATATATATATATATATATATATATATATATATTGAGTAAATCTACAAATCATAAAAATATTTCAGTGTAAATTATTTTTTCATCCACTATGAAGCTATTTTTTATAATATTCTCTACTAGAAACTTCCATCCTTAAAAACAACCTTAGTTTTCATCATTACAGTATAAGTACATTCCTGCTTTTCCACAAATAACGTTTATTTAAAACCACACAAAACAATACTCGCAAATATACAAAGTTACCACGTGTCTGCATTTGAATTTTTTACATCTCAAAGAACTGGTCTAGGGGAAAAAAAGTTTTAAAAGTCCGATTGTTGCCAGTCCCTATAAAGAAGAAAGTAAAAGATTGCAGGAAAATATGAATGTGCAAAAAAAAAAAAATAATATAATGCAATAATAAGTAATAATACTAGTAATAATACAAATAATGCATAATAATGATAATAATGTATAATAATGATGATAATGTATAATAATGATGATAATGTATAATAATGATAATGATACTAAGTTACAACAAGTCTGCATAGTTACCATCTCAGCATAAATCCTCGTCAGACACATTTGTACAGTTTCTCAGTTGACTATTCTGGTCCGGTTTGTTTACACTTCGTCAGCTGATCCTCCTCCCCCCTCCCCCCCTGGACCAGTGAGCCAATCAGGGCGGGGCATCTGATGACGTCACTCAAAAGCACTTAGGCCATTGGTTGCCAACGAGGCCCATCGATTTGACCATAATGAACCTACTTTTGTTGTTCTACTGAAAGGTCTTGTTGCTGATTGGCTTTGTGTGTGTGTGTGTGTGTGTGTGTGTGTGTGTGTGTGTGTGTGTGTGTGTGTGTGTGTGTGTGTGTGTGTGTGTGTTGTATTAAAATGTGACCTAGATTTGAGTATGGTGGAATTGTAGTAGTAGTAGTAGACTGTAGTAGTAGTAGTAGTAGTAGTAGTAGTAGTAGTAGTAGTAGTAGTAGTAGTAGTAGTAGTAGTATATAAGCAGTAGTAGTGGCAGTAGTAGTATAAAGTTGCAGTGGAAAAATAGTAGTACATAGTAGTGGGTAGTAATAATAGTGGGCAAATATGCTTTTGTAATGGTAGTGCAAGATGGTTGGGGGCATTGGTAGTGGGGTTGTGGTGGAGGTAGTAGCAGTGATGAAGAAAGTAATGACTATTGTAGATGTTATGGAGGTGAACAACAGATTAATTAAGAGTGGTGGAGACACAAATAGTGATGTGTGGGGGTGATGGTGGTTGTGGTAGTGGTGGTGGTGGCGGTGGTAGTATAAGTAGTAGTGGCAGTAGCGTGGTAGTAGTAGGTGGGAGTTATAGTGGTGGGTGATATGTTCCCATGGTAATTTGTAAACCGAAACAATCAACACCATCATTCTCTTGCAGGCGTAGGCAGTGTGTGTGTGTGTGTGTGTGTGTGTGTGTGTGTGTGTGTGTGTGTGTGTGTGTGTGTGTGTGTGTGTGTGTGTGTGTGTGTGTGTGTGTTATTCACCCATGGTCTTTGTCCACGCGAGCTGGCTCGCGATCGCCAATTTCACCCTCTCAGTGCGAGCTTGGAGCTCATTATTACCGATCTTTGGGCAATGCTGGGACCTCACACACCACACACCCCCATCCCCTTGCTCAAGGGGGACAGTAATCGCCCGAATTTGTCAAGTGAAAAATCCCCGGGAGCGCGAGGATTCGAACCGCCTACCCACAGAGTGAGATACGTCCTTCATCACATTCACAAACACTTACTCTCACACACACACACACACACACACACACACACACACACACACACTTATCCCACAGATAATCTCCCTCCTCCTCCTCTTCCTCCTTTTTCATCATCACCACCACAATTAATATCGATCACTATCACCACCAGTGTCATCATCGTCACTATCGACTCTGCAGGTCAAGGTGAAATGGATGGAGGTCAGATACGTATGGTCAAAAATTCATAAGATAACGAAAGGTTACTATACTATTACTACTACCACATTAGTGTAGTAGTAGTAGTAGTAGCAGTAATAAAATTAATGGTAAAAGTAGTAGTAGTAGTAGTAGTAGCAGTAATAAAATTAGTGGTAAAAGTAGTAGTAGTAGTAGTAGTAGCAGTAATAAAATTAATGGTAAAAGTAGTAGTAGTAGTAGTAGCAGTAATAAAATTAGTGGTAAAAGTAGTAGTAGTAGTAGTAGCAGTAATACAATTAGTGGTAAAAGTAGTAGTAGTAGTAGTAGCAGTAATACAATTAGTGGTAAAAGTAGTAGTAGTAGTAGCAGTAATAACATTAGTGGTAAAAGTAGTAGTAGTAGTAGTAGCAGTAATAAAATTAGTGGTAAAAGTAGTAGTAGTAGTAGTAGCAGTAATACAATTAGTGGTAAAAGTAGTAGTAGTAGTAGTAGCAGTAATACAATTAGTAGTAAAAGTAGTAGTAGTAGTAGTAGTAGTGACAGTAATAAATGTAGTATTAGTATTAGTATTAGTAGTAGTAGTAGTGATGATAATAATAATGATAACAATAATGCAGGGAAAACTACAATATTAATGATAACTCCACCATCACCAAAACCAACAATAACAACAAAAACATTATTTTCCACATTCTTTTTCCTTACATTTTTATTGTTTCTATTAAGTTTTCCTCGCAATATCGCACTTTTGTCCTTTTTTTCCTCTTTTCTTATCACTGCGTGTTCCTATTGTGCATCCGTGACTGAGAGTGTAGGAGGGGGAGAGGGAGGGACACAGAAAGAAGAAGAGGAGGAAGAGGATAAGGAGAGGGGGATGTGAGAAGAGTTAAGGAGAGGAAAAAAAAGTTGGGAAAGGAAAATTGATTGATGGAAGATAAATGGAAGATGACGAAAGGATGGATGAAATTAGAGAAATGAGCGTAAAACGAGAAGAAAAGCAACAAGAGAGAGAGAGAGAGAGAGAGAGAGAGAGATAGAGAGAGAGAGAGAGAGAGAGAGAGAGAGAGAGAGAGAGAGAGAGAGAGAGAGAGAGAGAAAAGAGGAAGATATTAGAGGAAGAAGAGGAAGATATTGAGAGAGAGAGAGAGAGAGAGAGAGAGAGAGAGAGAGAGAGAGAGAGAGAGAGAGAGAGAGATTAGAGAAAGAAGAGGAAGATATTAGAGAAAGAAGAGGAAGATATTAGAGAGAAAGAAGAGGAAGATATTAGAGAGAGAGAGAGAGAGAGGAGAGAGATAGAGAGAGAGAGAGGAGAGAGAGAGAGAGAGAGAGAGAGAGAGAGAGAGAGAGAGAAGAGGAAGATATTAGAAGAAAGAAGAGAGATTAGAGGAGAGAAGAGGAAGTATAAGAGAGAGAAGAGATATAGAGAGAAAGAGGAAGAATAAGAGAAGAGAGAAGAGAGAGAGAGAGAAGAGAGAGAGAGAGGAGAGAGAGATGATGTGGTGAGGGGAGAGAGAGTAGGAGAGAGGTGTGACTGTGTTGTGTGTGGAGTGGTCGTACGAAACCTTCACAGGGGAGAGGGGACAGGGGGGGGTCACCTGTGCTCATCCTGTGGTAGCGTCACTGTGACATCACCCAATGAATGGCTGGTGTGATGAGGGTTGGCTTGTTGTGTTCTTGTTTGGTTGTTTGCTTGTTTGTTTGGTTGTTTGCTTGTTTGTTTGTTGTGTTTGTTGGTTGTTGGTTGGTTGGTTGTTTGGTTGTTTGCTTGGTTGTTTGTTGTTTGTTTAGTTGTTTGGTTGGTTGGTTGGTTGGTTGGTTGTTTGTTTGGTTGTTTGTTTGGTTGTTTGCTTGTTTGTTTGGTTGTTTGCTTGTTTGTTTGTTGTTTGGTTGTTTGTTGTTGTTGTTTTGGTTTGTTGGTTGTTGTGTTTGTTGGTTGGTTGTTGTTGTTTGTTTGTTTGTTTGGTTGTTTGTTTGGTTGTTTGCTTGTTTGTTTGGTTGTTTGCTTGTTTGTTTAGTTGTTTGTTGTTGTTTTTGTTCTTGTTTGGTTGTTTGCTTGTTTGTTTGTTTGGTTGTTTGCTTGTTTGTTTGGTTGTTTGTTTGTTTGTTGTTTGCTTGTTTGTTTAGTTGTTTGTTTGTTTGTTTGTTGTTGTTTGTTGGTTGTTGTGTTTTGTGTTTGTTTGGTTGTTGTTGTTTGTTGTTGTTTTGCTTTGTTTGTTTGGTTGTTTGATTGTTTGTTTGCTTGTTTGTTTAGTTGTTTGGTTGTTTGTTTGGTTGTTTGTTTGTTTGTTTAGTTGTTTGTTTTGTTGTTTGCTTGTTTGTTTGGTTGTTTGCCTGTTTGTTTAGTTGTTTGTTTAGTTGTTTGGTTGTTTGCTTGTTTGTTTGCTTGTTTGCCTGTTTGTTTGCTTGTTTGTTTAGTTGTTTGCTTGTTTGTTTAGTTGTTTGGTTGGTTGATTGTTTGTTTGTTTGGTTGTGTTTTTGTTGTTTCCTTTGTTGTTGTTGGTATTATTGTTGGATGTTGGTAATGTTAGTGTTGGTTGTATTTGTGTTGATTTTTGTTGTAGTTGCTTTGCTTGGAATGATCAATATTTCTTTATTACTATTGTATTTATGGATTTATTACATTTCATTCATATGTCTATAATTTTTGCCACCAGCTAATTACTGTGACACTTATGTAGTTGTACTATACAATTACAGTCTCCAGGCTTAGTATTCAAGTGAAATGGCTTGAGCTTTCAAATAAATAGTAACACTTTCATATTCTATAATTTTCCACTTTTCTAATTACGTGATGACCGGAAGTGAAGCCAAAACAGTCTTGGGAAGACTTCGTGAGGGAGAGCGGAAGGGTCTCGGTAATGGGATCACACACACACACCACACACACACACACACACACACACACACACACACACACACACACACACACACACAACACACACACACACACACACACCACACACACACACACACACACACAAACACACACACACACACACATACACTTTTTTCAAGTTGAATTTCACTTGAATCAAGTTGGATTACTCTAATTTATAACGCACTTGTGGGTCGTGTGTGTGTGTGTGTGTGTGTGTGTGTGTTGTAGATTGCTCCCCGGTTTTATGATGGTCAAAGGAGCAACAATAGAGGTAGTAGTGGTAAGTGGTAGTAGACGTAGTGGAGGTAGTAATGGTAGCAGTATATATAGTTGTAGAAATAGTAACAATAATAATAGCAATAATAGCTGTAGTAGTAGTAGCAATAACAGACAGGAACGGTAGCACAAGCGGTTAAAATAACAGTGGTGGTAGCAATACGAGTAGTGGTGATAGTAGTGGTGGTGTTAGTGGTAGTTATAATATAGTGGTTATAGTGATGGTGATGGTGGACAAGGTGGTGTTTGGTGGAATGGTGGTGCAATAAAAAAGGAATACTGGTGTTGACATTGATATTTAGTTTAGTAGTTATAGTAGTGGTGGTGAACGTAGCATTGACTATGACACCAGAAGTTGTAGTGGTAGTGGTTGTGATGTGGTGATGGTGGTGATGGTGGTGGTAGTGATAATAACCAAAGCAGTAATAATGGTAGTGGTGGTTAGAACGGTGGTGGTGATAATAATGGTGGTGATGATAGTGGTGGTGGTGGTGATGATGGTGGTGGTGGTGGTGGTGGTGATGATAGTGGTGGTTAGAGCGGTGGTGGTGATAATAATAGTGATGATGATAGTGGTGGTGATGATAGTGGTGGTGGTGGTTGATAACCAATGCAGTAATAATGACATAAGTGGTCAGAGCAGTGGTAGTGATGATAGCGGTGGTGGTGGTGATGGTGATGATAGTGGTGGTAGTGGTGAAAGTTGTAGTGATAATAACCAAAGCAGTAATAATAGCAGGGGTGGTTAGAGCGGTGGTGGTGATAATAGTGGTGGTGATAATAGTGGTGGTGATGATAGTGGTGGTGGTGGAACAGATGGTTCACACAAGTTTTCCTCTCCACAAAAATCTACTTAACTCGAAAACAAGACCAGAACTTCCGATCTACGTCACTCTTTACATAAACTGTTATTTTATTATATTCATATGTATATTCTTCATCTGTATATTTACTTCAAATTTCACTTCCTCTTCCCTGTTCACTCATTGCCTCAACTTCTTTCCTATTTTAACCAATTCGTTTTTATTAATTTATTCCTTGTTCTATCTTTATTTTTACTTGCAATCCACTTTGGTTGTTTATTTTCTTATTTGTTTCGTTATTTCCTTACATATGAGTTACTTATTAGGGGAGAGCGGGGCAGGTTGCATCGAGGGTAGGTTGCATCATTGCCTCTAACTCGCATGTTATCACACGTACATCGTCTTAATACTACTACTACTACTGCTACTACTACTACTACTACTATAAACTACTACTACTACAACTACAATAATAATAATAATAAAAAAAGTTAATGCAAGTTAGAGGCAATGATACAACCTACCCTCGATGCAACCTGCCTCGTTCTCCCCTACTATAAATTACGAAACAAGAATATCAACAAAAAGTAGCTTTGGATTTCCCTTATTTTTCTTTTATCCTGATGACATTCACATACAAAAAATAGGAACAAAATATAATAAAATAAATAAGACTATTCGAGAGTATTTATAGTAAGCTTCAAATTATTAACAGCAGCAAAAGCGGAAGTAGTAGGAGGAGGAAAAGGAAGAAGAGGAGGACAAGAGGTAGGAGGAG
>JACEEZ010001453.1:42960-45460 GCA_016584305.1 Chionoecetes opilio | reverse complement strand
GGAAAATAACTGAAAATTCATACAAAAAAATTTCTTGAAAGACTACTCTGTTATATTTTTGGAAATGTACAACTAGGACATGATTAATTATAACTGATTATTATCATTACTATTATTATTATTACTCTCATTATCATTATTTTTGATCATTATTACTCTCATTATCACTATTATTACCATTTTTTAAACTATTTTCATCATTTTTATCATCACCATTACCGTCATCAACACCAATTTCCCACAGTTATCACCAGCATGCTTAGCTCAGACGGCTATCTAATCTACCTTATCTTTCGCAGGTAAGCGGGAGACAGAGGTGGTGATAGCGGTGGGCGGTGTGGCCGGAGGTTCCCGAGGCCCAGGTAATCCAAAACACACCTTCATAACCACAACGGGCGATACTAAGTTTTATAATGCGTCCTTACTGATCACCAAATACTTCAAATCGGCCAAACTTAACCTAACTTAACCTAACCTAACCTAACCTTAATAACCAGAACGGGCGATACTAACTTTTATTTATTTTATTTGTGTCTTTACTTCTCACTAAATACTTGAAATTAGTTCATCTTTAAGGGCCGAGAAGAATGTTTGAAGATGATACTCGAGATATTAATTTGGTATTGTATCATTATTATCAATACTACCATCATTATTATCATTTTCATTATCATTACTATCATCATCTTTGGTATTATCATTATCATTACTATCATTATTCTTATTATCATTATCTTTACCATTGTTATTATTCGTATTGTTTATATTTTTTGTCATTTCATAATATCAAGTGCTCTGTATTTTATCTCCTCCTCCTCCTCCTCCTCCTCCTCTTCCTCCTCCTCCTCCTCTGTCCTCCTAAATAGTACAATCAGCGTTATCACTTCAAACCAAAGAATTTTCTTCCTCCTCCCCCTCTAACTTTTTCCTGTCAAGCTCTCATGTGCACCACAATTACTCATACAAAACACGGAAATAGTTGTTAATGATCACACTATATATAATTACGTATAACACTTTTTTGTATACCCTATTAAAACAATTATAACTATTAAACACAATTATAACACTTAAGGTGATTTCGTGCCTGCTGCTGCTACTGCTGCTGCTACTACTACTACTACTACTACTACTACTACTACTACTACTACTACTACTACTACTACTACTACTACTACTACTCCTACTCCTACTACTACTACTACAGCTACTACTACTACTACTACTACTACTACTACTACTACTACTACTACTACAGATACTACTACTACTACTACAGATACTACTACTACTACTACTACTACAGATACTACTACTACTACTACTACTACTACTACTACTATTACAGATACTACTACTACTACTACTACTACTACAGATACTATTACTACTACTACTACTACTACTACTACTACTACTACTACTACTACTACTACTACTACAGATACTACTACTACTACAGATACTACTACTACTACTACTACTACTACTATTACTACTACTATCACCACTAACACTGAAATTAACTCCATCCACTGAGAACGGGTTGTAAAAATATGTTTTTTTTATTCTCTTAACAATGTTGATGTACTTTCCCTTGCTCTCTTGCTCTCTCTCTCTCTCTCTCTCTCTCTCTCTCTCTCTCTCTCTCTCTCTCTCTCTCTCTCTCTCTCTCTCTCTCGTCTTCAGTTTCCACTCCCATGACCCACAACTTTCTCCCACACTTCATTATCACACAGTAAGGAGTCACGCAATGTTGCCACACTGATCACAACCCTCAATGCACCCACCCATTCCCGACACACCAAAACCAAGGAGGTTGTATAGGACCTAAACAACCTCCTTAACCAAAACCACACTTCCATGAAAAAATCTAAACCGAGAAGAAAACGGGAGAAACAAAGGAATACTAACACTAAAATAACTCTTACTAGGAGGAACAAGAAGAAAAAACATAAACACAAACACACAAAGAAAAAACATAAACACACACACACAAAGAAAAAAAAAACACACACAAAGAAAAAACATAAACACACACACACAAAGAAAAAAAAAACACACACAAAGAAAAAACATAAACACACACACACAAAGAAAAAAAAAACACACACAAAGAAAAAACATAAACACACACACACAAAGAAAAAAAAAACACACACAAAAAAAAACATAAACACACACACACAAAGAAAAAAAAAACACACCACAAGAAAAAACATAAACACACACACACAAAGAAAAAAAAAACACACACAAAGAAAAAACATAAACACACACACACAAAGAAAAAACATAAACACACACACAAAGAAAAAACATAAACACACACACACAAAGAAAAAAAAAACACACACACAAAGAAAAAACATAAACACACACACACAAAGAAAAAAAAAGAATAATTGTCGCCAGTTTCATTTGGACAAGACTTACCAGGATAAGAAAACGAAGGCAATATAAAATCTCACCCCCAAAACTATTTATATCAAAACTTATT
>JACEEZ010001453.1:32960-35460 GCA_016584305.1 Chionoecetes opilio | reverse complement strand
CCCTCATACCTGCTCCTACCGCTCTCAACAGAAGGCCAAAGGGGTGTGCAGGACAGAGGAAGGATAGAGTGAGGGGAAATCAAAGGGAGGGAGAAAATGGGAAAAAGGAGAAAGGGGAAAGCTCGAATGTCTTAAGATAATGAGTAGTATTTTAAAAGGTAAATTGAAAGAGTGTATAAGAAAATGTTGTTCGTTGGTGTGTGTGTGTGTGTGTGTGTGTGTGTGTGTGTGTGTGTGTGTGTGTGTGTGTGTGTGTGTGTGTGTGTGTGTGTGTGTGTGTGTGTGTGTGTGTGTGTGTGTGTGTGTGTGTGTGTTTTTGTGTGTGTGTGTGTGTGTGTGTAATCTTCACCTTGACTGCTTCCCTCCCTACCTTCTCTCCTCTCTCTCTCTCTCTCTCTCTCTCTCTCTCTCTCTCTCTCTCTCTCTCTCTCTCTCTCTCTCTCTCTCTTTCTCCTTCACTCCTCTCCCTATTTTTTTTCATTCCCACAGTTGTTTTCTCTCCCTCTTTGAGCTTTCTCTTGCCGCCACTGAAAATAACATCATTGTCATCATTATCGTATTATATCACTATCATTATCATTACTTTCATCATCATTTATATTACATCATTATCATTATCATTTCTTTCATCATCATTTTTGGTATTACATTTTAACTTTACAATCTTCTCACTATTCTTTTGCTTCCTTTTACCAGATAAGTTTTATTCCCTCTTTTATTTCTGTTCTTCGTTTTCATTCGCTTTAAATTCCTCTTGTCATTACCTTTCTCTTTCTTCTTATCTCTCCTTTCTCTCACTGCTTCCTTTCCTCTCTTTTCCTTCAGCGTCTGTCTATCTGTCTGTCTGTCTGTCTGTCTGTCTGACTTTCACCGATTCTTTCCTGCGTTCTCACAACTTCCTCTCTCTCTCCTTGATGAGTTTGCCAGGAACCCAAGACACTTCACACCCTCCTCCTCCTCCTCCTCCTCTTCCTTCTCCTCCTTCTCCTCCCTCCTTCTCCTCCCTCCTTCTCCTCCCTCCTCCTCCTCCCTCCTCCACCTACTTTTCTGTCTCCTGTTCTCATAGGGCAATGCTCTGTCTGCATACCCCGTCTCTCTCTCTCTCTCTCTCTCTCTCTCTCTCTCTCTCTCGCTCTTCTCTCTCTCTCTCTCTCTCTCTCTCTCTTCTCTCTCTCTCTCTCTCTCTCTCTCTCTCTCTCTCTCATTCCACACACACACACACACACACACACACCACACACACACACAAACACACACACACACACACACACACAGTCACACACACACACACACACACACACACACACACACACACACACCTTTACCTAGTACACGCATGAGGAGTTTGGAGGGTCGGCAAGGCATGTGGAAGGGAGAGATCGAAGGAGTGGAGGGAGTGGAGGAATACTAAGAAAGAAAAAAAAAGGGAAGAAGGAGGAAGTGGAAGAGGAGATGAAGATGATAATAGAAGACAAGGACGTCATAAAAATTTGACCAGCATGACATCACTGCTTTGAGTCAGACCCTGGAAATGTTTCTCCAGTGACCTTGAAGAATTGAAGAGATGGTCGCGGCCTCGTAATGAGTGGGGTAAGGGAGGGGGGGGGTTGTAGATGCAGGAGATGGGTTGAAGGGGGAGGACAAGGGTTGGAGGGGGAGTAGAGGGGTTGGAGGGGGAAGAAAGGGTTTGGGGGTACGGAGAGGGGTTGGAGGGGGAGGAGAGGGGTTGGAGGGGAAGAACAGGAGTTGGCGAGGGAGGAGAGAGGTTGGAAAGGGAGGACAGGGGTTGGAAAGGGAGGACAGGGGTTGGAAAGGGGTAGGAGGGGTAGGAGAATGGTTGAAGGTGAGGAGGAGTAGTAGTAGTAGTAGTAGTAGTAGTAGTAGTAGTAGTAGTAGTAGTAGTAGTAGTAGTAGTAGTAGTAGTAAAGATGGTGCAAGGGGGTAGAGGGGGTAGGTTTAAAGAGGAAAAAAGTGAAGTATTTTAATAGCTTGTTTATATTTTTTAAGTGTTGATGGAAGAGGAAATGGTGAAGTTTCTCTTTTTTGGGCATGGTTAGTAAGGGGGAAGGTGGATGGAAGTTCGCGTTTACAGGGGTGAAGTTGCTGTGTGTCTTCTACGTATGCATTGTGACTTTAGAAAAAATCAGAAGAATTGATGTAGGATGTTTTAATTAATGGGAGAAGGTATTGATGCTTTAGCTTGAAAAAAATACGTTAAACGGAGAAAATAATGCTGATGGAGAGGCAACAAAAGGGGATAAAAGAAGCTGGGTTGGTTGATGAGGGCAGGGCATTGATGAGGTGTTGATGAAGCGTTTATTTAATGTTATAATAATTCGTAATGACTGGGATATAAAGATTGATGTCGACGGTTGATGAACTTCACAGGGCAGGTGGGACTATGGAAAAATAAAATAAAGGTGGAGTTGACGTTGAAAACTATACCAATGACTGAAACAAAGGTAAAATAATACGTTGGAGAAAGGAAGAAATCAAGGCG
>JACEEZ010001453.1:25460-30460 GCA_016584305.1 Chionoecetes opilio | reverse complement strand
AGAGAGAGAGAGAGAGAGAGAGAGAGAGAGAGAGAGAGAGGAGAGAGAGAGAGAGAGAGAGAGAGAGAGGGAGAGAGAGAGAGAGAGAGAGAGAGAGAGAGAGAGAGAATAATTTGAGATAAATGAAAGAGTAAGGAAAGAAAACATGATTCTGGAGACACTAAATGAAAAAAAAACAAGAAAGAATTGAATGATGGGAAATATCGAAGCAAAGGAAGAAAAGGTGTAGGGAGAAGAAGGGGAAGAAAGGAAAAGGTGTGAAAGGGAGAGATAAGTAACAAAATAATAATGATGTGAGACAGATGGAAAAGTGAAGAGATGAGACGTGAGAGAAGAGGTTAGGAAAAGTTTTATAGAGAGGAAGGGTGAGATACAGAACGAAGGGTTGGGAAAAGGGTATTATTCCAGATGAACACCGAATTCACTTTGGTGGACGAAACAATTTTTTTCGGATGAGTTTTGATGTGTTTTGAATGAATCTGCTAACCGTTTCTGTCGCAAAATATTTTGTTTGTTAGATAAAGGTTAGGTTAGGTTAGGTATAGATTAGGTATTGGTTAAGTTAGGTAAAGGTTAGGTTGGTTATAGGTTCGGTTAGGTTCAATTTGTTTTTTGTCATTTTTGTTGCAAGTCACTAAAAATAATAATAATAATGATTTGCGACAGAAACGGTTAGCAGATTAATTCAAAACACATCAAAACTCATCAGAAAAAAATAGTTTCGTCCACCAAAGGAAGTTCGGTTTTCATCTGGAAATTTACCGGGAAAAGAATGAAAGATATATGTGAATGGAGATGGGAAAGAAGACATGGAAGAAGTTAGAAATTGAGGAAGGAAGGGAAAGATATATTATTATCGAGGTACTAAACATCAAATACTGAAATTGATGTACATAGATAAGATAATAATGTAGATAAAATAAGATGAGGTAAGAAGATCAGTAAATCGTATGGCAATTGGAAAGAAAAAACAGATTGCAACGGAAAGTAAGTGAAAAAAAAGAAAGAAAGAAAACAATAGTAAGTAAAAACATCGTAAATGCATCATAAAAATCGAATATATATAAATGAAACAAAATAAGCAACTAACCTTAACACGCACACACACACACACACACACACACACACACACACACACACACACACACACACACACACACACACACACACACACATTCACACAGGACAGGTGTGCTCAAATAATACACACACACACACACCTAACAATAGTTTTTCTACTCTCTCTCTCTCTCTCCCCTCTTCTCTCTCTCTCTCTCTCTCTCTCTCTCTCTCTCTCTCTCTCTCTCTCTCTCTCTCTCTCTCTCTCTCTCTCTCTCTCTCTTCTCTTCTCTCTCTCTTTTTTCTTTTTTTTTTCTTTTTTTTTCTCTCTCTTCTCTCTCTCTCTCTCTCTCTCTCTCTCATCTCCTCTCTCTCTCTCTCTAGGTGTTAAGTCAGCCATGAGAGAGTTTGTCTACGTGACCAAGACTATTCTCCTTTCTCCATCTCTCCTTCTCTCCCTTCCTATTTCCCTCTCTCCCTCTTCTTCATCCTTATCCCCTCATCCTACTTTTTTCTTCTCCTGTTACTCAAATTTTTCTTTTTAATTTGGTTTTCCTTTTTTTTTCCATTGCCTGATTTTTTTGCACTTTTCATCTTTATCATTCTTTATTGTCATTGTTATTCATATCATGTAAGTTTGTTGTTGATATTGTTGTTGTTTTTGTTGTTGTTGTTGTTGTTGTTGTTGCTGTTGGTGGTGGTGGTGGTGGGGGTGGTGGTGGGTGGTGGTGGTGGTGGTGGTGGTGGTGGTGGTGGTATCTTCTTCCTCCGTCACTCTTCAAAAACTATCTTTCTTTCTTTCAACTTTCACTTTATCAAAATTTTACGATTTATGTATTTACTTTCCTTACCTTCTCTAATTCAAAGTTTCTTCTCATGCCTTCAAATCACCAAAAGTCTCCATTAATACGATCCTCCTCCTCCTCTTCCTTTACATCTCTTCTTCCATCCTCCTCCTCCTCCTCCTCCTCCTCCTCCTCCTCCTCCTAACGTAAATCTTAATCAATTACAAATAAATCAATAACTCATGTTGGAAAAAAGATGAATCCAATATGACCTTTCTATCCTTCCTCTTCCTGTCCTTTCTTTCCCTTCCTCCTTAGCTGTCTCAATGTCTTCAATTTATATCTGTACTCCCTCCATTCTTTTATTCCCTTCTCCGTTATTCTCCTTCGCTTTTCCTCTACTTTTTTCTTATTTCTTTTCCCTTCCATGTTTTTTCTTCTTCATCTCCACCTTTTTTCTTTCCTTCTGCGTTATTCCCTTTCGCTTTTCCTCAATTTTTTTTCTGATTTCCTTTCCCTCCCATGTCTTTTTTTGTGTGTTTGCATTTCCTCCTCCTCCTCCTCCTCCTCCGCCCCTCTTCTTCCTCGTGCAAGAATGATACATAACTGTCTTCCTTCCTTCCTTCATTGTTCCATAGCAAACCCCCTCCTCCTCCTCCACCTCCACCACTCTCTCCTCCTCCTTACTCCTCCTCCTCCTCCTCCTCCTCCTCCTCCTCCTCCTCCTCCTCCTCCTCCTCCTCCTCCTCCTAACCGTTAACTACATTTGGGCTCCTCTTTATTCTCTTCCATTCTTTCCTTTCCTCTTTTCACTTTTCTATTGGTCGTATCTTTGTCATTCTTTCACATGTTTATTGTTACACGTTTTCTTCACTTCTATACTTTGTTTCTATATTTTTCTGTCTGTCTGTCTGTCTGTCACACACACACACAGCATACACACACACATACACACACACACAAACGTTCATTATCAAAACACCAGTCACCTTTAATTTTTCTTATCGTACTGCTATTAACACTATCAACCTGTAATTAAGTATCTCTCAAGGCATCTTTATCCATCACACGCGAGAGAGAGAGAGAGAGAGAGAGAGAGAGAGAGAGAGAGAGAGAGAGAGAGAGAGAGAGAGAGAGAGGAGAGAGAGAGAGAGAGAGAGAGAGAGAGGGATGGACAGACAGACAGACAGACAGAGACCAATGATGCTAACACGGCTAAGTCCTCCTCTCTCTTTATCTATTCATACATTTACCTATCATCATCTTGTTCCTTTGAATTATTAGTTTCGATGTTATTCCGAGATATCGTTGAGCTTTGTGAGTATTGGATATATTTATAGACGCTTGGATAAATGGACGAATGGATGGATAGCTGAATATATAATTGGATGAATGATGGAGAGAGAGAGAGAGAGAGAGAGAGAGAGAGAGAGAGAGAGAGAGAGGAGAGAGAGAGAGAGAGAGAGAGAGAGAGAAGAGAGAAGACAGACAGAGACAGACAGGGCAGACAGACAGACAGACAGACAGACAGACAGACAGACAGACAGACAGACAGACAGACAGACAGACAGACAGACAGACAGACAGACAGACAGACAGACAGACAGACAGACAGACAGACAGACAGACAGACAGACAGACAGACAGACAGACAGACAGACAGACAGACAGACAGACAGACAGAGGCAAACAAACACACACACACACACACACACACACACACACACACAATACCTATACTTCCCATCAAAAGGTCACCCAGAAGCTACTCATCTTCCTTTGAACTTTGAACTTTTTCCATCGTTCTGTCAAGTTCCATTCACGTGCTTTTATTATGGGTGTTTCAATTAGTCATTATTAAATTGTTGTTATCGGAATCTCACTACAGAATCGGAATTTCGTCATCGGCTTCCATATAAACCTAACAATGGTGATATCAGTCTAGTAATATACTTAGATAAGAGAGAGAGAGAGAGAGAGAGAGAGAGAGAGAGAGGGGAGGAGAGAGAGAAGAAAGGAGAGAGAGAGAGAGATTATGCGAGCAAGTAGATATGATGGCAGGGATTGATGGAACACACACACACACACACACAAAAGGCTTGTACTCTCATTTTTCCCAAATTTCTCAAAAACCCCATTTCACTCTCCACCCACTCCTCACTCTCTCTTCTCTCTTTTCCTCTCTCTCTCGTCCCTTTGGTCTTCTGTCTGTTCTCTTCTGTTCTCTCTCTGTCTCTTTCACCGGCACAGATCACGTCTTAACTAACTATAAGGGAGGAAAGAAGACTCAGATTAGTGACCGTAGACAGAATCAAGCGTAACCTTGAAGGAGTACAGTGTGTTGTGTGTCGTGGTGTGTGGGCGTGGTGCTGTAGTTATGTGTGGTGTGTGGTGTGGTCTGATGTGTGGGTAAGACTAAAGAAAGATCGTATCCCATGTGAGTTAGAGGAAAGCTAAGCGACGACAGTCAATCGCGAGTTACAAAAGTGTGAGTGGAAAAGTGTTGTTTGTGTTGAGCATGGTGTGTGTGTGTGTAGGTGTGTGTGTGCTGTTCTTTGTTGTGATGTGTTTGTTGTGTGTGTGTTCTGTGTGTTTGTTTGTGTGTGTGTGTGTGTGTTGTTTAAATGTGTGTGTTAGTGATGTTGGTGATGTGGTTGTTCGTATAATGTGTGTGTGTGTAGTGTGTGTTGTGTTGGTGGTAGTGTGTAGGTGTGTGTGGGTGTGGAGAGATGTGTGTGGTGTGGAGTGTGATGTTTATGTGTGGTGGTTGTGTGGTGTGTGTGACCATGTGCGGTTGTTGTGTTGCTAATTGCATCGTGGTGTTGTGGTGTCGTGTTGTGTGTGTGATGTGTAGTGTGTGTGTGTGTGATGTAGTGTGTGTGTTGTGTGTGTGTGTGTGTTGTGTTCGTGTGTCGTGTGTGTGTGTGTGTTGTGTGTTTGTGTTTGTGGTGATGTCGTGTGTAGTGTTGTGTGGATGCTGTTGTGTTTGGTGTGTGTGAATGAGTGTGTCTGTGTGAGTGTCAGTGTGTGTGGTGTGTGTGTGTGTGTGTGTTGTGTGTGTGGGTGGTGTGCTGTGTGTGTGTTGTGTGGTGTGTGTGTGACCTCAGACGATGTATCTTAGTGTGTTGGGAAAATGCTGGCGCTCCAGTCCAATGT
>JACEEZ010001453.1:10000-15811 GCA_016584305.1 Chionoecetes opilio | reverse complement strand
GGGAAAAAAGGGGAAAGGGAAGGGAAAGAAAGGGAAGGAAGGGAGGAAGGGAAAGGAAAGGAATGGAAGGAAGGGGAGGGAAGGAAGGAAGGGAAGTAAGGGGAAAAGGAAGGAAGGGAGGGGGGAAGTGAAGGGAAGGGAAAGGAAGGAAGGAAGGAAGGGAAGGGAAGGGACGGGAAGGGACGATAAGGGAAGGAGAGGAGGTGCTATACTAGATAAGTCATATAAAAGGGAAATAAAGTAATATATAAATAAAAATGAAAAGAAAATGAAATAAAATTAAAAGAAAAATTGTCGTGAATGCTTGAAAACTTTACACAAAAAATGGAAGAAAAGATACAGTATTAGAGAACGTGTATAAAAATAACGTAATTATCGTACAACAGGATGTGAACAACAGGCAAACAGAAGACATCATTGGTGTACACGAGGAAGAGTGTTGCACAAAACAAATAAACAAATAAAGAGGATAGACAAAGAAGGTTAATCAAATAAGTATTGACAAATAAAGCTAAACAAATAAGGAGATAAATTGTCATTGTAAGACAGTGTTTTAGGCTTTTTAATTTTTTTAAATAATTTTTTAGGATCATATTTCACAGTCGTAACCCTTTAAGACCCATAACGTAATTTCCATTGTAATTTGGGTACCATTAGACGATTTTTAGTTAATATAAGCAATGCTTTATTGATATGGCTTGTTTAGTATCCTTGTCGACTAAATAATTTGGGACATTCAGTTTTTTTCGTCATTTTATGGCTAACAACAAACGATTTTTTATAACAAAGGAATGATCTGGGTATGGGGGTTAACACTACACTGAAAAATATATATTGTGTTATTTTACATCACAATGAATAGTTTTCAACGTACGTACATGCACATGTGTATTTTGGGGGATTGATGGACAGAACATTGAGCAAAATAACATGTTTACACAGTTTTGTGGTGTGTGTGTGTGTGTGTGTGTGTGTGTGTGTGTGTGTGTGTGTGTGTGTGTGTGTGTGTTGTGTGTGTGTGTGTGTGTGTGTTGTTCTCATGTGTTCAAAAAGTTTCCAGCTACATTATTATTTTTATGGTGGTGGTAGTAGTAGTAATAGTAGTAGAAGTTGCAGCAGTAGTAGTAGTAGAATAGTAGTAGTAGTACTCCAAAAATGAATAAATATAGTGAACAAATGAAGAAAACAAGAAAGGAAATCAAATGCGTCGCTACAAACAAACACAAACAAACAAACAAGCAATCAGCCAACCATTGAACAAAGAATTGAGCAAACAAAACCGCATTGCAAGGCCAGTACCAGTGTAGCTCAACGCTGAAACAAAGAAAAACCAGCATCTTTTTAACAACAATATCAGGCCCGATAAGAGAGGCAGAGAAGATAAGATAAAGATGATGGAGGAGATGGGAAAGGTAGTGGTGGTGGTGCTATATCAGGATGGATGACGTAAAGGTTTTTCATTAATGGTTATAGCAGTCCAGGTTTTAACATGTGAAAATATGAATGATGAATGTATGTACATTAATCCATCTGTGTGTATGCCTGTCTATGTGTCTGTCTACGCGTGTTTATCTGTCTATCATTGTCTGTTTGTCTGCCTGTCTGTCGGATACTTTTAAGTTATTAAACACACACACACACACCTACACCCCCCCACCTCTCTCTCTCTCTCTCTCTCACTCTCTCTTCTCCTCTCTCTCTCTCTCTCTCTCTCTCTCTCTCTCTTTAATACTCTTATTATATTATATATATATATATATATATCTATATTATATATATATATATATATATATATATATATATATAATAATATAAGCGAAAGTGTGTGTGTGTGTGTGTGTGTGTGTGTGTGTGTGTGTGTGTGTGTGTGTGTGTGTGTGTGTGTGGTGTGTGTGTGTGTGTGTCCGCTCCAGGTTCCGCCCCCGTGGCGCAATCCCATCATATGGCACATTTTGGAACCGGGTCGAGCAGGGGAAGGTTTTAAGCCCACTTATAGGATGATCCGATCCCTTTTTTTTTTTTTTTTTTTAAGCAGCCTATGAGCGAGATTTTTTTTAGCAGCCTATTAGCGAGAATTGTGAAAAAAAAAGTGGGTTGCGAGAAATTGGGGAAAACCTTGATGTAGGGTGATGGGTAATGGGCGAGTGAATGGGTTGGGTGATGGGTAATGGGTGAGTGAATGGGTGGGGGGTGATGGGTGATGGGTGAGGGAATAGGTGGAGGGTGATGGGTAATGGGTGAGTGAATGGGTGTGTGGTGATGGGTAATGGGTGAGTGAATGGGTGGGGGGTGATGGGTAATGGGTGAGTGAATGGGTGGGGGGAATACATACATTCCTACATCCATGATTTCAGGAAGTTAAAGGCTATCTCGAGAGTCTGGTTTGTGGGCCTGGCCCACCAAACACAGGTGTGGGCCGAAGGCCCACCAATAGCCCTCCGCAGGAGCTAGCCAAAAAGTCCGCCCGGAGGGCGGCTTTGCGGCTAGTATGTATATATATGCGCATGAACACAGTTATAAAACAGGAAAGAAAGCGCGCGCGTGTGTGTGTATTCATCTAGTTGCATTTTACAGGGCCTGAGCAACGCTCGTATGGCCCCGTCTCTATATCAACATTTTTATCATTCATCCTTAGTGCTTAGTTTTGGCCGAAGCCACCACCCCGGGAGGCGGGTCACAAACCCCCGGCTAACACCCGGTACCCATTCACTGCTGGGTGGACAGGGGCTCGGGTTTTAAGGAAACAGCCCAACTGTTTCCGCTTCGCCCGGGGATCGAACCCGGGACTTCTCGGTTGTGAACCGAGCGTGCTACCACTACACTACGGAGTACCCTGTGTGTGTGTGTGTGTGTGTGTGTGTGTGTGTGTGTGTGTGTGTGTGTGTGTGTGTGTGTGTGTGTGTGTGTGTGTGTTGGAACTAGTACTAGTCAGCAGGTGTGTTGTGACACAGGTGTGGTGCCTCCCAAAACCCCTGCACAACCTGCCCCCTTCTCCCTCCCCCCCCTAGTTCGTGTCTGACCCTCACCCCAGCCTTCACCTTCCCACACAGTAGCGAGAGAGAGAGAGAGAGAGAGAGAGAGAGAGAGAGAGAGAGAGAGAGAGAGAGAGAGAGAGAGAGAGAGAGAGAGAGAGAGAGAGAGAGAGAGAGAGAGAGAGAGAGAGAGAGAGAGAATACTTATAAGATAAAGACTAGCAACTCGTATGCGTCAGTGTTGCATGGAGTGTGTTGGAGAAAAGTAACACATGTCATGTTTTTATTTCCCACATCAGCCCAGTATTGTTCAGAGTTTTTTGACCTTATATAACAAACACGACGGTTGTCACTAGAAATCTCTCTTGTCACTACTCGGGGCATTGGCTGGTACGGACAGACGCTCCGACGTCTTCTCAACTGACTGGCTGTTCTACAGTCTTGGCGGTTGTAACACTAGTCACTTAACTGACTTGGAAAACAAACTGTACATAACTGTAATACGCTTTAAACCCCTTGAGACCACTGATCTATATAACATGGATCGCGGAAGCCTGGCTCAGCACTGGTTCCAACTGTCCGCCATCTTGTCGTAACCAAAACAAAGCCTTGTTTCTGCGGCTCGCGTTGCTGTCTATCTGGTGTTATCGCCTCGTCATGCCAAGTTGTGCTTGCTGTCTGGCTGTGTTATCACCTCGTCATGCCAAGCTGTGCTGCTATGTCCTGTACGAACAGACCAGGACCTGGAAGTGGCAAATCTTTCCACCTGTGAGTAACACCACACACACACACACGCACCCACCACACACACACACACCCACCACACACACCCACCCACCACACACACACACCCACCACACACACACACACCCACCACACACACACCCACACACACGCACCCACCACCCACCACACACACATGCACGCACCCACCACACACCCACGCACCCACCCACACACCCACACCCACACACACCCAGACACCCACACCCACACCACACACACACCCACACCCACTCCCCACCCCAGCCCATCCACTCTTAATCCATCTACCCTCCAGTCATCCACCTACTAGTTAAAAAAAAATATAGGTGGATATGGTATACTTTTTTTTATATAGGTAGATATAGATATAAGTATATTTTTTTATACTTGTTAACAATTAGTGGGGAACGGAAGCAGAACTGAGTGCGGTTATGATACAAATGATCATATATGATCATTTGTATCATAACCGCACTCAGGTCTGTTTCCCTGAGTGCTCTCAGGTCTGTTTTCCGTTCCGCGCGCTTCCTAATAAGCGGTGCTTGTTCTAATGGAGATAGCTTTATTTTGCGAAGAAAAAAAAAAGGGAAAAAAAGTATACCTTGTGGTTAAAGTTAGGTTAGGTTTCATTACAACCTATAAGGTTAGGTTAGGTTTCATTAAAACCTTTAAGGTTAGGTTAGGTTTCATTAAAACCTATAAGGTTAGGTTAGGTTTCATTAATATTAAATTTTTTTTTGGGGGGGGGTGGGGGGGTTGCGCAAAATAAAAATATCTCCATTGCAACAAGCACCTATTGTAGGCCAAGAAAAAATAGTTGATGTCTCTTAAAACGACCGCGAAACTCGTCCATTATTACCAAAAGTTGTTTCGTAGTCTAATGAAACCATAGTCGTTTCGTACACATCAGCTCAGAGTTGAACTTGACTACTAAGTTACGAAACGACACCAGGTATGTACGAAAATACTCAAAATCAGTGTACGAAAACTAACTACTTTCAATTCCAATATACCTAAATAAGAAAGGTTTTTTGATTAGGCCAAAGGTTTTTGATTAATTTAAACTTCCTGTAATCCCCGAGAGTAGCTTCTATGGACCACTGTGGCTCGCGCCGTACCCGTGGCGGCGGCGGTACGGGGCTAGCGCCGTTATAGTGGACGAGAACTGCGCGTTCGCTCATTAGGTCAGACACACACACACTCGGTGGTTCACTCATTAGGTCTGTACACTGCACTCTTAGCCTCTCGCTTTCCCACATACACCACACCTGTCACTACACCTTGTACGGCCTCGCAACACACCTGTCACTACACACCTGTACGGCCTCGCAACACACCTGTCACTACACACCTGTACGGCCTCGTAAGACACCTGTCACTACACACCTGTACGGCCTCGCAACACACCTGTCACTACACACCTGTACGGCCTCGCAACACACCTGTCACTATACACCTGTACGGCCTCGCAAGGCACCTGTCACTACACACCTGTACGGCCTCGCAAGACACCTGTCACTACACACCTGTACGGCCTCGCAACACACCTGTTGTCTGTGTATCACCGTAAATAAATGACTTGGAAGGTTCGACGATGCACTAGGTTGGAAGTTTAGTAGTAGTAGTAGTAGGTGTTAATAGTAGTTGTAGGTGGTAATAGTAGTAGTAGGTGGTAATAGTAGTAGTAGTAGTAGGTGTTAATAGTAGTAGTAGGTGGTAATATAGGCTATCACATGCCAGCAGCCAACACCCAGCCACTGCCTGGCCGGCCCATGTATTTGTTTTGGTTATTTCAAGATGGCGGCTGGTGACTTCAGTATCTCGGCCACAGCTAGCCCAGATCCGCGATCCATGTTATATAGATCAGTGCTTGAGACCCAGAACGTAATGTCCATTGTAATTTGGGTGCCATTAGATGCTTTTCAGTGAATATAAGCAATATTTTATAGATATGACCTGTTTACTATCCTTCTCGAATAACTAATTTGGTATATTAAAAGACTTTTCTTAATTTTATGACTCGACAACATACACTTTTTTTTATAGCAAAGGAAAGATCTGGGCGTGAAGGGGT
>JACEEZ010001453.1:0-5000 GCA_016584305.1 Chionoecetes opilio | reverse complement strand
ACACAACACACAACACCACACACACACACACACACAAACCACACTCATTGACTATTAATCAACACCACACACACTAAGAAATTTTTTCTATATTAAAGGACGCAAATTATGAATAACAAAAAAAAAAAAATTTTCCTATCATTAGCCGCAACACAGCATCACCCTGACTGGGGGAAGGGGGAGGGGGGAGGAAGATGAGAGAGGGGGGGGGGAGGGGAAAAGAAGGGGGGGGGGGAGGGGGAGAAGAGGGGAGGGGTGAAAAGAGAGAAAAAAGGGAGAGGAAGGACGCATGTAGAGAGCAAAGACAATTAAATGAGTGAGTTGAAGTGTGAAAAGGAGGGGGTAGAGGGGGGAGAGGGGGTGGGCGGGGAGGAATTGGGGAAAGGGGAGGGGGGGAGGAAATACATAAAAGGGGGAGGAAGATGGGAAAAAAGGTGAGGAGGAGGGGAGGAGGGAGGAGGGGGAAGACTTTTGGGCCAAAGGCTCACACGTTTTCTTTCCTTTTCTTTCTTCCCCCCCCCCCCCCCCCCCCCCCCCCCCCCCCCCCCCAAAACCCCCCCCCCCAAAAACCCCCCCCCCCCCTTTTTTCATTCCTTTTTTTTTTGAAAATTTTTCCCACCCCCCGCTGCTATTTCTTTTCTTTCCCTCTCCAAGAATTTTTCTTATTATTTTTTTTTTAAAAATTTCTTAACTTTCTCCTTTGAAAATTCTTTTCTCTTCTTCCACATATTTTTTTTTTATTTTATTTTGTTTCTGTTTTTCTTCCACGTTCTTTCTTTCTCTCTCCTTCTCTTCTAATCCTTTTTTTTGCCTTTATCCTCTTTTTTCTTTCCCCCCCCCCCTTTCCCCTCCCTCTCTCTCTCTCTCGCTCTCTCTCTCCCCTCTCTCTTCCCTCCCTTCTCTCCTCTCTCTTCTCTCTCTCCTCTCTTCTTAAATTCTATGTCACGATTACAACAAGTTTCTCTTCCCCCCTTTTCCCCTTTTTTTTCTCTCCCTTCCCCCTTTCCTCCATATCTCCCTTCCTCCCGACCTTCTTCCCCTCCCTTCCTCCGACCTTTTTCCTCCCCTTCCTCCCGACCTTCTTCCTCTCCTTTTTCCCAAACTTTCCCTCCCCCGTATCTTTTTGCTTTTTTTCTTTTTTTTCTTTTTTTTCCCCCCCCCCCTTTTTTGTTCCACCCTCAAACATTTGTCTTAGTGTTGTTGCAATGTTTTTTTCTTTCTTTATCATTCTTCTCGTTATCTTTTAAAATTTTGGGATTTTTTTTCCTCTCTCTTCCCAATCCAAGATTGCGTGACCCACACACCAAACCCCACACACACACAGCACCCCCACACACACACACACACACACACACCACACAACATACACCACACACACACACATCACACACACACAACAACACACACAAACACACAATACACATATTTTACAACATGGGACGCAATATATCAAACTTCGGCGAAAAAAAATTTATAGAAAAAGTCAAATAATGAAGAAAAAAGAAGAAAAGAAAGAAATGAAAAGTACACAGTTTAAATACCATTATTTTTCCCTTTTTTGTAAGTTTAATAAATGATAATATAACAAATCAAGCTTTTTCCACTGAACAAAATAATCATCGTATTGCTTATGAAAAAAAAAACTTATAATAAAAAAAAAAAAAAAAAAAAAAATTACCGGCTTATAATAAATGACTTAGAAATTTACAACAAATTTTTTTTTTTTAAGTATTGAAAAAAAAAGGGTAAATATTTCGAAATGCCAAACTATTTTGTCGCAAAAAACATGTCCTCGCCAGTAGAAAGGTTTTGTGTGTGTGTGTGTGTGTGTGTGTGTGTGTGTTGTGGGGTGGTTTTGTGTTGTGTTGGTGTGTGGGTGTTGTGGGGTTGGTGTGTATTTACTGCATTTTTATTATCTGGAACAAAAAAAACCTAAAAGAGAGAAAGTGAATAAGAGAAGTGTGTGAAAAAGAGACAGAGGAAAAGAGAGAGGGAGGAAAATTAAGACTAAAGGATAGATGGGAAATAAACGATGGAAAAAGGATGAAGGAATAAGAATGATGGGGGTAGGTGATAATAAGTAGTGGGTGAAAGATAAGGGAAAAAAGAAATGACTGGAAAGTGAAAACGCAACTCACCACATAAAAAAACCTGTCTTAATCACCGTCGTTTTTTTCTTGAAAAAAAAAAAAAACAAAAACAGGAAAAAAAATTTAAATTTGCCTTTAATTCAAATTTATGCACCCACCCTAATGCAAAGAAAAAAAAAATACAAAGAAATTATATCTTTTTCTTTAAAACCGGGGCCAAATTGCCCTTGAAGAAAAAAAAAGAAAAAAATAAAAGCATTTTTTTTTTTTTTTTTTTTCTTTTACATCATTTTACATCAAACGCATTTAATTTTTAACATTACTACATAGCTAAAAATTTTCTTATTCACAAAAGACAAAGCAAAAGAAAAAACAAGTACTATTCTATCTTAATATAAAAAAGGGGAAAGAAGAATAAAAAAAACCATATGCATTAAACTTTCTTTAATAACATTTTTTTTTCCATAAAAAATTTTCAACAAAATTATTTACAGAATATCATTAGAAAGTCTTTTCTGTCTGTTTTCTGGCTGTTTTGGGGTTTTTTTTCTCTCTCTCCACCCGCCCTTTTTTGCCATCTCTCCTCACCACGTCCTTTTTAGCATCTCTCTCTCTCTCTCTCTCTAAAACCCCCCCTTTTTAGCCATATCTCTCTCTCTCCCACGCCCCTTTTTCCATATATCTTCTCTTCACGCCCTTTTTTAGCCATACATCTCTCTCTCTCTCTCCACGCCCTTTTTAGTCATATATCTCTCTCTCCACGCCCTTTTTAGCCATATCTCTCTCTCTCTCTCTCTCCTCTCTCTCTCTCACCAGCCCTTTTTAGCCATATCTCTCTCTCTCTCACCACGCCCTTTTTAGCCATATCTCTCTCTCTCCAACACGCCCTTTTTAGCCATATATCTCTCTCTCTCTCTCTCCACGCCCTTTTTAGCCATCTCTCTCTCTCTCTTTTCTCTCTCTCTCTCTCTCTTTTCCTCTCTCTTTTCTCTCTCTCTCTCTCTTTGCCCTTTTTAGCCATCTCTCTCTCTCTCCGGGCCCCTTTTTAGCCATATCTCTTCTCTCACCCACGCCCTTTTTAGCTGTTTATCTCCCCACAGGACTCCCCGAAGCCACCTCCTGGATTACACTGGACACTCTCCTACAAGGTTCGCTCACATCAGTGGAAGGCATTTCTACGTTGTTAAAAAAGAAAGAAAAAATTGCTTTCGCTATTCCCCTCGTCCAGATTTTTTGGGGTTGTTGTTGTTGTTGTTTTTGGTTGTTGTTGTTGTGGTTGGGGTTTTGTTCGCCGTGTTGCTGCCGTTTTTGTTTACTGATTGCTTCTTATTTTGATTTGTTTGGGTATATGATTATTTTTTTCGTATGTTGAAAATAGTTTTTTGCCGTATCTTCTTTTTTTTTTTTCAGGTGATTCATTTTTTTTCGATTTCTCTTGTTTTTATCGCTTTCTTAAATTTTTTTTTCTTCATAAACATTACATGTATTTTCTTTCCTTTTGAGTATTTCGTCCATGTAGCTATTTTTTTTCTCATGTTATTTTTTTTTTTCTAATTTTCTCTCGCCATGTTTACAATGCAAGTGTATTTTGATTTATTTGTTGGTTGTATTTGTGCTTGTTAATTTAGTGGCTTTGTTTATACGCTATTGAGAAAATAAAGAAAATAAACAAAGTTAGTAGTAGTAAGTAGTAGTCAGTAGTAGTAGTAGTAGTAGTGGGTAGTAGTAGTATTTAAAAGTTTTAGAATATTGGAAGAAAAAGCATCGGATTTACTTCAAGCAAAGGTATTTAACTATTAAAATGAAACTAGGAAAAAAATCCATAAAGAACTCTCTCTCTCTCTCTCTCTTCCTCTCTCTCTCCTCTCTCTCTTCTCTCCCCTCTCTCTCTCTCTCTCTCTCTCTCTCTCTCTCTCTCTCTCCTCTCTCACACACACACACATACATAACACCACACACAAAACACACACACACACACACACACAACACACAACACACACACACACACACACACACACAACCGGAAGTCACGTGATGGCTGTAAACACTTTGCCTGAGGTCTGATTGCGGACCTTGTCCTTTCCTTTGAGAGAGAGAGAGAGAAAAGAGAGAGGAGAGAGAGAAGAGAGAGAGAGAGAGAGAGAGAGAGAGAGAGAGAGAGAGAGAGAAGAGAGAGAAGAGAGGAGGAGAGAAAAACCTTATGGATTACCTTTTTCCCAGTTTCGTTTTTAATAGTTAAATACCATTGCTTGAAGTAAAACGATGCTTTTTCTTCCAATATTCTAAAACGTTGATACTAACCCACTACTACTACTACACTTCTACTACTACTACTACTACTTCTACTACTACTACTACTACTTCTACTACTACTACTACTACTACTCTTCACAAAACAATGGCATGAATGAAAGGAATAAACAATACAAATCACAAAAAACAAGACCAACAAACACAAACATCCACAAAACAACACCAACACCTCACTTTTTTAGTTTTGCTTCTGTATTTTTGAAAGTTTTTATTACTTAAACCTTTCCCTTAATAACAAACCCACTCTTTCAAACCCCGGAGGCCCCTGAAAAGGGCCGGCCCAGTGGACTGGACGGGCGTACTTGAGGGTAGTGGCGGGGGCGGGACCGGTGGTGGTGGGGGTGGCGGCAGTGACAACGAGGTTTACCAGTGCAACAGGAGTGGTCCCGAAAGACAGGCTATGACAGAGGCTTCCTGGGTGTCATATCACGCTCAATACCCTTGGGGGCTTCGGGGGCCTTCAGTAGTCTTCTTGGTCCAATTCCTCCGGAAACATAGCGGACATAGTCTGGTGCCTCGGGTAAAGCGGGAGGGATTGGGGTTACCGACCGCTGCTTAATGGAGCTTACCTGGGGGTCCATTCACCGCACTTCCTTT
>JACEEZ010001452.1:42921-61554 GCA_016584305.1 Chionoecetes opilio | reverse complement strand
GGGGCCCTACGGACAAGGGAAAAAAATTGGGGGCCTGGGTTGGGGGGGGGGGGGGGGGGGAGGGGGGGGGGGGGTCTTAAAAAAGAATAAAAATCCTCCGGTTTGTTGCCCGAGTTTCTCTAAAAAGGTTGTGTTTTGGATGATGAGATGAAAGGGGTCGTTTTACGCAAGGTGATACGGGGCAATAGGAGCGCTTTAACAGGCATAAATCCCCCAAAATGTAATCTGGAATGAAAGGGCCTTGGTGCTCGGTTTACTGCCTGCTTTGTTAGTGTTGCATAAGGGGTTCATGTAGTTTGTCTTTTGAATTGGGTTGTTTTTTGTGTTTTGTGGATGATGTTTCGGGCACTATCCTTGTAATTTTGGCGGTTTTTTTTATTTTTTTTTTTTATGTAGGTGTCTATTTTGTTTGCGAGGTGTTTTTTTATTGTGAGAATATTTCATGAGCTGAAATTTTGAATTGGGATGTGGAGGGTGTGATTAGGAATCTTTTTTTCACCATTTGTTTGGTTGTAACTTGACAATAAAGTTATCAATAAATAAATCAATCAATCTCTCTCTCTCTCTCTCTCTCTCTCTCTTTCTCTCTTCTCTCTCTCTCTCTCTCTCTTCTCTCTCCCTCTCTCTCATCCTATCTCTCTCTCTCTCTCTCTCCCCTCTCTTCTCTTCCTCTCTCTCCTTTCTCTCTCTCCCCTCTCTCTCTCTTCTCTCTCTTCTCTTGCTATATCTGTAAAAGGTGTCTGTATGTATGGTGTTGTGTATGTATTTTGTATTTGCTTTCCTTTCTTTCTCTCTCTCTCTCTTTGCTATGATCTGTAAAAGGTTATGTATGCTGTATGTAGGCTGTATTATGTATGATGTATGTATGCGTGTATTATGTATGATGCGTGATGTATGTTGTAGTTGCAAAGGTGTAGCTAAGAATGTCAAGGTTGTTAAAGAGAGGAAGAAAAGGGGTTTTAGCAAGAAAAAAAGGAAGAAAAAAAAAAATTAACGAATACAGAAAAGAAAAGATTAGAAAGAAAAGATTAATATTATAAAAAAAAAAGAAAAAGAAAGAAAAGATAGGGTATTATAATAGCATGTAAGGCGTAGGGATTTATATTTAAAGAGGACAGGTAATTTTTAAAATTAGGAACTCTTACTATCCATCATACCCTTAAAACTTAATGTATACACAGTACTAACACACACACCACACACAACCAAAAAACACCACACACACACAACACACACCCCACAAACTCAAACTCAACCACACTAAACACACCATACCATACATACATAACACAAACCACACACACAAACCCCAAAACACACACTCACCTAAAACTCAACACAAACACTTTCAAAACCCTTTTCTTTTCTTTTCCCCCTAAAAAAAATATTTTTTTCCTTCCCTTTTTTTTTAATTTAGCTTTTTTTTTCTATTTTAATTTTTTTCATTCTTTATTTCCTTTTTTTTCTTCACTTTCCTCTCTCCTCTCTCTCTCTCTCGAAAAGAGAGAGCTCGAGGGGAGGGACGTTTGACATCGCTCCGTCTTTTGAGTCGTTTCGTGGTTCTGTGGCAATTTCGGTGGAAAAGTGCCCGGCTAGTGCATTTTGGGGCACAGGTGTGTGAAGGAATACCCAAATTTGCTAAGTGCCATTTTTGTGCCGGGGAAAAAGGATTTTTTGGGTTTAAGTGAAAAAAACCGAACTGACCGTCCCTGATCGGGGCCACCCCCGGGTTAGGCTAACAATATTGGGGAAACAAGGATGTCATCAACATGATACTGAACAATCGGACGCCCCCCCCCAACCCCAGGGGCCCGCCCCCCCGTTACCATAACCCGATTCAAACCCCCCTCTATACCTGATGACCCCTTCCACCCCCCCGTACCTTTCTCCCGCAGCCGGCCCTCCCCCACTGCGAAAAAGGGCTACTCTCCTACCACCTGATGGCCAGGGGCCCGCCCCCCCCACCTGACACCAGGATCATCCCCACCACCCTAATAGTCAGGGCCAGCCATCCTGTACCTGAAACCAGCACTGCCTCCACAACCTTGGTCGGGGCACTGTGCCAAAACCTCCCTCACGCCATTCGGGCCAGCCCCCCACTTTTAGTCACCACCGGGAAAACCCCCAAAAGTTTTTTACCCCCCTGGAAACCCATTTAAAAAACCTTACATTGATACCGGTGAGCAAAATTTCGGACCGGGGCTGACCGACTAATTGAGGAATTTCGCCACAGAGGCGGCACCTGGAGCGGACACACACACACACCACCACTTTCGCTTATATTATTATAGATATGACTCATAGGCAGTGGCGTACCGCAAGACTAATCCATAATAGTAATACTTTATATATATATATATATTATATATATATATTATATATAATATCTAGATATATATATATATAGATATTATATATATATATATCTATATATATATAGATATATAGATTATATATATATTATACATAAATAAATATATATGTAGATATATATTTATTATTATATATATTATATTATATTCTACATTATATATATATAATACTATATATATATTATATAATATAGATTATATATTTTTTTTTTTTTTATTCTAATTTTGTATTTTTTATTTTATAATATGTACTTATTTAAATATATATATTATTGATGTTTTATTACTAATTTGTTTTATTTTTTATTTTTTATTTATATAAGTTTTTAATTAAAGTTTTTTTATTTTTTGATTTGCTAATATTTTGTCAAGTCAAGGAGTCTTACTAGAAGGATTGAGCATAGCCCACGGTGTATGGACTGTTCAGCAGAGTATTGGCGTTGTCCGTACCTGTGCAGGAGTAAGATCGGATCTTCGGCGCTTGTGATCCCTGTCTACCTCTATGGTTGTGAGACATGGACACTAAATAGCGCTTGAAGAGGCGAATTGATGCCTTTGGGTAATAAGTGTCTTGAAGAAGTCATGCGTGATCGCTGGGATGATTACGTCTCAAAACCAGCGATTACACCGTGATACGAGTCGGGGCCTATTACTGAATAGTCCGTCAGTGGCCAACTTCGGCTATATGGGCATGGGCACGCTACCTGAAACAGATCCTTCCATTCGGGTTGTATATGGAAGAGACAATCCCCGGCGTGGCAGAGGCGAAAGGGGGCGCCCACAAGGCTCGTGGCTGGGGGAAGTTCAAGTGATGTTTCTTGTCGAGAGCTGCTTGCTATGGGAAAGGAGCCTGCATGGGAACTCGCGCGTGGTGACCCCGGAGTGGCGTCGTAGGGGGGTCGAGCGACGCGCCCCCGGCGTAATGCCCCCAATGATGATTGATGTTCACAGTCGTGGTTCAACTTTGGTCCTTAGTACATGCAATGAAACAGTCGTTCTCGGGGACATGGTCTTTCAACTGAATGGGTTCGGAAGACTGACGCCGTAAGAAATAGTGTCACTATTCAAGTAGAAGACAGAGACAGGAGTAAGAAGTCAGAGACAGAGGCTGCTGTGACGAGTTATATTTGTCGGCACGTAAACAATTCGTCCATTGGGGTACTGCTACTACATATCCCCCGTGTGGTATGTAATAACATTTATATTTATGTTACTTTATGTGTAATGTGAGGGTTACGGGAGCACGTTGCACACAGTTGCCGTTGCACAAATACAAGTTTTTGGCCTTGGCGGTCTAAATACTGGATCTGAGAGCGGATTTTGGAACAAGCAGAGGCTAGGAGCTCTACAACTTTGATTTCTCGACTTTTCCCCGTATCTATACAGGAAATGCGGTCTATACATAAAAAAAGATTCAACCCTGTTTTCTGCCTCTGGGAGGGGCTGCGAAAAAATAATATATCTTTAATAAATATATAATAAAATTAATAAAATTTTTTATATATAAAATAAGGATCTTTGTCCTTCTGCACAGGTACCGACAACGCCAAAATACTCCGCCTGAGCGAGTCCATAACAACTGGCTATGCAATCCGCCGTAAGACTTCTTGACGTGACCCGCCGTCGTTATGGACTGCGCTACCAAGGTATGTAAAACTTTCAAGACTCAATGTCCTCGCCAACGCTATGAACAGACTGTTACGCTTCATCGTTAAGTCTCCAAAACACCTGGACCTGGTCTGAGCCAGGAAGACTCAAGTCCCAAAGTGCTTTGCCTCCTCGTGGCAGCCCCCTCAGAGCCATCACCAGGGGACCTCCAGCGACTCAGCAAAGATTATCATGCATCATCGGGCAAAACAAGATCAGTGATCTTGGTGTGCCGACGGGATGATCCACAAATCACTTTGATCTAAACATTGTCCAAAATACCAGTCCATAACAAGCGTTTGAAAAGATGGGGCCAAGGACGCACCCTGCCTCACTCACTGTATTCACAGGAAAGAAGTGGATACACCTGCCCCACACTTCACAGCACTCTCCAGTCCCAGAATACAGCCAGTTATCTCAAACCAATATCCTTGCAGATCCCTCGAAGTCGCAGAAGATCCCAAGTGGACTCACGAGCACTGAGTCAACTGACCCTTCTGACATCACATAGGCTGCAAGCATCCCCTGTCGAAAAAACTCACGTCGGCGTTCCACCAGGCCACGAGCGCTAGTATATGGTCCGTTGTGACTTACCAGGCATGAACCCAGGACTGCTGGAGGTCTCGATGCTTCAACCAGATGACTGCGAATCGTGTCAGCAATTAGATGGGCAAGCACCTTGCTGGTACGCTGAGCAGTGTAATACCGCGGTAATTGTTGCAGTCCTGACGGTCCCTTTACCTTTCCAGATAGGACGACCAGCCCCATTTTCAGTCAGATGAATGGTACCTGATTGCCACACGGCAGTCAGGACAGCATGCAACCCGCGGATCATGGGCCTCACCCCAGCTTTGAGAGCCCGCACTGATATTACAAAACACCAGCTGCCTTTCCACCCCTCAACTTTGCTACAGCCTCTAGGACTCATTCAAGAGAGAGTGCGGTTCGTCAATGGTAGGCTCGGCATCCACTGCGTAAACCAGTGGTGTGAAGGCTGCTCAGTTGGAGGGGTCACCCAGTGAAACAACTGCCCAAAAAAGTACTCAGCCCACGAGCAATCTGCCCTCATGTCCGACACGAGGCGCCCATCTGCTGTTCGAATAGCACTCGCCCGAGAAGGAGACTTGGAACGGAGCTTCTTCACGGCTCGGTAGGCGGCGTTGCGAGGGTCATTAGCGTTCTTCAAATGACCCTCGACATCATCAGCGAGACTCCTGACATACCGCTCCTGTCTCTCCCCAGGAGGGTTCTAGTCCTGCGTGACAGGCCTGTGTGTCCGAGTTCCCAGCCAGCCTGGGCAGCCGCGACTCTCCTGATTTCTCCAGGCGTCTCATGGCTGATGAACATGTGAAGGTAAAATCATTATGAAAATGATAAAAATAAATAAAGGTTTTATCCGGTTGTCATGCTTAAATCATCATGCTGATCTAAAATTGAATCCAGCGGCTGTATTCCTATAGTATCTTTACATGGGAACTTGCAGTTGGTATTTTTTCGCCCAGTGGTTATCTAGTTCAAGACTCGCCAGGAGCTACTTTTTTATCCCTCGGCGAGTAACCGAAGACAACCACACATGCTGCCCATTAACTCACCTCCGACTGCAAGGCGCAGAAGGGCACCAGGGGGGAAGCATAAGCCTCAATTAATTCGAGAGAAACTCCAAAATGCAGTGGTCGCTGGCAGTTTAACTCCCAATGTTGTAATAAGTTGTTCGTACTGCGAAAACAAAAATATGAGCTTATTCCAACTGCACTTTAAAACAACAAGTATAATATAAAGAACGATTTTGTATATGTTATATTGTATAGAAGCCCTGATTCTGTTAAAACATGTATAAGAATAAAATAACCATGAATGTTATAGTGAGGAGGCGCCGATGGTAATTTACTCTGATATTAATAGTCATATAACGAATATTTAGAAGTTAACTATACCGAGCCAGTACATATTTTCCGTTATTATTGTGTATCAATCAGATAGAAAGCCTGGAAGGCAATGAGTCGAGCGGTAAGTCAGAAATTTTTGATTAATTTTCCCGCCACAAAGCGCCGCATGCCGTCTCCACAATTCAACCTACTTTGCGCCGCCCAGTACGATTTCGGCATCTATATCTTATTTTCAAAATGCATTGCTGATTGTATTTTGACAAGCGTTGCCAGGGACGCAAGCAGTTACTGTGCTTAGAAAAACAGTGGTGAACCATTGCCCCAATAAAAATGTACAATATACATGTAAAAAAATATATTAAGCTTGATACTCGAGGCGAGTAATTGCATTACATTGCTATTTAGAAACGTTCCATCGTAATGCACGTCATTCCATACAATTATAGAACAGCAGAAGAACTATATTTTTGGTAGTCAGATGCAGTGCATCAAATATTTATCGCGAAATTGATCTACGAAAATGCTAGTAGCGGAGGGAAAACACAGTAGACAACCTTTGAGATAAAATCTGCCAGCGACCACTGGCATTTATCGAATTGCAGTTCTCTGGAATACAGGTGGTCACGCAAAAATCCAGCCTTTGCGACACAGGGCGAGGGCCAGCCATCTCAGCCTTCTAGAAATAACATATAAGGCAACCACTGAGGCCTCATGGAAGATAAAAAGACTAAAGGCGCCTAGAAGTATAAAACATGATAAATAGTGGGGCAGAAAAAGCAAATTTTTGAGAGGAATCGTGCAAATCATGATACAAGCATCAAATTTGGCCACAATTGTTCTCCAAAGTGATACTATCAAATCTGTCTGATGGGCCAATTGAGAATCCAGATGGCGGCCATATTTCCCCCCCCCCAAACCGGGATGGGGGGGGGGGGGGGCCCCCCCCCGCCCCCCCCAAAAAAAAAAAAAAAATTAGCCGCCGAAAGTTGACGTTTTGCTTAGAAGTATTTGTTTGTAGGTTGTCCGATTTGCAGATCTAGGTGTGGATTCTATGTTTCAAGCCTGCTGAAGTGGATTTTCCCTGTTTATAAAGCACACCGACACATATTTTTCAAGATGGCCACCAGATTGTCTGTTTTTCAGTACGTAAGGTTTGCCCGGCTAGTAAATGTTCAAAGTTATGCATACCATGCCACTGGTCCTCCAGCTGCTACTGTCACATATGCAGCTGCAGAGTGATGTGAGGTGAGCTCTGGACTGAAAGCACTTGACATCTTCCATTTGCAACCTTTTATACAGGAACACTTCGTCAGTTCCCGACAGGGCGGCTGCAATTAGGGGGTAGTGTTGTCCAACATATCTGCCATGTCTCTCCTTCGTGTCCACCCCCATTCAGCGGGACTTGCTCGTGTCTGCATGGGAGATGGTTGCCTGGGCCAGCCGATAGGCCGCACGATTTGCATGTTCTCGGAGGGCTGCCTGTGTTGGTGGAATTGAAGTGTACGGCCTCTGCCTTGCGGGCCAAAGAGATCGAGTCTTGCTTCGTCCACACCAGTGGGCTGCGCTTGATCTGTCGTACCATGAGGACAAACGAATCTCTCCGCCCTTGAAGGTCATAGATCACGAATCAATGTGGATGAGGCTGAGGGGGGGGGGGATTAGTGAATGTTTCAGAACCATCACAAATACGTTACAACGTCTATTGCCATACAGATTTCTTCGCTTCACCAGGAAGGCAGGACCACTTCACATCCAGTGAAACGCATGAAAGATGAGATCACCTCCAGCTTTCTCAAGCCTATGCAGAAACTACCTCATGGACTGGAACCATCGCATCTTGGCTCCTTGGCCAAAGGCAATCCACATTCTTCAAGACCTATTTATGTAGGATTGCAGTACAGATATTGCTATGACTAGCACGTCCGTGTCATTAGCCTTAATGATAATAGGACTTGCTCCCATCAGTCGTTGTATCCCTGGCGTGTACAAATATTCGACTGTCAGCTTACTCATGCAAACCAGGGAAACACAGCATCCAGAGGACTTCCTTGTGTTGCTATATGCATCTTCTCCTTTTGTGACGATTGACTGTGCTTGTGCGTCTCTGCTTCACACATATTTCCGCAAGGAAGTGAAAGCTCAGTCTTGTTGCTGGCGTCACGAAGCGAAGCTTTGCCAGTTACTGGTGTCTTACTCTTCTTTCACTCTCTATGATTCTTGCCCCTTTTTCGACCTCGTCTCGGATTTCAGACGTGACTTTTGTACACATCAAAGACTACGTCCACCCGCCATCGTTAACCGACACCATAAGATTCCACGTTGGAATGAGTCTTCTTTCGATAGTCATCAAATTGTTATTGAAGTACGTAGCGGTAAGGCAGTGATAAGTGCTGAGCATCAATGATGATTGCATCTCCCTTTGGTCTCTGTTGGGATGTCACTTGCGCCTTCAAGACGATGCATCTTCTGGAGCATAGATGAGAGTTGGTGCCAGTGGTGAGACCAGTGCAGAGTCCATCCAATGGATGTGGCTTGAGCTGAAACAAAGGTTACTACCTTAACACTACCACCCCTACACCCCTACCACCTCTTAGCCAGCAAGTATGAAAAGCATAAACAAATCTGTAAAGTGAGAAAAAATATGTGTCAGTCTGTGCTTTATAAGCAGGGAAATCTACTTCAGCAGGCTGAACAGAAAACCACACCTAGATTCATGCAATCGGACAACTTACAAATGCTTCAAGCAAAAGTCAACTTCGGAAGGCAAATTGGCGGCCATCTTGAAAAATGGCCGCCGTATTGGATTTTCAATTGCCCAATCGGGGCAGATTTGATTAGTATCACATGTGAGAACAAGTGTGACAAGTTTGAGCTTGCTTGGTGTTCATCATTTGCCGATTTTCTGACTATCTACTACACTACCTGTCAAAATTCAACGTCGGAGTTCCCACCAGGACACGAAAAGCGCAGGATACGGTCGGGTTGACTTACCAGGCGTGAGAACCCAGATGCTGAGGCTCTTGTTGAGGCTTGGAGGTGTTGTATCCTTGTCCACTTAACCTAATTGTGTATACTTCAGTTACTTTTTCCTTGATTTTATGACTAAAAAACATTACGATTTTTTTAGTTGCAAAGGAAAGGTCTGGCGTGAGGGCAGTGTTGCCAACCGTAGGGACATGTCCCTAAAACGTAGGGACTTTTCGACAATGTTTAAGACGTAGAGACGTGGGACGCCCAGGCAAAAATTATAAGAACGTAGGGATGTTTGACAATCATTCAACAATTATAATATGAAAATTAACAAAAAATGCTAATAAATCAAACAAATTAAATAAAAATAAAACAAATGGGGCTTTACTTCTACTACATGCATAAAGTCTTTCCAACTTTTTCCTTTACTTCGATGAAAAAGAAATAAAAACCTGCAGAAGCACGGAATATCAGACGCGTATTTATGGAGCCATATTTATTTTTAGCAGTATTAGCGGATAGATCAGTTAAGGCCATGCACACGGACACTTTTACACCTTGCAGTGACATAAAGAGAATGACCAATCTTGGGTGGTCAAGTTGGTTGTAGCATCCTCATATGGATATGTTAGGGAAAAATAAGTGCTGTGTATAGGAATATAGCGTATGATTTATATATAATAGTAATATAGTGTGAAAGAGGAGAAAAATGAAGAGAGTGGAGGAAAAATAAAGGTTTGGTAGAGTAGGGTAGTTTAAATAAATAGGTTTTACTCTATATATCAAGCACGTGCATGATATGGTACATGGGTTATTTATATTTTTTTTACGTATGATTAGATAATAGTTAATGTTTTGAGTGTTGATGGAGAAGTTTATGACGGAAAAACAAAAAGGTGTTGATAAAAACAGAATTTAATAGCTGCGTTGTCTTTACTATAGAAACGGGGATAATAAATTATGATGTGTGTTATTTTTTACTTGATTTATGAATACAAGTAAGGTTTTGAGTGTTTATTTATGGTTATCAAGGGAAATGTGGAGGTTATGGTTCTCAACAGGGCGGACAGTTTATAGGATGACAGTAGAAGTAGATTAGCTAAGATAGAAGAATACAGATCTAGCTACTTGTAGGTGGATGCTCCGTAGCCGAAACGCCGTGTGAAAACACGCGCACTTTTTGCACCACTGCGGCATCTCCTTTTCGGTAGCAAAATACCCAAAGATGCTGGAAAGTATCGTTCCATGTAACCGGCCTTACACATAACATCAGCTGTTTTAATCGTTTTGTGGGGATCAGTCCCTCTACCCTCGTAGTTTCGACTTCAGAAAATATTAGACAAGGAAAAGACTGTGCAAGGAAACCTAAAAAATCTAGAAAGAAAAGAGGCGAAATCTCAAAAGAAGACAAGTCTCCCCCAAGAAAACAAACGCTTCGATTCTAATGCTGAAGGTAAGTCACGTGGGCGGTTCATGTAGCAACTTCAGGTTCACGGAACCACCGGAATTGTCTTCGTGCAATTTATATACAATATTGAGGAATGGATGAACAGGTGTACACCCATCGCCATTGCCTTCATATTGCTACAATGATGACAGTGGGTACCCATTATACCATTCCCTTCACGTATAGTATATTCCCAATGGGGTAAAGTAAGTGAAGAATATTAGGCCAAGGTCAATGTTTAACTCGTTATTATAATATACATTTATGATATCATTATCTGGTCCCTAATGTTGCACTTTTATAAAATACGTGTTATGTGCATCTGTATAATTTTTTTTGTAATATCACGTTAGGACAGGGCGCGGCGGATATTGGCACTACTTAGGGACAACGTAGGACTTTCATGATTTCTGTAGAGATTTTGGACCAAATATGAGTGTTTAGGCGGAATTTTGGTGAGAGAAGCCGTAAGGAAGCCGGCTTCTTACGCTTCTCTCCGTTTTCGTGACGCGCCAGAAAACGGCTGACAGGAGTGGTTCGAGGCTCGCCCGTCGTCGCTAACAGCTGATAACTGAAACAAAAACAACCACACTGACGAAAAGTGTACCGTTCGAATGACATTTAATAAGTTACGATAACTGACTGACGATATTGTGACTGGATCACAAACACATAGCCTTCACATTACTGTTTTTTTTCTCCATAACTAAGGACTAATTAATAGGGCAAGGTAAAAGAGGCAGGGCACCGTACGGACATCATATGGGGCTGGCTGGGTCGGAGAGTTCCACATTAGTGACTTATTTTTTTATTAAACTGTTGCACCTGATGGCAAGGGTCAGGTTAATGAGGGATTCATTAACGGGCCATCATCTGCCCGCCAGTGCCGGGATTTTCCGCTTGGGGGTTGGGCTGATTTATATTTTGCTTGGAAGATAGGGGGGCTGTTTTCATTCTTGGCTAATTTTTGGCATAAAATTAATCTCTCTCTCTCCTCAGTTAATGAATACTGTATGGGGAATATGGGGACTAAACAAATACTTTTTGTGTGCTTCAACTTTACTTTTAGTGTTTAAAACTGCAAAATATGCAGCTACAACTTGCTATTGGAGGTGAGCAAGATAGAAAGGATCACGTTACTCCTATCATAAAGAGTTAAAGTGGGTGAAACAATTAAAGAAAGGATAGATGTATGAAAAAATGTTTCGCTGGTTATAAAGGCGTCAAGGGGTGTATCCGGAGTGGTATCTATTTCCATGTCAGGGAAATACAGCCAGTACAACAAGCAGCTAAACGACCTTATGTGCCAAGAAGCCAGGAACAGGGACTGGTGCCAGACCCATCACTGTACAAAGGCCTTAACTATGAAAATTTGCCTACATGCATCATTAATATGAAGTCTGACACTTTAAGTCTTGATTATAAATTACTGTTAATTGAGCCTAAGTGAACTTTATGGTTTCCCCATATGAAATATCGCAGTGCACTGGTAGCAGTATTTTTAAAGATATTTGAAGTGACTTTTAGTTTTATGTTTAATGTCTATAATTAATTTCCTTTTAAGTTTCGTTTGACTTTCTTTTATTTTTTTTTTATTTCTATTTTTTATTGCGTGACTTTCAGAAGTTTCATTTTTAGGATATATGGCATATAACATCTGTGATGGAAGTTTGATAGTAAAACCATGTTCAGGGAAATAAGATATTTATTTATTAGTTATCCCCTCTCACTCCTCTCAGAGTCTTCTCCTCATCTTCGGTCGGGATAACACTTATGCAACCGGCATACATACCTGAAACATAGACTGTGTTAATATTGCAGATAAACCTTGCATGAAAGGAAATAGAGACAGACGCATTATGAGATGTTGTTCATACTGACAATAGTCATGTTCATAGTTTCATCCTTAAATGTTACCGATATTTGCCACCTTTATAGATAAACAGGTAAATATACAAGGAAATGCAAATAAAATAAAAAGTATGTGTTGATGTGTACCTTTATAGAAGTTTATAAGGACAAGTAAAAATTAATAACAGAAGCAAATATCCCAACTATACACTCCATAAAAAATGTATGTAAACCTCAGATTTTATGCACAAAGGGCCAGTGTCCAAATACTGATTGGTCAGGATAATTGAAACCAAAGTAGCCAGTAAATTACGATTAGACATTCATATTCAACAAATACAATTTCTCATTAACTAGTTCATAATTTGTATTTCCTATAGCATAAACACTCCTTGACCCATAACCTATCCGACTTAATGTCACCAACGAACGTATAGGTAACATACACTGATGCTCCTGTAGTACTTTTTCAAAGTGTTAGTGTATACACCAAAAACCCTCGCTTGTAAGGCCTTTATATAACAAATATCAGCTTCAACACTTTTTCTGCCAGTCCGGTATATGCGTGCTTTTACGAATAAAGTTCAGTATATGCGTTGTGCGGTTCTGATGTTTTTTAATGGCCTGTATTCGTGTTAGTATTGTGATCGGCTGCATGTATGTAAAGTGTACGAACCTTCGTCAGATGTAACGGACAAAGTTTCACGAACACGGAATTAGTCGGAAATAGGGAACTTTCACCTCATATAACGACCACAATTTGTTATATGCGAAAAGTTCGGATCACTCGGTAATTATAAACTCGCATCCTTCCCCAATTCGTTCGTCAAAGCGAGAGTACATCATTTACACCATTAATTATATGTCAACCATAAAAATCAAGACACCAAAAAATTGCATTAATCCTTATTTCATAAACATATAATATAAACAAAATATACGAAATACACCATATATATTTATATAATCATTAGATATAGATATATATATATAGTAAAAAAATATATATATAATATATATATATATTAGATATATATATGGTAAATCTTAAGGAAACAAGGCCTCCACCCCCATATCTTCTCTTCTTAAGCCAACAAGCTGGGGACATGGTGGGAAACCGGGGTTTTTGGGTGGGGGAGCACACACATAAGTGAATATGACCCCCACAAAAAACCCCATAAAATAGGGAAATTCTCATCATAGACTTTATCGGGGGCCATATTCCCGTATATGTGTGCTACCCACCCAAAAACCCCGGTTTCCACCATGTCACCAAGCGTGTTTTTTTTTTTGTTTCTATAAGACGAAGAAGAAGTAGGAGGTGAGCCTTTATTCTAAGATGACAAAACTCTACAGACCCAACCTAGCACCCCCGTCGAGCCCATCGGCGCTGTGCACACCTACCTGACCTGACCTAACCACATCCTGGACTGGACGTAGTTTTTCTCAAGAACCTGCAAAATTTAATATCGCCATGTAGGCAAAAGTAAGGATCGGCACTATTAAAATCTAAAAAGATGTTTAAGGGACAGTAAGTCTATAGCACATAGAAGCAACATTTGGGTCAGATTACCTTGGAGCCTTGTTCAGAAGATTTTCCTCACGCAACGCTAGTCATTTCCACATAATTCAGCCACCGCTACCTAACATTAATATTGTCAGGTCCGCGTCAACAGTATATGTAAGATACTGTAGATATCTTGCAAGGTTTTGTGGGGGAATTCGGATGATGGTGAAGGTTTATGGTACTCTCGTCTCGTCGGCGAGGAGTTCCAACATTTTCACGTTCTCAAACAAGTGGAGAGATCTCTAAGAACAAATTGGAGCATAATGAATCAGCCCCCCTCCCCCCTCGAAAAACGTTTCCGGTCGGTTTGATTGCATAATTAGTAAATTAGAAAAACAACGTCTTGTGTAATGTTAAAAGGACGATGAGAAAGTGAGTTTTCACCAGTACGGACGCTCTCTAGCACCATGTCATACACTTTTAGATCTATTAGTGTGGTCCGAAAGTTAAGCCCGTGCTACTAAATGTACAAATCAGGCTAAGTTCGCCATTTATCAGTGAAATTCAGCAAAAAACTTACTACGTCGCAGCTGGCCCTATCGTCAGCCTGATGAAGGACTGATCATTCTTTACAAGTTTTAAGTTGTCCCTGTCGTGTCATAACCTGTATATGCTTGTCGTGTCGTTATTAAGGTATGTCCATGCTTCTGAATGTAAATCTATGTGTTTACTTGTGCCCTGTTATCTGTAATTACAGTATTTTGTACGACGATATCACTGTGTCAGAATCTCTGCCATCCCCGCATATTTGTTGTTATCTCTGACGTACGGCAACAAGCGGGAGAAGGCCCGGGTAAGCGACCTGGCTCTCGCTTTTAGGCTTCTTAAGCTCGACCAGCTGGGTAAAATCAGAAGAGCCGGATCTAAAAGTGCCGCCATAAACAGAAAACGCAACTGCAAAGTAAGCCGGCTTCTTACGGATTTTCTTCACCAAAATTCGCTTTTAAGTTGGCAAGACTGCAGCGCGCTGCGTACCAAACTTCAGTCTTCCACGATCCGTCGGTGGGGCGAGCACGCGCGCTCGTGTTCAAATCCGCTATGCAGTAAACATTCCCACCTTGGAAAGTTTGCTGCTGGTGTTTCACGAGGTTCTGCCAAAAACTATAGACCTTGTTAAGAGTGCTTCACAGACATCGTAGCCCATTACATGAGGGGGCCACTTAGAGGGGTACTCGAAAGGTCTGGGTGGGGGGCCGCGGGACTCTGATACCCGTGGGTTAGTCCCGAGAGGGGAAAAGCGTCAGGGCTGGTGACGCCTTTAGACGGCGGCCTTTTGGCCCTCCTGACGATGTGGGTATTTGCTGGACGATTTTACCACCCCCTCAGGTAGTTGTGTTTCTCCCTTTGTGGCATCGTTTTTTGAGGTTTTTATTAGCTATTATTTTCTGCTCTTTCTGCGTTTTTTCCGAGTCATGCCCCATTTAAACGCAAGGGCCCAAAATTTCCACTCCCCTCGCCCTTCGTCGGGGGGGGAACTATCGCCCATGAAGCATGAAGCATGCATCGAACCATCCCGCAAGACTAGCAATCTTTTGCTTAAACCCCGCCTCCTCCTGACGTCACCGCCCTCCTACTCCTCCCTCTCCGCGGGCAAACCCCGCTCCCCCCTAGTCCTCAAAAAGCTGCGCTACCCATGTCTCCACTTCTGTGGCTTTGACACATTTGGGGTTGCCCTGAACCAAAAAACCCTACACGAAGTAGGAAGTGAGGGGCCCCAGCCAACATAATTTTTGATGTCTAACACGAGCGCCATCGTTGTCGTCCCAATTTAACTTGATTTGACTTATTAAAATTTAATTATTACCCCCCTGGATCAATCAGGATTAAAGTTTTTTTCTTTTTTTGCACACATACACACACCAACACATCACAATCAAACCCGAAAATTTTACCTGAAATAGTCATTTTCACTATAGGGGGGAATTGAAAAACCGGGCCCCCGTAGCCCATAGGAGAGCTACCCACTTCACCCCCACTTACTTTTTGTAAACTACAACTAATATATGTACAATAAAACAACGAGCGCCGTGCTGCCACTAGGGGATGTCCAACTTTCCCCAAAATGGACAGCACACTCCGAAAAAACCTGCTTTCCTATCTTGCTGTGGGTCTGCCCTAAACCTTTCGGGTAATCTACTGCCTCTGCTTTAAAACCCCCCGAGATCGAAACCCTCCACCATGTCGCCCCTGGGCCGCTTTGAAACCCGCGCACCGTTCCCGCACTCCAGCACCCAGACCCCCAACGAAGCCCCCACCTTTCCATTTTCCGTGGACCTTTTCCCGGATGTTCAAAAAGGGAGCTGGCACTCGGCACTGCCCCCTCCGGGGGCCACTAAATTTAATATAGCCTCTTTTAACTCGCATATAATATCATCTTTTGATCATCTTTAAATCGGGGTCCAAAAAGTTGCATTTAAAAAAAAAGTTCTGTGCATTTTTTGTTTCAATTTGGTTTCTTTCATGTGGGGACGGGCGCGGGGATACTGGTAAACTGTACTAGGGAACTCGGATTTCATGGTTTCCATAGGGATTTATGCCCAAAAATGATGCTTGATTTGGCACCCCAAGGAAGGGATTAATGCGCACAGTATTCAGAAAGATGGAAAACTTTTTTTTTTTTCGTGATAAGAGTTTTTATGAGACTCACTGAGAAAATCGGGGTACTTAGGTCACTCGATTCAACGAGGAGTAGCCTGCGTGGCGCGTCCTGCACGGGATTTTTTTGCCGCTGTGCTAGCTATAGCAGCTAGCTAGGGGGCTACTTGAAGTTAGTAATAAATTAATTCCCTTCCTGTTAAACATTTTGATTTGAAACATGTAATTTGAGTTACATTTAAAGCTTTAAAGCCGAAAATTTTGTCCCCTTTTGCTCGATTGACAAAAGAAACATCCTGTTGAGTCAGTTTTCACTCGAGTACCCAAAAAACTATGGAGTTGCCTCGCTCGCTCCCCCTGGTGAATCATTCATTGTTTTTCGCCGACTCCCCCCCAATCATATGATTCCCTTTAGACTAGGACCTGTTAAAAGAACATTTTAAATACTTGGCAAAGAAAAAACGACTTTTAAAAAAAATAATCGTGACAAAAGATGAAACGCATACATTAATAATAATTAAATTTAAACCCTTCGCGGCGGGGGACTTTTTTTCTTCCCCGTGCACACCAGCCGGGCTAATTTGCTCTAAATGTCTTTTAGCGACATTTGTAATTAAAATACTGAGGTTTTACGGACAAAAAGAATCGTCGTTTGCTTCATCTTTCTACTACGTTATGCAAGTATAAATAAATTTCTATGTACTTTTTGGGTACCTCACAGTGAGGGGTAAGTCATTTTTTTTTTTCGCGTCTCACGGACTTTCTGGCTGATCGCCGCTCGAACATTTGTGTACGTCAAGGGTTTGGCTTCTCTTTCTAGCCAAAAAAATTGTATTGATTCTAGTAACTGTTCATTGTATTATCATTATCACTATTATCATCATTATTATTACTGTAGTAGAAGTAGTAGTAGTAGTGGTGGTGATAGTTGTAGTAATAGTAGTAGCCTAGTAATTGTTGCTGTATATAATACACTGAATGATGATGATTAGTAACTGATAATTTCATTCATACTCTTGTCATTCTAATATCATTCTAATTATTATTATAATAACAACTATTATTATTTTTATTATTATCATGATTATAACAAATTTATTATTTTCGCTATTAATATTATTATTTTTTCTTATCACTATTACTATCATATGTTAATTACGTAATAATTTAAGTAGTGGTAGTTCAGTTCAGACTCATCCAGATAGCCCTTCTAACTTTCCTGAAATAATGGATGTAGAAATGTATGTATTAACGCCAACCCATTCACATCACCCCCAACCCATTCACTCACCATTAACCGTCACCCCCCACCCATTCACTCACCCATCATCCCCCACCATTCAATCACCCATTACCCATCACCACACACCCATTCACTCACCCATTACCCATCACCCCCCACCTATCCTCACCCATCACCCCCCACCCATTCACTCACCCATCACCCACCCATTCACTCAACCATTACCCATCACCCTACATCAAGTTTTCCTCAATTCTCGCAATCCACATTTTTGTTCACAATTCTCGCTAATAGGCTACTAAAAATAAAAATAAAAATTTAAGTGATCGGATCATCTCATAAGTGGGCTTAAAATGTGCCCTTGGTCGACCCGGTTCCAAAACTGTGCCATATGATGGGATTGGGGCACTGGGGGCGGCACCTATCGCGGACACACACAGACACACTTTCGCTTATATTATTATAGATAAAGAATAAATAGTGACTTTTTTATATGTATGTATTTCAGTAAATAAAAATACGGATATATATTACATAACAAAAGCGTGTAAAAGTAAACACTGTCAAAATCAATTTTACAACTATCTTGATTAATATGACCCCGCTGTGGGGAGTCACCTTGTCGTGGTGGCGGGGCTTGAAGCGTGGTCGACGGCGCCACCTACTCTGGCGGCCTGCCTGCCATTGTTGGGTTAGGTGGCCGTCGGCCTCGTGGACCAAGCGCTCCCCCTTCGTCACTGGGAGGTGGAGCCTTCCGGTGATGTCGCCTTTATGCTTCCTCCCCCTTTCTCTTCTTTCTTAGGGCGATTCTAGGCCCGGTGAGACCCTTCTCTTCCGTCTCACGCTTCTTCCTTTTATACTTCACGCTCCGCTCCCTACGTGTTTGCCGTGCGTGGCATCCTGTATATTCCCCACACGCCCCTCTGTCTGGAAGTTGAGTCCACCCGTGGGGCGGGTTGTAGTTCCCTTCGGTGGGCAACACGCTTCTTTGGTAGGGGGGTTGGGGTAAGACGGGAGGTCCGGTTTCCCCCCTGGATCCCATCGGGGTGGCCGGG
>JACEEZ010001452.1:28143-42896 GCA_016584305.1 Chionoecetes opilio | reverse complement strand
GTGTAAAGACACCGGGTCGTGAAGACTGGTACTCCGTAGTGTAGTGGTTTAGCACGCTTGGTTCACAACCGAGAAGTCCCGGGTTCGATCCCCCCGGTCGGAGCGGAAACTATGGGCTGTTTTTTCTTAAAACCCCAGCCCCTGTTCACCCAGCAGTAAATGGGTACCGGGGTGTTAGCCGGGGTTTTGTGGACCCCCCTCCCGTTGTGGTGGCTTCGGCCAACGTAACACCACTAGGATGAATGCTAAAAATTGTTATGATGGAACGGGCCATACGAGCGTTGCTCTGGCCCTGTAACATACAACACTAGATGATACACAGACACAACACAACACACCACACACACACACACACACACACACCAAACACCCACACACATAAAGTCTGGGTGACCTCCGCCGCCCCTGCAACGCAGAACCCCTTCAGGAGAGAGACGCCCCATCTGTCTCGGGTCTCGGCGCTGCTTCCTGCAGGACAGTTGTGAGCCTTGGAGCGGCACGATGGTAAAGGGGCTCCCGGGTTATGAATGAGTGTGGGCTTGTCTAGGCAGGAGGGGGAGGGAGGGAAGGGATGATATGAGATAAGTAGGAGAGAAGGATGTGTGAGTGGGTGGGTGAGAAAAGAGAGAAGGAAGGAGGGAAAGAGGAGAGAGGGATGGGATGAAGGAGAGAAGGGAAGGAAGGGAGGAAGTGAAGGTATGAATGAGGGAGTGTTGGTTGAGAGAAGGGTAAGGAGGAGGAGGTAATGAAGGAGGAGAGGAAGGGAAGGAAGGAGGGAGGTATGAGGGGGAGAAGGCAAGGCAGGAGGGAGGTATGAAAGGAGGGAGAGAAGGGAAGGAAGGAGGAGGCATAAGTGAGTGAGAACGGTGAGAGACTACGTGACGATTTGATTGATTGATTGATTGCTGATTGATTGACTGATTGACTGATTGCGTGATTGACTGAAGGAGTAAGTGTTGGTTGGATAGGTACTTGTCCTGACTTGTCGACTAATTGATAAAGGATTGACATATGGACTGTCTGAGAGTTGCCTGATTGACAAACCGAGTAATCGACTGTCCTCTTTATTGACTGATTTAATGAAAAGAGTTCAGAACAGAACTTATTGAAGCTAAAGTTAAGTTCAGTCAAAGCATCCCCTCATTTTCGTTTTTTATTATATTCTTTCCTACTAAATTTTGATTAAACTATACTTGGTTTGAACAATAATTTATGTGCCATTCGTGCCTTTAGTTTATTTACCATTGTGTGAGAACACGTGACTCCTTTTCCTTCCTTCACATTGTAGACGTGACACATTATAAACTTGAACAACTAAACTCATCAAACTTGAACACTTTCAACAATAAACAATAATTCCGAATATCAAAGTTTAGAATTAGTAGCAGTTTGTCCTTGTCCCTTCCATTCCCATCACGCCCTTCCCTCCTTCCTTTCCCTTCTCACACATTACAAAACTCTCCCTTCACACCTACCCCTCTCCCCTCTCCTTCCTCAACCTCGCTCTCCTCCTTTTCCCTCTTCCCCCACTAGCCCTCCCTTGCCTCATCAACACAACCACCCTCCTCCTTCCTCCTCTCCCCACAACCACCCTCCCTCTCCCTTCCTTTCCCCTCTCCCCCTCCTTCCCACCTCCCCTCACGTACCTCAACTCACATACAACTTCTACGAGCCACCCTTCAGCCACCCTCCCGCTAACCTATAACCACGTAACAACTAAACACAACTCTAATAACGCTCACAAACCACCTAACACAACTGGGATGAACGAGGACCACTTGCATCACGGAGTTGCCTAGAATCACATCAAAAAACTCCTACCACCTTCCATTAACTCCCGAACTAATTGGTCTACCCCTTCGTTTTTATTTTAATTCCTCTTACTGTCTTCTTTATAGGGACGAGCACCTAACGGCCTTTGTGTTACCCATTTTGTTGGGCCCTTTTTGCCGAGTTCCTTGTGATGTAAAAAAAAAAAAAAAAAAAAAAAAAAAAAAAAAAAAAAAAAAAAAAAATATCTATATTTATAATCTATATATATATATATATATATATTATATATATAAAAATAAAAAATGAATGAACGAAGTCAAAAAGTTATTGGGGAAATTCATATTCTCTCTCTCTCTCTCCTCTCTCTCAAACACTTTCCGCAGACGTAATCGTTGTAGGACAACTCAAATAAATAACTAAAAAACGATAGAGATAGTAGAGCAATAACTTTCTTTCCCCATTAATTAAGCATTACAAATTAAACAGAACACTAATGACTTCCTTTAATCACGCTAACCTTGCCTTAATTTACTCAAGTCATATACTCGCAAACAGAAACTCGCAACGTATGAAAATGTAATGTTTGTACATCGCTATCTCTCTCTCTCTCGTCTCATCTCTCTCGTCTATACGCTCTCGTCTCTCTCCTCTCTCTCTCTCTTCGTCATTCGATATCTCTCTCCTCTCTCTCCTCTCTCTCTCTCTCATCTCTCTCCTCTCTCTCTCTCATCTCTCTCTCTCTCTCGTGTTACGATGCATGTCTATTATCAGGGTTTGGTAGCTTTCTACCCTATAGGAATGAAGGAAAGGATGGAGGAAAAAAGAGGAGGAAGGAAGGAAGGAAGGAACTATTCCCAAATAAACGGTAGATTAAAATGAATGAGAGGAGGAAGAAGAGGAAAGTAGGGAAAGAGGAAAGGACGGAAGAAGAGAGGAAGTAAGGGAATAGGTAGGAAAGAGAGAGGAGGGAAGGTAAGAATATATATGATTTAATATGAGAAAGGATATGGATGAGAGAGGGAATGAGTTAACACACCCCCCGTGTGTGTGTGTGTGTGTGTGTGAAGACAAGGGGTGGTGGGTGGAAAGGGGTCGAGAGAGAGAGAGAGAGAGAAGAGAGAGAGAGAGAGAGAGAGAGAGAGAGAGAGCAGTGTCCTATCTTTATTTTGGGTCAGTAAAATAAAGTTTCATCCACACAAGTTTTTGGCTGTATTTTCTTTTCTTTTGCTTCCTTTCCTTCCTCCTCCTCCTCCTCCTCCTCCTCCTCCTCCTCCTCCTCCTCCTCCTCCTCTTGTGTCCTCTGTGTTTCCTCTCTTCCTCGTCTCCTGTTCCTGTGGCTGACTTGACTTTCTCTCTTCCAGCCTTTGTTTGAAAATGTAGTCCCCTCTCTCTCTTCTCTCTCTCTCTCTCTCTCTTCTTCTCCTCTGCTCTCATCTTCTCTCCCTCTCTCTCTCTCTTCTCTCTCTTCCCATTGTTTATCAGAGTTCTTTTAGATGCCACCCTTCACCTGTTTGTTTTTTCCCCTCTCCTCCTCCTCCTCCCCCTCCCTCCTCCTCCCCTCCTCACCTCCTCCAGATTCGTCAAGAGATAAGCAATTACTCCTATCTTATCTTTGGAACGTTCTTGGGGGTCTGATGCTCAAATATTAAGGAGGCTTGGCAGCTTTAGGGGGAAAGGAATCCCCACGCCCGATCAGGCGTCCCTGTGCATTCCACGGCGACGCCCACGGCCACCCCCACACTTTCTCGGCCCGGAGTCACGCCCGCCTCCTCCCCTGACCCAAAGCCAAGTACTCCCCCCCTTTCTGTCCGGACTGTATAGTGGCGGATTCTCGGGATGCTGCGACATGGTAGGCGTGATCTCACACCTTTTAGCCAGGCCCGGATGACGTCCCCAGGGACAGGGGGAACTTGTGGCCTTCCTCTGGGCCGAGATTAAAAGAGATTTGCGTCTTTCTTTCCCATTCCCTCACTCACGACAGTCCCTCATCACCCCCGTCCCTCCTGCCTTCCACCCCCACTCCCACACCCCTCCCGGGTCTGTTCACCGAATAAATGAATCACGAGTGAGTGAAACAGAAAGTGATGGCGAGGCACCCGTGACCTCCCCCCAAACCCGGCCCCCGCCGCTGGCAGGCTCAAGGTTGCTCCAATGGAACATTCAAGGGCTCCGTGGCAAGAGACTGAGGTCCTCCGGGCAATAGTGGAGGAGGACCTTGACCCTCGTTCTCCTGCAGGAAATGCTGACGCCGGAGCACTTTGAGTGGAGGATAGCGGGATATAGGGGTGCACTCCCTATCATGTTGGCGAGGATGGGCGTCGAGGCTGTGTGGTAGTGGTACGCAGCGCTTTTCCCGCACCGTCGGATTGAGGACCCCGTGGACTGTGGCGAGGGCGTGGAGGTGATGGCAGTGCAGCTGGAGTTCCAGGCCTCCCACTGACTATAAAAACATATACAGCAGCGGAGGAGGCAACTTGGAGGCCCGATGAGTTGCTCTCCCTCGCCACACACAGCAGCGTCCTCGTGGGTGGCGACTTCAACGCCCACCACCCGATGCTGCAGTCTGTCTCCCCCCCCAAACCGTGGGGGGCCGCCACCTAGACGCGGTGCTGGAGGAGGTGCCGGAGGTGCCGGTGCTGAATTGTCCTCCTAAAACACGGGGAGCCCACCCACGCCCGGGGGTGGCAGGCTGGACCTCACCTTGATCTCCAGTGCCCGGGCCCACCGGACGCCTCCGGGGCAGGTCCACCCCACTTTGACCAGCGACCACTATGCGGGCCCCAAACAACCACTGCAGGTCACCTGGCCGCTGCCACAGCTCCCGCCGCCGCGGTGAATATACAGCGGGCGGACGGGGCATTGGTTCAGGCCATCCTGGCCGAGTGGTGGGCCACCTACGACCCGCCGGAGGATTGGACCAGCGTGAAAGCGAACTGACGTTGGCCATTGAGTGGGCGGCGGAGGCAGCCATACCACGGAAGGTCCCCGTCCCCAGTCGCAGGTAAAACCAGAACTGGTGGTTCTACAACCAGGAGGTGCGGGAACAGAACCACATGGTTAAACATCCACCGGAAGTTGTACAGCAGGGGGCCCGACACCCAACAATCTGGAGCTGCTGCGTGAGGTTGTGAGGCACGCTCGGCAGGTCACGGGGCGGGTTCGGGAAGCCAAATGGCTCGAATGGTGCGCAGGTTTTAACCAACACACCCAAGTTGGCCGAGCTGTGGGGCAAGGTGAGGACTGCCCCGGGAAAAGAGACCTTCCTCGCCCTCCCGCCCACCCCCCAGCCGTTACAGGAGGCGAGCGCCTGGTGGAGATGTTTGTCTCGAGGGGTAGCAGCGCCACTCCCCGCCCGTGTCCAGCGGCTGCAGGTTCAGCTTCAAACCTGTGCGCGAGGCTGTCATCGGCGCCGCTCGCGCTCGCCCCGACGCCACTGATCAGCCCTTCACTTCCCGGGGAGCTGGAAAGGGGCCAGGAAGGGACGGGACACCGCTCCGGGCGCTGACGGTGTCACCTACTCGATGCTGGCCCACGCTGGGGCGGCCGGGGAGGCGGCACTCCGGGCCCCGGGATCAACTCCTCCTGGCTGGCTGGCCGCTTCCCCTCGGCGTGGAAGGAGGCCGACATCCAGCCCATCCCTAAGCCCAGGGAACCCCCCAAGCCGGCCCAATCTCCCTGATGAGCTGCACGCCAAGACGGCGGAGAGGATGGTGCTGCCCCCGCCTCCTGTGGCGCCTGGGGGGGACCTCCACCCACACATCTTGGGCTTCACCAGGGGGGTGGGGCACCTCCAACAGCGTCATGGCCTTCCTGGCCCAAATCGACAACCGCCCTGCTGTTGCCGTCTTCCTTGACCGGGAGAAGGCGTTTGAGCTGGCCAACGCCCACGCCATCCTGGCCGCGCTGGGCGGCGGGGCGTGCGGGAAGACTCCTCGCCTGGATTGAGGATTACCTCTGGCACCGCCGTGCCAGGGTCAGGTTCCAGGGGCGCAAATCCAGCTACAGGGAGCTGGGGGACGGCACGCCGCAGGGCGGGGTCCTAAGCCCCACCCTTTTCAACCTCCTGATGGAGCAGCTGGTCGGCCTGCCGTTCCGGGAGGGCACGGGACTTTCTCAGTACGCCGACGACTTTGGGCCTGGTCGTCACTGGCCGGGGTGACCGGGGGGCTCTGACCCAGCAAGCCCTTGACCTGGTTTAGTTGCAAGTGCAGGAGCTGGGTCTCAAGATATCGGCTGAGAAATTTCCCAAAGGGCCCTGGTGTTCAAGGCCCCTACCCCCCGGTCCCGTCCTCTACAGATAAAGGGCATCAGGCTGGCTTGGACCCACTCCTTCCATACCTCGGAATGTGGCTTGACCGGGCCTCCACTTCACTACTCAGGTCAAGTAATCTGAGGGAGAGGGCTGAGACCAGGCTCAACGTCATGAGGGCCATGACGAGGACACACGCCGGGGCCCCGTCATCAGTGCTGCGCCTCTTCTACGTGAACACTGTGCGCGCCCTTGTAGACTACAGGCGCGCCCTGCTTGTTCGTTATCGCTCACTCAGCAGAGGAAGTTAGAGGGCCTTCAGAACCGAGCTTTGAGGACCCTGCTGGGGGCACCGCCGCTGGGCAAACACCCGCGTCATGCAGGGCGGAGGCACGTTTGGTGCCCCTAGCAACCCGGTTCGACAGATCGTGGCCTGTCGGGTGGCCAAGATCCTCTACCAGGCATGGGAGTCTGTCGCGCGGGACAGGCTGTGCAGGGTCTTGCCACAGGAGCAGCGTGACCTATCGCCGGGCAACACCTGGGTGCAGAGGGTGGCAGACGCCGCCATCCCCCCTCCTCCCCGGCCACACCCCCTGCTGCTGGAGGACCTGACGCCCCGCTGTCAACTACGTCGCTCCCCCACCGTGGCAGCCCTCTGCCGCCCAGGTGATTATCGCCCCCACTGCCGGCCGCGAAGGCGTTGTGCACGCGGGAGGAGCTGAGGCAAGCAAAGCCCTGCAGGCGGTGGGGCACGCCAAAAGTTCCCAGCAGCGTCGCCCTGCAGGCGGTGGCGCACGCCAATGTTCCCAGCAGCGTCGCGGTCGCTATCTACTACACCGACGGCTCCGTTGACCCTGAGAGAGGCCGGACAGGGGCTGCGGTGGTTACGGGCGGTGAGGTGCTGTTCTGGAGGACACCCGACCATTGCTCCACGCTGCAGACGGAGCTGGTGGCGATAGAGCGCGCCCTACAGCACGCCCTGGGCCGACAGGAGGAGGTTGTGGTGATTCCACACCGACTCCATGTTGCCCCGCAGGGCCTACGGCAGCCCCGCACACCGATGGGACAACGTGCAGCTCACCACCGCCATCCTGGGCCACATCCAGGGCCTCGCCGCGCAGGGGCGCTTTCGTAAGGTTCAACTGGGTGCCCAGCCACATAGGCTCCGTGGCAACGAGGCGGCCCATGAGGCGGCCCGGGAGGCCACCAGACATCCCGCGGTGGCCTTTACTGTCTTACCCAGCTCCCAAAGGGGGCCCAAGGTTTCGGCCAGACGCGCTGCCGTCTGTGCCGCAGAGCACAGTATCGCCCCGCTGGGGCAGACATCGAGGCAGCAGCCTGGCACAAAAAAAGCCCGAACAAAAACGAGCCGTTACGCCCCGCCCAGCAGCTTTCCCGAGCCCAGGAGGTCGTTCTACAAACCCACTTCGGCTTGGCTACGGGAACCCTGGAGGAGCTGAGGGACGGGTTGAGGAGCGGCCGTGTGAGCACTGTCCTCATATGACCCCCAAACCCCTGATCCACTACCTGCTTTTCCCGCCCCGCTACAGAGCGGCTCAGACAGCGCGTCGGCCCTGAAAGCGCGGCCGCCCTCGTATGGCAGTTTCAGAAAAATTTGCACCCGCTGCTGGAGGTGGCTGCGTGCCCCCCCCCCCCCGATGAACACTAAGGAGCGGGAGTGACCTCACGCCCCGCCCCCTGTGACCTGACTGTGGCTGCGGCTACAGTGGCGGGCTGATGCCCGCTCATTTATTACTGGCTTTATGTGTATGTATGTGTATGTGTATGTATGTGCATATGTATATGTATATGATATATATTATGTAATAGATGTAAATAAATAAAAAAAAAAAAAAAAAAGGAGAGAAGAGAAGGAGGAGGAGGAGGAGGAGGCGGCGAAGGATGCAAGGGAAGAAGAGGAGGAGGAGGAATGCAAGGGGAAGAAGAGGAGGAGGAGGATGCAAGGGGAAGAAGAGGAGGAGGATGCAAGGGAAGAAGAGGAGGAGGAGGATGCAAGGGAAGAGGAGGAGGAGGAGGATGCAAGGGGAAGAAGAGGAGGAGGAGGATGCAAGGGGAAGAAGAGGAGGAGGGATGGCCAAGGGGAAGAAGAGGAGGAGGAGGATGAAAGGGGAAGAAGAGGAGGAGGAGGATGCAAGGGGAGAAGAGGAGGATGCAAGGGGAAGAAGAGGAGGAGGAGGATGCAAGGGGAAGAAGAGGAGGAGGAGGATGCAAGGGGAAGAAGAGGAGGAGGAGGATGCAAGGGGAAGAAGAGGAGGAGGAGGATGCAAGGGGAAGAAGAGGAGGAGGAGGATGCAAGGGGAAGAAGAGGAGGAGGAGGATGCAAGGGGAGGCTCAGGAATTGGAGTGAGGAGTGAAAAGTGTTTGGCAAAGTGGAGGTGAGTGGCAGGGTTAGTGAAGGGTTTTGGCAGGGTTGGCAGGCGGAAGGGAAGGGAAGGGAAGGCGACAGGTGTATTGACAGGGAGGGTGTGCTTTGGCAGGGGGCAGGCAGGGTAAGGGTGAGATTTAGCACCACCTGTCTGTTAAGAGGGATAGGAAGGATGGAAGGGGAGGGGGGGAGGGAGGGAGGGAGGGGTGGGTGGGAGGGAGGGTGGGTGGGTGGGAGGGTGGGTGGGTGGGAGGGTGGGTTGGGTGGGTCGGTGGTGAGGAGGGAGGGAGGGAGGAAGGGTGGGTGGGTGGGTGGGAAGGTGGGTGGGGTGGGTGGGTGGGTGGTGGGTGGGTGGGAGGGAGGGAGGGAGGGAGGGTGGGTGGGTGGGTGGATGGATGGATGGAAGGAAGAATAGATGGATAGAAGGATAGAGGGAAGAATGGATCAATGAATGGAAAGAAGGAAGAATGGAAGGATGGAAGGATGAATGAATGGAAAGAGGGAAGGATGGAACGGAGATGTTGCCATTAAAGAAATAAATAGAGAAGGAAAGATACACACACACACCTACACACAGAGAGAGAGAGAGAGAGAGAGAGAGAGAGAGAGAGAGAGAGAGAGAGAGAGAGAGAGAGAGATGCTACTGCTCTTGCCTCTTTTATTCTTATCCTCTCCTTATCCTTTTCTCTTCATTCCTCTTAGTCTCTCTTCAAGCTCCTCTCCTCTTCCTCCTCTCCTCTTGTCTTCCTCCTCTCTCCTCTCCTCTCCTGTCCTCCTCTCCTCTTCTCCTCTTCCTCCTCCCCCCCCCAAGCACTAATTCCCCTTCTGCACTTCTTCTGTAAAATCCTGGAGCCCTTCTATACCGTCTTGGGAGATCTGTGCTGAAGGTCCCTGGGAGTGCATTAGCAGCGCGAGGGATGAAGGAGAGAGTGAGGGAAAACAATCGCTGTGCCGAGTGTTGGGAGAGAGAGAGAGAGAGAGAGAGAGAGAGATCACTGCTCTTGCCTGCACCCCGTTCTTCCTCGTTAGCGGATCGACTTACATATCGAAAAGTAATTCTTGTTCACCAGAAGGAGGAGGATTACATAGGATTACATAGGAATAACAGACACCAGGAGACCTATTGGTCCATAACGAGGGTATCTGCTGAACTACATACTACTAACTATCAACTACTTGTAAGAAAACAGTTGGAAAATGATACCATGTCCCTAAAGAAGATAGGAACATGGATGTTTTGTAGTGCAAAAAGATAGGGTATGAAAATTACTAACTACGCTACCACTACCACTACAACTAATCTATCCGGGGGACTAAATATGAATTCGCAGGGCACTATCGATACCCATTTACTTTACAGTGCGCGTCAAGCCTGTTTTTAAATGTAGTTATTGTGCTGGCTTCGACAACACTTGCTGGTAACTTGTTCCATCGAGGAGGAGAAGGAGGATTGGCAGGACAAGGACAAGGATGAGGAGGAAGAGAGGAAGGGATTAAAGACAGGAGGGAAAGAAGGGATAAGGATAATGCAGTAAAGGAGGAGAGAGAGAGAGAGAGAGAGAGAGAGAGAGAGGAGAGAAGACGGGGAGAGAGAGAGGGGAGAGAGAGAGAGAGAGAGGGGGGAGGTAGTTAAAGACAGGTGGAGTTTGTCTTAAGAAGGCGAAGAGGTGTAAATTTATCCTGTCAATTTTTACTGTTTGTGCGTGCGTGTGTTTGTGTGTATTCATCTAGTTGTATTTTACAGGGCCAGAGCAATGCTCGTGTGGCCCCGTCTCCATATCAACATTTTTATCATTCATCCTTAGTGCTTTGTGTTGGCCGAAGCCAGCACCCCGGAGAGCAGGTCACAAACCCCGGCTAACACCCGGATACCCATTCACTGCGGGGTGGACAGGGGCTCGGGTTTTTAAGGAAACAAACCCAAATCTGTTTCCGCCCCCGGCCCGGGGATCAAACCCCGGGGACTTCTCGGTTGTGAACCAAGCGAGTTTTCCCCTACAACCACGGAGTGTGTGTGTGTGTGTGTGTGTGTGTGTGTGTGTGTGTGTATGTGTGTGTGTGTGTGTGTGTGTGTGTGTGTGTGTGTGTGTGTGTGTTTGTAAGCTTAGCGGATACTAATTAACGACATTTCAGGTACGGTACACGACTCAATTTTTTCCCCCGACTCACCCTGGTAATACCCGCGCCAAGGTAATTACCGTTTGGGAAAAAAGAAAAAAAAGAAATGGTATCAGATGTCAACATTTCTCGCCCAATTATGCAGAATGGAACACACCCCTTTTTTTTTTTCTTTTTTTTGGGGGGTCAAGCCATTTTTTTTTTTTAATGAGTAATTTTTTTGTCATTCCAACTCTGTATATTTTTGTTGTAGGGTCGTAATTGCACATCTGTTTTTTCTCATCTTCAGTCCATTATGATAGCACAGTTTTTGACACGTTTGAGATGAATCATAACCAGACTTTTAATATTTTGAGGGAAAATGCTGAAGTTTTATTTTCTCGCCCCGTGTCCTTTTAGAGTGCGTCTTTGTCTAAGTCCCGGCATGGCTACTTATGTATGAGTGAGAGAGAGAGAGAGAGAGAGAGAGAGAGAGAGAGAGAGAGAGAGAGAGAGAGAGAAGAGAGAGAGAGAGAGAGAGAGAGAGGCTTAGTTTGTGTGCACGAGCCAGGGTTTTAAAAATGGCCAATTAATAAGTTTATTTTCGGGTCACGGAAACCTTTTAGCACCACCCCCACCTCCGCCCATGCCACTTTCTTCCTTGTCTTCCTTTCCTTGTTCTTCCTTCTCCTTTCCTTCCTGTTCTTCCTAGTTCTTTGTCTTCCTCTCCCTGTTCTTCACTTCTTTATCTTCCTCTTCCTGTTCTTCTCTTCTTCTCATCCTGTTTCCTGTTCTTCTTCCCTTGTTCTTCTCTTCTTCTCTTCCTTTTCTTCTTCTTCCTTGTTGTTCTCTGCTCCTGCTCTTTCTGTCCTTCCCATCCTTACCTCTTCTTCTTTTTCCCGTTGAGTTTTCTTACTTTTTCGTCATTTCTTTTTGTCTTTCGTCTTTCTTTTTCTTCATTTTATATTATTTTTTTGTGTGATTAATCTTCTTCCTCTAATTTCTGTATTCCATCTTTCTCTTTTTTGCCTTATTTTTATTTATTTCATTCTTTTTTCTTTTTTCTTGCTTTCTTTCTCATTATGTTGAGTTATCTTCGTTGTTCGTTACATTTCATCTTATTTTTATTTGTTCTCAAATTTCTTTATTGCATAATATCTTTCTCTCCCCTCTCTCTCCTCTCTCCCTCATCTCTGCTCTCTCTCTCTCTCTCTCCTCTCTCTCTTCCTCTCTCTCTCTCTCTCTCTTCTTCCCTCTTTTCTCTCTCTTCTTTTCTCTCTCTCCCCCCTCCCCGATCAGTTTCCAATAAGTATGATTTTCCGCCCGGGCCCCCAAAGACTCAATACTCGATAGCCTCTTGCGGGAGGCAGATCCGAGGGTGTTGGGAGGGGCTAGAAGGGTGTTGGGAGGGTGCTAAGGGGGGGTGGAGGTGCTAAGGCTCAAGGGTAAGGCTGTAAGGGCCCAAGTTAAGGGTAAGTCTCTAAGGGCAGTAGAGGGTAAATAAGTGGTTGTCTGAAATATGGGGATTTATGAGGGAATTTCAAAGATTCAATGTAGAGTGACGTTGAGTGTGAGGAAGGAAGGAAGGGAAGGAGGACGGAAGGATGCAGAAGGGAGAAAGAAAGGAAGGAAGGTGGTAGGATGGTAGAAGTAGAAGGAAATGAAGGAAGGGAAAGAAATGGAGGTGAGGCTGAGGTAAAGGAGGAAGGAAGGAAGATGGGATGGATGGAAAGGATGGCAGGAGGAAAGAAGGGAAGGAAGGAAGAATGGATATTGTATGTATGAGAGAGAGCGAGAGAGAGAGAGGAGAGTGTAGAGAGAGGAGAGAGAGAGAGGAGAAGAGAGAGAGACAGAGAGAGAGAGAGAGAGAGAGAGAGGAGATTCAATTTGATATTAATAGAAGACGAGATGACTTTAAAAATAAGTAAGCCAAACAAATGGATGAAAATAGTCTTTTGTGTTTCTCTCATCTTTGTGTTTGTTGTCATCAGTCCGCTACTTTTTTTTATTCGTTCATTTCTTTCCTTTCACTCTTCTCTATTTATGTTTATTTGGAGCAGTTATATTATCCATCTTATATAGTCAATCTGTTGTTTTTGAAAAGTATCATTATTTGTACAATATGATAGAATGCTTCTCCTTATGAATGGTCTTGTATTTGATTCTTAATATATTTCCAGTGATGCAAAAATTAAGTTATTTTTGGTGTCTGAGAAGGAAGATAGGGAGGATAGGAGTTAGTAGGATTTAGTATTATAGGAGGTAGTATTAGTGAGGACGGAAGCGGCAGGAGGGAAAGGAGGAGGGAACAAAAATAAACTAAACTTAAACGTAGGAACTTAAAACAAAGAAGGAAAAGATATGAAGGAGGAAGAACAGAAGAAGTGGAAGACGAGGAGGTGGAGGAGGAGGAGGAGGAGGAGGAGGAGGAGGAGCGAGACCCAAAATAAGCTTCGTTTCGTGACCCAGAAGAAAGAAGATATTAAGTAACAAACACCGGTATTGTGATTTACCTCTCTCTCTCTTCTCTCTCTCGCGCTCTCTCTCTCTCTCTCGCTCTCTCTCTCTTCTCTCTTTCTTTCTGTCTTTCTCTCTTTCTTTCTTTCTCTGTCTCTCTCTCTCTCTCTCTCTCTCTCTCTCTCTCTCTCTCTCTCTCTCTCTCTCTCTCTCTCTCTCTCTCCTCTCTTCTTCTTCTCTCTCTCTCTCTCTCTTCTTTCTCTCTCTCTCTCTCTCTTCTCTCTTCTCTCTACATCTCTCTCTCTCTCTCTCTCTCCATCTCAATCCTTACCTGTTATTTCCCTCAGGCATTCCCTTCGTAGCTCTATTTAAAACGCTATTTTTTTCCCTCTCCCCAAGTCCTCTTCCTCCCCTCATCTCTGACCAGCTTCTCGTGCCCTCGTTCCCCTCGCGCCCTCGTCCAAGGGCTGAGAATTTCACAAGGGTAAGGAAAGGCACTTGGTCATTTCACCATTCTTTATCCCTCACCGTCCATTCATCCGAGTCTTCATTAAACCTAGCATTCGTATGATAGGTGGGAAAAAACAGCCGACAGCCGGATAGTCCGTAATAATGAGAGAGAGAGAGAGAGAGGAGAGAAGAGAGAGAGAGAGAGAGTATGGAATATTCTAGTTTCTTCCCTAATTTGCATAGAATGAAGAAATCAGATCACTCCTAAAGGAAGAAAATATTCCTCAGAGGTAGTTTACCTCAAAGTTACCTGTGTATCACTGTGTTACCTTTGGGTGTTGTGTTACTTGCTTATTTGTCTTTATGTGTTACTTTATCAGGTTCAATCCATTAAAAGGGCGAAAAAAGGTATGTTGGTCATAAATATAATTTACCCATTTGATTTGTTTAGGCTTAGAATTTTTTTTTCGTATTGAGTGGTTTAATATTTTTGTTCTGATATTTATAATTACTTCTCAGGTAAGTGTCTTGAAAAGCTGAGGTGAAGCAGTGGATCTGGACGCTCATCAGGATCTAATATACTATAGGAGTAGCCGTGTGTCTGGTGTGTGTGGTCTGTGTTGGGTAGTCCGAAACGTAAATTCAATTTTGATGAGAATAGGCTACAAAATATCGCAAATAAATCGTAGGTGGTAAGCGGCTTAGTCCCATGTCGATTGATTAATTGAAGGGGGGTTTTGGCCTAAAAAACACTTAGGAGTATGAAATTACAGGGAAAAAATCATGCGATAACGTCTCCAGCCATATTCCACAACTCGGCTAGACCTCATAGACGTTTGTGTGCGTGTGTGAGTGTGTGTGAGTTGAGAATAACACGGAACACAAAGGGTTGGAATCACACGGAACTGTGGGTTCTACCCCGAGGCCACTTTGACAGTGAACACGACAGCCAACATCACGATTGGAGTTTGCAATTCACCATGTTGTCTATAATACTACTATACTAACATCAATTACATTGGGTCCGAAGGGCCCACAAGCCACTTGTCTAATTATACTATAGGAGTAGGCAGTGTGTATGTCTGTCTGTTTTGTGTAGCCGAAACCGTAAATTTCAATTTTGATGAGAGTAGACTCGAAAAATCGCACATAAATAGGGGTGGGTAAGCGGCTTGGTCCCTGTCGATTGAATATTTGAAGTGGGGTTTTGTCTAAAAACAACTTTCAATGATAGATTACAAGAATGAACTATGCCGGTAACGTCATGCCGTATTTCAATAATTCCGTAGACTATGGACCCAAAATATCCTTAAAAGTTTTGCAGCGCGTGTGTAGAGTGTG
>JACEEZ010001452.1:15000-27257 GCA_016584305.1 Chionoecetes opilio | reverse complement strand
TAAAATGTTTTTTTTCGATCTGGTCTTAATAATAGAAACTCCTGAACAGCAGACAGTCATGGTCAACGTTTTCTTTCTGCAATACCAAGCGTTCTCTTTGACGAACGTGAGGGTAAACTTGACTTTAACCCCTTGAGACCCAGAACGTAATTTCCATTGTAATTTTGGTACCATTAGACGATTATTAGTGAATATAAGCAATATTTTATAGATATGACCTGTTTAGAATCCTTGTCCACTAACTAATTTGGTATATTCAGTTACTTTTCGTGATTTTATGGCTCGACAACAGACGATTATATACAGCAAAGGAAAGATCTGGGCGTGAAGGGGTTAATTAAACTAAAACAATTGGATCCAAGTGTCAATCATAATAATGTATTGATCTACAAAGGGTCAGGCATCACCACGACCTTAACCCCTTCAGCTACCCTTTCATATACCCCTTTATCCACCCCTTCAGCCACCCTTTCAGTTACCGTACCCCTTCATTTACCCCTTCATTGCTGTCTGTTGAAGGAGTATCGCAGGGGTGTGTATTACTGTGTAAGGGGTAAAAGCTATACCAGATAATGTAAAGTAGTAACTATGATCGAACTAAAATATGACGTAAGGAAGAAATAAACGTCAAAATAATGATGAGGCTATGAAGATTAACGAGAGAGAGTGTGTGTGTGTGTGTGTGTGTGTGTGTGTGTGTGTGTGTGTGTGTGTGTGTGTGTGTGTGTGTGTGTGTGTGTGTGTGTGTCTGGGTGAAAAATCTTGTTTTATATATTTGGTTGTGTATGTACAGCTTTTATAAGATGATAATATGTCCTGATTACATGGGTTCACCCTTGAATTAATCTTGACATGGTTTTCTATGGAGTATTGTGAAGGTTTTCTGTGATGGTGTGACAGGGGTGCAAAGGGTAACTGTAATATATCGTTGGTATTAGTTTTTCTTTTTCTTATGATTATAATTTGAAATGTAAAAGATCGCATTATCTCTCCATCTATATTATTATATTACTTATATTATTTTATAAATTTACTATTTACTTTGATCATTTTCATATATTAAGATATTGTTTTTTGTCTTTCTCGTCTCCCTCTCTCTCTCTCTCTCTCTCTCTCTCTCTCTCTCTCCTCTCTCTCTCTCTCTCTCTCTCTCTCTCTCTCTCTTTCTCTCTCTCTCTCTCTCTTTACACTCTATCTGGACACATTTAACCCTTTCACACCCAGATCTTCCCTTTGCTATATGAAATCGTATGTTGTTAGCCATAAGATTATAAAATATTAACTAAATATGCCAAATAAGTTAGTTGACAAGGATACTAAACAGGTCATATCTATAAAATATTGCTTATATTCACTAACAATGGTTTAATGTTAGTCATATTACAATGGAAATTACGTTCTGGGTCTCAAGGAATCAACACTCACATCCAGATCCTTTTTATCGCCGCATATAAAACAGGCTTTGATGAAGGACTGAGGCAAACACTCGAGGGAAGAAGAGGGGGAGGAGAAGAAGTAGAGCAAGGCAGGCAGCCCGATGAACCAGCGGGGTATATAATGTATAGAAAAATGTGTGAAAAAGCATTAGATTTTCTGAGACTGGGCAAAGAGGGAAAATAGTTTTTTGGTCCCCTGATCGTCTCTCTCTCTCTCTCTCTCCTCTCTCTCCCTACTTCCTCCCACTACGTCTGCGTAGGCGCTCTATATCTCTTCTCTCTCGTTCCTCGCAAACTCTCTCTTCGCTATCGTCTCTTCTCTCTCTCTCTCTCTCTCTCGTCACTCCTCTCTCTCTCTCTCTCTCTCTCTCTCTCTCTCAACCGCGCTATATAATGATGAATCATTTATGAAAAGGTTTTATTTCTAGACGTAGTAAAGAAATAGTATTTCTTCTCTCTCTCTCTCTCTCTCCTTGCTTTTCTCAAACACATATACTAGCTCACGAGAGAGAGAGAGAGAGAGAGAGAGAGAGAGAGAGAGAGAGAGAGAGAGAGAGAGAGAGAAGGGAGAGAGGAAAGAGAAAGAGAGGGAGGAGAGAGAGAGAGAGAGAAGCAAAATATATTAAAAAATATATATATATATATATTGATTTGCATTTGGCTCTTATTTTACGCTTCGGTTAGGATTCATTGGGGCCGAAAAAGGAAAAAAAGATTACTATTTGGAGGAACATGTGGATGGAATTTATTTATTTATATTTTTTACTGCAACACTTTTTTTTCCCTTTATTTACCTTCATACACACACATTGCATTTTCATTTTATTGCAGGAGAATATTTTTGTGGGAGATGTTTAGCTGTATGAAGCGTTTGTTTGTTTGTTTGTTTAGCTTGTTTGTGTGTTTTGTTTTGTGTGTTTGGGACTGAGTGAAAGCACTTTTTTAAGGGGCATTTGAGCCTACAGCGCCAAAGATAACTGGCGTAGATAACTATAGTCTATTTTACCTACTGTGAATTTTTTTTTTTTCTTCCTGTGTTCACGCAGACATGGTAACACTTGGTGGCGGTGGTCTGTCTGGTCTGTGATTGGCCGGCGGTCGCAGGCAAGCTGCCTCGCTGCTCAGCCCAGAAAAATATTCATTATTATGTTGTTAGTCTCCCTATATCTTCCCTTTATCGAGCATGTGAGGACACTATCGTGTTCAAGAGAAGTTTTTCTATCACTTGGCACACTTTATGTTTACAGATGTTTGATAATTCTAATATAAACTCGGCATAGAAAAAAAAGGTGGTTTACAAATGTGTAGCCCCGACTTTGAGATCAACTCGTTTAATCTCGCTTATTTCTTTAGATTAGATTTTGTTTAAAAAAAAATTGTAAACCACTATTATTCTAGTGTCCAGTAAAGAGTAAACAAGTGACCGTTAAGTGAATTAAGTGAAAGACAGTGACAAGAAGTGAGCCATGTAGTGTGAGGACAGCCACTTTCTGGGATGAGCGGCGAGACAGTCTCCTGCCTGCGGCCGCCGGCAGACAGACCAGACACACTACACCAGTGTTCTTCAAACTTTTTTCATCGCGACCCAGTTTGATTTTATGCATTAAATTCCCGAGCCCATTGTACGTCTGTTGCTGCTTTCTGTCTCCGATGTGATTAGTTTTTACGATTACATACATACGTACATACATACATACATACATATGCATATAAATCTGCATACATATATACATACATACATGCATCTATGGATTCAAAATAATTGCATATGTTTGAGTGTGCCAATGTAAATTTTATCTATTAAAAGTATTAAAAAAATATGTAGAAGTGTTTTGTAAATTATAACTATGTAATTAGAGAAAAATAGTATTAATTGATTGACAAGTGAAAATTATGCGTACAAGTCCTGCCTTCTCCCATCAGCATTCTCTCTGTCTCTTATTAATACATTTCACATATTGATTATATAATTATCAGTTTACGACATGGCGACCCACTGAGCAAAGGCCTGCGACCCAGTATTGGGTCGCAACCCGTACTTTGAAGAGCCCTGCACTACACCATCGCCGCCCAGTGCTACCTGTCCGCGGGGAGCGCAGGAAACAAACTTTTTATTTTCACGGCAGGTGAAATGGACTATAGTGAAATAGATAACTAGGAAATAACTCATGGTAAAGAGGAAGAAGAGGAGAGGATATTAGAGAAAGAGAAGATGGAGGAGGAGGAGGAGGAGGAGGAGAAGGAGGAGGAGGGGCGAAGACTAATTTCCATTATTCAAGTTTCTAAGTAGACACTTATATAAGAACCTAAATTACGATTATACGACCATTTATGTCCGCTTAAAGAGGAGGAGGAAAGTTGTTGAAAGGCCTTTGTGTTGACGTGTTGTTCCCTTGACATCTGATTATTATGAACACGTATTATGTGACTAGGGAGAAATGAATAGAGAAGATAGGGGAAAAAGATGGAGGGAAGGGTCGGGCTCAGCTGAATAGGAGAGAAAATAAATATATGACAATAGACTTACATAAAAAAATACTTAAGGAAAAACACACACACACACACACACACACACACACACACACACACACACACACACACACACACACACACACACACACACACACACACACACACACACACACACACACACACACACACACACACACACACACACCTCCCTAAAAAAATAAAATCCCTCTTCTTTTTACTTATTATTAATGGGTTAAGGGTCAATAAAGAACAATGGGTTAAAGAATGGGTTAAGGGTTAATAAGGAACAATGGGTTAAGGGTTAATAGAGAACAATGGGTTAAAGGTTAAAAAAGAACAATGGGTTGAAGAATGGGTTAAGGGTTAATAAGGAACAATGGGTTAAGGGTTAAAAAAGAACAATGGGTTAAAGAATGGATTAAGGGTTAATCAAGAACAATGGGTTTAAGGGATAATAAAGAACAATGAGTTAAATAATGGATTAAGGGTCAAGAAAGAACAATGGGTTAAATAATGGGTTAAGGGTTAATAGAGAACAATAATTATTATGGCCGTTTCATCATCTTGTTGTTGTTATTCCTCTTCCTCTTCCTCCTCTTCTATACATACATAGAGACATTACTACCATCAATATTCATACATATCTTACATAAACAAACATTTGGGATATATTGTACCCTATTTCTCTCATTTGTTATTAATTCCATGTATTAATTCATTCATTACTACAAAGTGTACTAATTTAGGGATGTGTTGAGGAGCCTTCCGCTTTACTAACCTGTATTTAACCCTTTAATTTATTCGGTATTCTATCCTTTTATTACATCCTGTATTATTGTATCCTTTGTAATCTTTTGTTTGTTCCGTTTTTTTGCTTTCTCTCTCTCTCTCTCTCTCTCTCTCTCTCTCTCTCTTCCTCTCTCTCTCTCTCTCTCTCCTCTCTCTCATCTCTCTCTCTCTCTCTCTCTCTCTCTCTCTCTCTCTCTCTCTCTCTCTCTCTCTCTCTCTCTCTCTCTCTCTCTCTCTCTCTCTCTAGTCATGTAGGGCTATATTCAAGAATGCTCGTCAAATCCCGGCCGGTGGAGACTCTGCACCGTCGTAACTCCACTGGTTGCATCTACAAGAATTATCCGACTGGTGGATATTTGACAGGCGTACCAACACAAGCGAACCCAAAGCGGCATCAGTATTTTGACTATTTTATACATATCTAATACATTTTACAAGTGAAATTTATCATTTCTGACATTAAAATAATAGCTTAGTTAGTGTTCGCCACTTGTCTGAGGCGTTGGTGCAGAAAAAATGGGCCCGAGTTATGCTTGCGAGTACATTTGAACGGCCCGCCGCCTCTGCTCCACACAATGGCCGACCTCCATCCTCCCGCCGCCGCCCGGCTTCCTCACAACTTCACACACCTATATAAGGCCTCCTGGACCTGATTTTACCTTAACTATGACACGTGTGCATTCACAAGGTATGCATGTTACTCTCGGTTGTGTTGAAAACTCACCTGTAATGGTCTGGGAAGAAATAGGATCGAATAAGTGCACAGCGGGATGAAGGTGGGATCTGCATGTTGTCGCGAATCAGCTGACTCAAACCTCCACCCGTTGCGTCAACCTCTGTTGATTCTTGTATACCGATTCGCGATGCAACGGGTGGAGAAAAGTTCTTGAATATAGCCCGTAGTAGGTACCATTAGTCCTCATCATCTTTCCGAGAGAGATAAGCAATATTGTGAAAAATAGTGAATAACTTCTTCTAATTTATATTGTTCATTTTCAGGAGGAGGAAGAGGAAGAGGAGTTGTTTTCTCTTCCGCCTCTCCAGTTGCATTTCCTTGCCAGTGTTAAATTTTTCCATCGCTTGTTTACTCTAGGCTTAATAAATGGTACAGTTTCTACAGTCAATTTAAACATTCTCTTATGGACCTAATAAGGGAGGAGGTCTGTTCTTGTTTGCTTCTTTTGTATGCATTTGTTCTTCTTTTCTTCTTCTTTTCTTCTCCTCCTCCTCCTCCTCCTCCTCCTCCTCCTCCTCCTCCTCCTCCTCCTCCTCCTCCTCCTCCTCCTCCTCCTCCTCCTCCTCCTCCTCCTCCTCCTCCTCCTCCTCCTCCTCCTCCTCCAGAAAATGAACAGTATATGTAATTTAGATAAAAGTAATTCATAATTTTTCACAATATTGGTTGTCTCTCTTGAAAAAATGATGAGGAATAATGATGCTGCCTAACCTGCTGCTTGAGAGAGAGAGAGAGAGAGAGAGAGAGAGAGAGAGAGAGAGAGAAGAGAGAGAGAGAGAGAGAGAGAGAGAGAGAGAGAGAGAGAGAGAGAGAGAGAGAGAAGCAAAATATATTGAAGGAAAAAGATATATTTATTTGCATTTGGCTCTTATTTTGCGCTTCGGTTAGGATTCTTTGGGGGCGAAAAAGGAAAAAAAGATTACTATTTGGACGAACATGTGGATGGAATTTATTTATATATATTTTTTACTGCAACACTTTTTTTTCCTTTTTATTTACCTTCATACACACACATGCATTTTCATTTTATTGCAGGAGAATATTTTTGTGGGAGATGATTTAGCTGTATGATGTGTTTGTTTGTTTAGCTTGTTTGTGTGTTTGGGACTGAGTGAACACACTTTTTTAAGGGGCATTTGAGCCTACAGCGCCGAAGATAACTGGCGTAGATAACTATAGTCTATTTTACCTACTGTGAATTTTTTTTTTCTTCCTGTGTTCACGCAGACATGGTAACACTTGGTGGCGGTGGTCTGTCTGGTCTGTGATTGGCCGGCGGTCGCAGGCAAGCTGCCTCGCCGCTCAGCCCAGAAAAATATTCATTATTATGTTGTTAGTCTCCCTATATCTTCCCTTTATCGAGCATGTGAGGACACTATCGTGTTCAAGAGAAGTTTTTCTATCACTTGGCACACTTTATGTTTACAGATGTTTGATAATTCTAATATAAACTCGGCATAGAAAAAAAAGGTGGTTTACAAATGTGGAGCCCCGACTTTGAGACCAACTCGTTTAATCTCGCTTATTTCTTTATATTAGATTTTGTTTAAAAAAAATTGTAATCCACTATTATTCTAGTGTCCAGTAAAGAGTAAACAAGTGACCGTTAAGTGAACTAAGTGAAAGACAGTGACAAGAAGTGAGCCATGTAGTGTGAGGACAGCCACTTTCTGGGATGAGCGGCGAGACAGTCTCCTGCCTGCGGCCGCCGGCAGACAGACCAGACACACTACACCAGTGTTCTTCAAACTTTTTTCATCGCGACCCAGTTTGATCTTATGCATTAAATTCCCGAGCCCATTGTACGTCTGTTGCTGCTTTCTGTCTCCGATGTGATTAGTTTTTACGATTACATACATACGTACATACATACATACATACATGTGCATATACATGTGCATACATATATACATACATACATGCATCTAGGGATTCAAAATAATTGCATATATTTGAGTGTGTCAATGTAAATTTTATCTATTAAAAGTATTTATAAAAATGTAGAAGTAATGTGTAAATTATAACTACGTAAGTAGAGAAACAGTATTGATTGATTGACAAGTGAAGATTATGCGTACAAGTCCTACCTTCTCCTATCGGCATTTTTTTGTCTCTCTCTCTCTCGTACTAATGCATTTCACATATTATTCATACAATGATCAGTTTACGACGTGGCGACCCACTGAGCAAAAGCTTGCGACCCAGTATTGGGTCGCAACCCGTACTTTGAAGAGCCCTGCACTAAGGGCTCGGCATCGAGCCGAGTGCAGTTCTCTGCACTCCGAACCGAGTCCACTCTGGACGGCATCGCCGCCCAGTGCTACCTGTCCGCGGGGAGAGCAGGAAACAAACTTTTTATTTTCACGGCAGGTGAAATGGACTATAGTGAAATAGATAACTAGGAAATAACTCATGGTAAAGAGGAAGAAGAGGAGAGGATATTAGAGCAAGAGAAGATGGAGGAGGAGGAGGAGGAGGAGGAGCAGGGGGGGCGAGAACAAATTCCCATTATTCAAGTTTCTAAATAGACGCTTATATAAGAACCTAAATTACGATTATACGACCATTTATGTCCGCTTAAAGAGGAGGAGAAAAGTTGTTGAAAGGCCTTTGTGTTGACGTGTTGTTCCCTTGACAGCTGATTATTATGAACACGTATTATGTGACTAGGGAGAAATGAATAGAGAAGATAGGGGAAAAAGATGGAGGGAAGGGTCGGGCTCAGCTGAATAGGAGAGCAAATAAATATATGACAATAGACTTATATACAAAAATACTTAAGGAAAAACAAACGCACACACACACACACACACACACACACACACACACACCACACACACACACACACACACACCACACACACACACACACGCACACACACGCACACACACGCACACACGTACGCACGCACGCACGCACGCACGCACGCACGCACGCACGCACGCACGCACGCACGCACGCACACACACACACACACACACACACACACACACACCACACACACACACACACACACACACACACACACACACACACCTCCTTCTCTCCCCCCCCAAAAAAAATCCCTCTTCTTTTTACCTATTATAAAAGGGTTAAGGGTCAATAAAGAACAATGGGTCAAATAATGGGTTAAGGGATAATAAAGTAACAATGGTTTAAAGAATGGGTTAAGAGTTAAAAAAGAACAATGGGTTAAATAATGGGTTAAGGGATAATAAAGAATAATGGGTTAAGGGTTAATAGAGAACAATGGGTTAAAGAATAGGTTAAGGGTTAATAAGGCACAATGGGTTAAAGAATGGGTTAAGGGTCAATCAAGAACAATGGGTTAAATAATGGGTTAAGGGTCAAGAAAGAACAATGGGTTATAGAATAGGTTAAGGGTTAAAAAAGAACACTGGGTTAAGGGTCAATCAAGAACAATGGGTTAAAGAATGGGTTAAGGGTCAATCAAGAACAATGGGTTAAATAATGGGTTAAGGGTTAATAGAGAACAATAATTATTATGGCCGTTTCATCATCTTGTTGTTGTTATTCCTCTTCCTCTTCCTCCTCTTCTATACATACATAGAGACATTACTACCATCAATATTCATACATATCTTACATAAACAAACATTTGGGATATATTGTACCCTATTTCTCTCATTTGTTATTAATTCCATGTATAAATATTCATTACTACAAAGTGTACTAATTTAGGGATGTGTTGAGGAGCCTTCCGCTTTACTAACCTGTATTTAACCCTTTAATTTATTCGGTGTTCTATCCTTTTATTACATCCTGTATTATTGTATCCTTTGTAATCTTTTGTTTGTTCCGTTTTTTTGCTTCTCTCTCTCTCTCTCTCTCTCTCTCTCTCTCTCTCTCTCTCCTCTCTCTCTCTCTCTCTCTCTCTCTCTCTCTCTCTCTCTCTCTCTCTAGCACTTGAAGTAATTCAAAATACAGCAATTAGGATAGTTTTAGGGTGCCCAAGGTCAACACGGCAGAATAGTGCAAGACACGAGATAGGATTACCACCTCTCACACATAGAGTACAGCAAATGGCAGCCCTCCAAATTATGAGATCACTAAATACTAATGATGATGGTCAGTTATATGAGGCTCTTTTCAATCCTAAGTGGAAAGAAAAGTGTACTGTTTGGCTCTCATCAGTCAGGAAATTGCTCAGTTCATTTAATTTTGATAAATACATGGATGATAGGGAGCACAAACCAGTTGATCTCCCCCCTGGGAACTGCCAGTTTTCAATGTGTCCTATTCTACCATCAAGGTTAAGAAGTGTAATGTACCATGTGAGCTGATGAGGCAGGACTTCCTTAGTAGATTGAATGCCCTCCCTGAGTGTCCCAATATCCTGTACACCGACGGGTCGCTAGATGAGGACGGGCGTTCGGGGGCCGGGGTCGTGTACTACAAGAAAGAAAGCCGGGGTGAACACCGGGCGCTAAGCATCCGAACGTCTGATGGCTGCTCCTCGACCCAAACGGAGCTTCTCGGGATAGCAGCGGCTCTGGCAGCAGTCAAGCGAGAAGCCGGAGACGTCATCATTGCCTCTGACAGCACGACTGCTCTACAGTCGATAACATCCAGGATCCTTCTTCACACCGTCCTCGTGAACAGAATTATTAAACTTGTGTATAAGATAACGTGTCAGGACAGAGCTGTGAACTTGATATGGTCCCCATCACACTGTGGGATAGCGGGTAACGAGCGTGCAGATGAACTCGCTAACAGTGCTACGTCTAAGGATGGTGTTGGGTTTCCGCTCCCTCTGTCCCTTGGCCGTCTAAAAACAGAAATGTGTAACAAAAGGGTGTCAACCCCACTACATACAAAATGGACTAATTACTTGGCGCCAGCAGGTGTGTTATAGTAGGCTAAGGTTAGGGTATAAGTACATGTGGAAGGTAGCTGGCACTGCCTGGCAGTGACAACATCAATATGAAAAAATGTAACCTGTGTAAAACAGAAGAGAAGCACACCGCCATTATGTAATGGAATGTCAAGAAATGATCTTTTTAGAGGCAGCTGTGCCAATGCCTCCTATGCTGGGCTACTGCACTATTATCTACAATCATGTAACCTTATCCAAGTCAAAAACAGTCACCCAAACTTTGCCAATGCCTCATAAAGGACTTAATTAATAAATAAATAAGTATATATGTAACGTAACATAGTCTTTTGTATATGCATATCTAAATGTAATTAACAATGTTACTATCTAACTTCATCAATCATGGCAATCCTTCCCATGCAACCTGCATGGGGGGTGCGCCCTTTGTCTATTTTGTACCCTTAATTATATATGTATTATGTATAATGTGTACATTATTCACAATAAACGTTTTGATCTGATGCTCTCTCTCTCTCTCTCTCTCTCCTCTCACTCTCTCCTCTCTCTCTCTCTCTCTTCTCTCCTTTTCTCCTCTCTCTCTCTCTCTCTCTCTCTCCTCTCTCTCTCTCTCTCTCTCTCTCTCTCTCTCTGTCTCTGTCTCTCTCTCTCTCTCTCTCCCTCTCTCTCTCTCTCTCTCTCTCTCCTCTCTCTCTCTCTCTCTCTCTCTCTCTCTCTCTCTCTCTCTCTCCAACAGCTAGTCATGTAGTAAGTACCATTAGTTCTCATCATCTTTCCAACAGAGACAACCAATATTGTGAAAAATAGTGAATTACTTTTTCTAATTTATTCTGTTCATTTTCAGGAGGAGGAAGAGGAAGAGGAGTTGTTTTCTCTTCCGCCTCTCCAGTTGAATTTCCTTGCCAGTGTTCAATTTTTCCATCGCTTGTTTACTCTAGGCTTAATAAATGGTACAGTTTCTACAGTCAATTTAAACATTCTCTTATGGACCTAATAAGGGAGGAGGTCTGTTCTTGTTTGCTTCTTTTGTATGTATTTGCTCTTCTATTGTTCTCCTCTTCCTCTTCCTCCTCCTCCTCCTCCTCCTCCTCCTCCTCCTCCTCCTCCTCCTCCTCCTCCTCCTCCTCCTCCTCCTCTCTCCTCCTCCTCCTCCTCCTCCTCCTTCTCTTCCTATTCCATTTCCTCTTACTGCTCTCTTTTTCTTATAATCTCCCTCCTCCGCCTCTTTCTTCCTTTTGTTTCCATTAATTGCTTTAAAAAAAACTCAAGGGTAACAGAGAAAAGTTTTATTAAGGAGGAGGTAGCTTAACATTATTTTATTGACCCTCCTCCTCCTCCTCCTCCTCCTCCTCATCATCATCATCACAAACATAGCCTCTACAGAATCTCAGCGCCATCTCATACAAAACGACTTAAACACGCTAACAGAATGGTCAAAAACATGGCAAATGAATTTCAACCTTGACAAATGTCATGTACTACATATCGTAATAAACCCTCATAAAGTTCGTGATGAACGATTTCCAACTAACAAGTGTTGATAAAGAAAAAGATTTAGGCGTTATAATCTCGAAAGATCTCAAACCGAATAACCAAATTATAGAGGTAGTAAAAACTGCAAATAAATTGGTTGGCTTTATTGGACGAACTTTCAGTTTCAAATCTGAAAAAGTTATACTCACTCTTTTTAACTCGCTTGTTTCGCCCCCATCTAGATACTGTGTGCAGTTTCTGGTCACCTTATTATAAAAAGGACATAGATAAACTAAAAAAAAATACAGCGCAGAGTAACCAAAATGATACCTAGATTGCGAAATAAATCGTACGAAAATCGGCTCAAAGAACTTAACTTTTCCCACTAACAAACGAAGGATAAGAGGTGACCTCATCGAAGTCTTTAAAATCTTCAATGGATTTACGAACGTAGTCCCAGAAAATCTTTTTTCACGCT
>JACEEZ010001452.1:7500-12500 GCA_016584305.1 Chionoecetes opilio | reverse complement strand
GCAATGTAGAAAAGAGGTGATGTTCTGATTTTGGAATCTTTGATACTGAAAGCTGCCTCTATATGGGTGGCTGGCAGTGGCTGGGAACATGGTATGCATACAACAGATCAGACACTGGAGGTACGAATGTCCCCCTGGATTACCAGACACCTGACTTTGATACAGGAAAACCTTGACTTCTATTTCCAAAACACCTCAGACCTTCCACATGATGGAACTGATCATTCTGATGCCTTGTTGGAGCTTCCAGTGGATTATTCTTAAAAAGCAGTTTTCAAAACATTTGGCCATCCCATGCATTGCATTGCTGGGTTGTCCTGCTTGATAGTCAGGACTACAAGGAGTAAGCTGAGAAGGCAACAGCCATGTTTGTGCAGATGCCAACATATGTCTGTGTCAGCAAAGTTTCTCAACCTTAGGCATAATCAATCAAGGCATAGAAAAATAATGCCATTCTGAATTTGGATCCTCTTATGCGGGTTGCACTTGGAAATAATCTGATGCCTCGACTTAAGCTGATAGCAGACAAATTGCAACAGCAGCCATACCACTGATTTTTGTTTTTTGAAGGAAAAGGCTTTATTTCTGGATTACCAAATATAACGCATATTAGGTGCAATTTTACTTTAGTTACATGAAAAAAATGCATTTGCTGTGTAATTCCGAAGGTATGTTTAATTTTTCCTTGTATATTTATAGTTTTAGACTGCATGTGTTATTATTCAGAAAAATATGTAAACTGTAAATTTAAAATGAAAGTGAAGCTGCCTTTTCCTACCCATATATTTTGTAGAATGATATAGTTAGATTTAAAATGTCAGAGCCCTGAGATTTTAAAGAGAAAAAAATTGTGATGGACAGCTCTTACCAAATCACTACTAGGGGTGGACGACATCAAAAAAGGTTGAAGAGCACTGATCTAGTGTATCATCATCTGTACTTATATTTCTGCCGCTACTACTACTACTACTACTACTACTACTACTACTACTACTACTACTACTACTACTACTACTACTACTACTACTACTACTATACTACTACTACTACTACTTACTATCCTAGAGCTGCACAAACTAGAACACAAGTCCAACATGTCATAACCTCTTTTTTACACAACTCAGCATTCAATTATTAACATTAAATCATTCCTTTATGTCGCTGCTTTCATATTGTTATGTATCGGCGGCAGAAAGAAAGACATATATTATTTTAAACGTATAAGAGTATTAATGTATTCAGAGTGTAGAAAGAGAAAGAAGTAACGTAGGTAGTCATTATTTGTTTAGTCAGTCTTATTATTTTCAACGTATAAGAGTATTAACGTATGTATTCACTGCATAAAGAAGAAACAACGTATTATTTTCAGCGTATAAGAGTATTAACGTATATATCCAGTGCAGAAAGAAGACATTATTTAAAGTATATTGTTGTTAAGTATTGTTAAGTATTAGTTATTGAAGTATATAAGATTATTAACGTATGTATCGGGTGCATAAAGAAAAAACGTATTATTTCTAACATATAAGAGTATTAATTTGTATAGTTTAAATGTAAGTGGAAATGCAATAACAACAGTATTATTAGTGTTATATTATAGTTCCTCGGGGTCAGTGATGTTAGAGAGAGAGAGAGAGAGAGAGAGAGAGAGAGAGAGAGAGAGAGAGAGAGAGAGAGAGAGAGAGAGAGAGAGAGAGAGAGAAAAAAAAAAATGCAAAATAAATGAAATATATGATATATATGAAAGAAAAAACAGCAAATAACGACATGGAAATAGAAAAAAAAATTCAAAATAAAAAAAATGAAGCAAGAAAAAACTGCAAATAACGACATTTATAAAAACAAACTATGAAGGATAAGATAAAACAAAAAGAACCGAAAAACAGAGAAACACTGCAAGAATAATATAAATAAGTGGCAGGAAACAAGGAGATAAAACAAAGGAAAATGATTTGAAAACTAACTATAAAAAGTAGAGAAACAAAACACGATAATAAAGATAAGTGGCGGGAAAAGCGAATGGGGAAAAGTGGCAAGAATAGACAGAAAAGATATATGACAAAATTGAAAAATAGCAGAGACAAAGAAAATAACACCAAGAAGATATAATAAAGAACCTCAAAAACTAGAGAAACACTCAGGATAATATAAACAAGTGGAAGGAAAAAGGATGTAGCAGAAAATAAGTGGCGTGGGAGTGTCGCGTCCGTCTCCTGCAGGTCACGTCACTCCGATGTATTAAATGTTACAAGACTTTTCTTTCAGTTTTACATTCGGTAGGTGTGTCTGACCTTTGCTTTGATGATGATGCTTTCTCTATCCTGTCTGCAAAACCTTCTCTTCTCTCTCTCTCTCTCTCTCTCTCCTCTCTCGTCTCTCCTCCTCTCATCTCTCTCTCTCTCTCTCTCTCTTTTCTCTCTCTCTCTCTCTCTCTCTCTCTCTCTCTCCTCTCTCTCTTCTTCAACTATACATTTGGTAAGTGTATCTGACCTTTGATTTGATCTCTATCCTGTCTGTAAAACCGTCTCTCTCTCTCTCTCTCTCTCTCTCTCTCTCTCTCCTCTCTCTTTTCTCTCTCTCTCTCTCTCTCTCTCTCTCTCTCCCTCTCTCTTCTTCCTCCTCTCTCTTTCTCTTTCTCTCTTCTCTCTCTCTCTCTCTCTCTCTCTCTCTCTCTCTCTCTCTCTCTCTCTCTCTCCCCTTCTCTCTCTTCTTCTCCGTCGCCTCGCTCTGCTCGTCCTCTCCCCTCTCTCTCTCTCTCTCTCTCTCTCTCTCTCTCTCTCTCTCTCTCCTCTCTCTCATCTCTCTCTCTCTCGTCTCTCTCTCTCCTCTCTCTCTCCTCTCCTCTCTCTTCTCTCTCTCTTCTCTCTCTCTCTCTCCTTCAACTATACATTTGGTATGTATCTGACCTTTGATTGAGTCTTCCGTCTGTAAACCCCTCTCTCTCTCTCTCTCTCTCTCTCTCTCTCTCCTCTCTCTCTCTCTCTCTCCTCTCTCTCTCTCTCTCTCTCTCTCTCTCCTCCTCCTCTTCTCTCTCTCTCTCTCTCTCTCTCCTCTTCTCTCTTCGTCTCACGCATGGCTAGATACATTAATTGAACTTCAGACATTTGTTATTTTTGAGCGATTTTAAAAATTACTGACGGCTCAAGGGATTAAGTCAAGGACAAAGGATAGGTCAAGGTCACTGAGATCATTGCCAGCAGTGTCCATCCACCGTATACAACATATCCACGTGTGCAGCTATTCTCCAACTATCCACCTCAAGTTTAGTGTTTCTCCATACAGACAGGTGAAGCTAATCTGTTTTCTTGCCTTTCACTACTGTCCTCTAAAATTTGGCACTATTCCAATTTTTTTCTTTCTAATCAACATCATTTCTTTAGTTTTATGGCTTTCCATCTCCTGTTTTTTTTCTTTTCTTTCTTCTTTCTTCCCCATTCTGTTATTTTTTTCTTTCTTTTCACACGTGGGCTTAAAAATTAATCACTATTCCAATTTTTTTTTCTTCTAATCAACATTTTTTTATTTTTTTTATATACCTGGCTTCATTTCACTTGTTTTCTTTTTCCTTCTATCTACTCCCATTGTTACTATTTTCTTTCTTTTCACACGTGTGCTGTAAAATTAATCACTTTTCCAATTTTTATTCGTCTAATCAACATCTTTATTTCTTTATTTTTTATATACCTGTCTTCATCTTTACGTATCTTCCTCTATTTCTTCTTTCTATCCCATCATTTTCTTTATTAACTATTTCTCTCTTTCTATTCTCCTCGTGTCTTTATTTTCTTCTTTCTTTAGTCTATACCATCCTTTCTTTATTCTGTAACTGGTGTTTACTATTTACTGTTTCTTTCCGTACCTTGTTGAACCCTCGTTAAACTGTATAATTACTGAACGTCATTTTGTCTTGTCTCCCTTGTTCTCTTATGTTCTCTTTGTGTCCAGGCTGCCTTCTGTTTCTCATCTATTATGTTGCTTCATATTTTCATCCATTTTTGCTTTTCACTGGGTCTAAACTCTAAACTTCTCGTGGCCTAATTTCAATCTCAAACTCTTCCCCTTCCCCTCTCCCTTCGTACCTCAAACTTCCCCTTTCCCTCTCTCCCTTCGTGTCTCAAACTCTCCCCTTCCCCTCTCCCCCTCTCCCTTCGTTCCTTAAACTCCCCCCTTCCCCTCTCCCCCTCTCCCTTCGTACCTCAAACTCTCCCCTCTTCCCCTCTCCCTCTCTTCCCCCTTCCCCTCTCTTCCCCTCTCCCCCTCTCCCCCACTTCCCCTCTCTCCCTCCCCCATCATGCCTTCCCTAAACTCTGCCTTCGAAGCTCAGTGCAAAATAACCTTAATTACGTAAATGAACTCCCGTCCTCCAAGCGGGGCATCGCGGCGGAAGAAGATTAATTGTACTTCCCAAGAGCTTCATTTACAAGCAGCCAAACTTCCCTAACGTATTAACTTTGCAAACTACCTATTATAAGTTCTTCCTGTTGTGACCTTTTGTCTTCTATCTCTCCTTCTCTTATTTGTTTCTCTCCTCTTCCTCCTACTCATTCTCTTTCCTCTGCATCCTTCTTCCTTGCTTTGTTTTTTCGTCTTCCTCTTTTCTCCTCCTCTATTGTCTCTCCTCTTCCTTCTCTTTGTCTCTCTCTCTCTCTCCTCTTCTTCCTACTTATTTTGTTGTCCTTTTATATTCTTCCTCTCCCTCCTTTTTGTTCCTCTCTTCTTCCTCTTAAGTTTCTTCCTTCCCTCTTCATCCTTTAATTGTTCTTTGTTTCCTCTTCTTCCTCTTTCTTCCTCTTCCTCCTCCTCCTCCTCCTCTTTCTTCCTCCTCCCTACTCTTTTTCTGTCCAGCTTATCTTTTTTTCATCATCGTTATTTGTTTTCCTCTTCGTCCACCCAGGTACATAAATTGCTGACCTCTTTACTTTTACTCTTTACTTTTACTCTTTACTTTTACTTTTTACTTCTACTCTTTACTTTTACTCTTTACTTTTACTCTTTACTTT
>JACEEZ010001451.1:0-30524 GCA_016584305.1 Chionoecetes opilio | reverse complement strand
ATGTAAAATTTTAAATGAACTTAAACCCCCTTGGGGCCCAGAACGAAATTTTCCTTTGAAATTGGCTACAAAAGACGAATTTTGTGAATATAAGCAATATTTTAATAGATATGCCCTATTAACCCCCTTCACTGCGGATAAAAATGCATAGGCCTACCCCCTGTGCGGCAGGTTTAATTAAAATATAAAATAGTTACTGATCATATTTTCAAGTGCCAAAAAATGAATGGGATGCCATTCCATAAACAGAAAATCTATGTTTCGTCTTGGTGGAGGCTACAAGCTAAGTAAGGAGTTGGGGTCAGAGGCAACAACAGGGCCGTGACCATGCTGCCATACGCACAATGAAACCATTACTACTCGACATAATACAGCTTTTTTTGGTAAATAAATGCTTCATTCATTCATTCATGCTTCTGTTTTATATCCATCAGAATATGTTTGATATTTTGACTATTTAGCCCCCCATTGAAGTAGAGGGCGCGGCAGCGTCGACAGTCTTTACTGTACCGTTTTGACCTTATAGTCACACTAACTCACTCAAGCAGAAAAAGAGGTTTTATTATATCGCAACATTTGACACTGCTGCATACAAGCCTATCACAGCAAATATTTAACCCATAATATCATTGAGTGCGGAGTTTAAATACAGAAACCCTATATGTACCAGCCGCAGGGGAACCCTTAGATAGCTGAGAGACCGTATTTGTACCAGCCGCAGTGAAGGGGTTAAGTATCCTTGCCCACTAGCTAATCGTATATTCAGTTACTTTTCGAAATTCTATGGCTAACAACAGACTATTTTTTATAACAAGGAAAGATCTGGGCGTGAAGCGGTAACTTAAAAAACTGTAAGGCCATTATATTATGGAATACAAATAACAAGACTACGCTAAATAATTTTGTTCTTTGGTGGCACTGATCAAGTGTGTGTTGGCCTGGGCTACAGACTCTTTTCCCGGGTTTTCGGTCTTCATGTGTCCGGGCTGGATGACAAGGGTGTCGTGGGTAGCGGGGGTCGGCTCCGCTAGCTGGTCCCGGGGACGGGTAGTAATAAAACCTCCATGATTGTGCCGTCCCCCTGCTGTAGATCTCATGGACTTGGTGCTGCCCCTAACTCACCATCCATTAAACATCAGCTGATCCTGGAAAAGAACAGGTACCTATTAACCCCTTGAGCCCCAGAACGTAATCTTCATTGTGATTGGGTACCATTAGACGATTTTTCAGCGATTATAAGCAATGTTTTTTAGATATGACCCGTTTAGTATCCTTGTCGTCTAACTAATTTTGGTATATTCAGTTACTTTACGTAATTTTATGGCTAAACAAAAATACAATTTTATAAAGCAAAGGAAAGAAACTGGGTGTGAAAGGGGTTAAGTAGATATGTATTGCTACTTCTTAATAGATATTGCTAAAAGTTAAATTTTGGGTTAAGTAGTATCCGTTCTTCTTGTTCACTCGGGTTAACCCTGTAAAAATTTTTCCAACTCCTTTTTTTAAACCCCTTTTCTATTTAAAAAACTTCTATCGGGTCCCCCCTTAAACTCTGCGTCTCTTGAGTGAGTGTAAAAAAAAATAGCTCCTCTTACCCCTTCCTTGCTTGGTTTTCTCCAACCCCTGAGGGGTAGGCACTTAGCAGACTCTGATTTGTGCTCTATGTCTTCTGTCTGCGCCCCCTTTTGGGCCCTTGTCCCCCCCCATCCATTCCCGGGAAAAACCTCGGACTCTTTCCCCAAGGGGCGTTACTTCGCCCCACCCTGCTCATTTCTGTAAACCCTGGCATGCACAGAAGTTTGCATTAAAAAAAAACCCCCAAATTACTCAAAAATTTAAAAAAAAGTGTTTGGATAGTTTTGATTTAATGCCAAAAAAAAGGAAAATTTAAGATTTTTTAAAATGTTCCCCAACTTTCAAAATTTTTGATGTCTGAAAAACCCAGGCTTTATGTTAGTTTGAAAAATTTTTGGGAAATTCAGTATTATTTGAATAAAGCAATATCCAGGAAAATTTTCATGTATAACTTTTTTTTCCAGTGGCCACAAATACAATTAAAGGGCAGCCTTGTAAAATGTGGTTATCATGCTTTGTTTTGGTGTGTGTGTTTTGGGGGGTTGGTGTGTGTGTGGGGTGTGTTTGTGTGTGTGTTTGTGTGTGATTTCCCTAGTTGGGGATATAGGGGAAAAATAATTTACTTTCGTGTGTATTTCCTAGTTGGGGATATTTTGGGAAAAATTTTTTTACTTTTCGTTTTGAAATTTACCTAGTTGTGATATTTTGGGAAAATAAGTTAAATTCGGGGGTATTTCCCTATTGTGTTTATATGGGGAAAATAATTTACACTGGGTATTTACCTATTTTGTGATTAGGGGGAAAAAAAAAGTTACATTCGGGGGTTTTTTTTACCTAGTTTTTATATAGGGAAAATTTTAATTTACATTCGTGGGATTTTACCTAGTTGTGATATAGGGGAAAATTTATTTACTTTCGTGTTTATTTACCTAGGTTGTGTATATGGGAAATTATTACATTCGTGGGTCGTTTCCAGGTCTAAAGGAGTCAATCGAAATTTTTAAAAAATATGAAAACCCCATTTTACATTTACTTTTTAAATGTCCTGTAAACCCACATATAAACACTAAAAGTCCTTAAAATTAAAATTTAAAACCCTAAGAAATAAAAAAAGTCAAGACCCCGAAAGGGCCCTACACGGGGTATTTCCTTTTAAATTTAAAACACTACCTACTTTCCATTTTTCATCCCTTTCCCTAAAAATAATCTAGCCCCCTTTTAAAAGCTCCCTAATGCCCCGGGCCAAACTCCCCTGTTACTGAGTCCATTCCAATCATTTACCCCCAAATTTTGTGAACCATTTTTTCCCTTTTTTTTTTTTTAATCTATGCTTTTCCAGCTTATTGGGGCAAAAAAGGGGGTTATAGTTTAAAGGAAAAAGGGTTTGGGTTTTAGTGATCGAAATTTTTCACTTTTGGGATAACAAATTTGTTCTTTTTGAGTTCATCAGAAAAAACTTTTTATTTCTGAACTTTCCATAAATTTGTGTTCTTTAATTTTCCCCTTAAGAAGAGACACATCTATGTACCCTTTGAAATGGTAGGGTACAATTAAATTTAAACCCAAACGGGAAACCTCGGAAAGGGCCCAGTGTTTCTCCACGGCGTTGTAGATGTTCCCGGGTTCTCCCTATTTGGGTTTAAAGGGTTTTTTTCCTCGCTGTCCGTCTCCCACCCCCATCCCCCGTGATTTTCCCCTCACTAGTGCAGAAAAAAGGGAAACTGCAGGACCCTCTTGCCCCCCCACCCCTCATTTCCTTCTTGCCCAAAGGGCAATTGTTATAAACTTTTTATTTTGAATTTTTTAAGTATCAAAAATATTTAAATAGCCACCTTAGTCACGAACAAAAAAAATTATCATAGCAAAAAGGGTCCAAAAAAAAGAGCTTGGGCAAAACCCTTAAACCCCAAAAACGCAATTTCCATTGTAAGGGGGGTATACCATAAACGTTTTTAATTTAAACAAAAAGCAATATTTTGTAGATAGGGATGTTTGGTATCCTTGTGACTAGCTAATTTTGGTACAGGTTTGAAGCCCCCAAACCCTCGGCACCCCCAAGACTCGGCAAACACCCAAAACCCCTGCTCGGGTTTCCTGGATTTTCCAAAACACGGCCAAAAAGACCCCCCCCCCCCCAAAAACCCGGGGGGATTGCCGGGGGGTCGGCCGCTAGGTGCCCCCAAATTTGGGGCCCCTTGGGGTTTCTCCCCCCCATTTGTTTGTTGTTTTTGTTCAGTGGTGTTGGGGACTGTATATTTGTGAAACCCTGTTATTTTTTTTTAATTTCTAAAAGGTTTTTTGGTTTTTTTTCCCTGTGTTTTTAAAAATCCCCTTTTTTCCAAAAAATTTAATATATCTACGTTTAAAAGTCAGAAAATTCCATTCCCCCGGCTCGGCGCGGCCCCGAGTTTTAAATTTTTTTCCCCGGGGGAAACCCCCCCAACCTCCCCCCAAACCGGGCCGTTTGGGGACGACTGCCCTTCCCTCTTGTGACTCCCGTGGTCAAACTTGCCCCTTAAATCACCATTGATGACATCATAAAACCCATTTTGATGATTGGCGGTCCCCCCCATTGGTTCCCCCCCGCGGGGGGCGGGGAAAAAAAAACATGGAACTTTCTAACACACCCCGAATATTAAAAACAACGCTATTTTTTTTTTTCTCTTTTCTTTGCATTTTCTCCTTTAAAGTACATAAACTACGACAATTGATTTTTAACCAAACACAGTTTTACCCCCCTTTACATTTTTTGCTGATGAAAAGTAAACCCACCTTAACCCCCCGACTAAGCCCCCCGAAGCCGCATATTCGGGGGCCCCCTTTCTTGGTAAGGCATCTGCCTTTTTTGCTTCGATGCCCTCCCCCCAACTTTAAACCTCCCCCCAATTCCCCTTAAACCCAAAAAATCTCGAACCCACTGAATACCCAATCCTCAGACGCTTTGTTGTCCCCCAAATTTTATGGGGTGTATGGGGCCCTTTCCCAAACTCGCACGGTTGGTCCACAAAACATCTGAAAAGGGGATCCCCCCAACATCCGGAGATCCCTGCAAAATACTGGCCACTACACCGCAGAAACTAGCACCATCCAGAATCCCAAGGGTCTCAGCAAAAAGATTTAATTTAACCACCCGGAACCCCCTTTGGACTCCGGGAAATGGGGCCCCCCCGTCCCTTATTTAGTGCGCACAGAAAGAAAATAAACCCCCCTTGGGAATTCCTGCCCCTGCAGGTTGGCGAAGGTGCGTCAGCGTAGCACTCAATGTGGCACTCTCTAAAGGTCTAATCCTCGGGAAAAAAAAACCCCAAACCCTTATCCTTTTTCCCCCAACCTCCAATCCCCTTTTTTAGTCTAAATATTTCGGGGACCCCCCGTACCCTTTTTGGAATTGAAAAAATCAGCTCGCACACATCGAAGTTTATATCCGGGCGAGTGTGGTAGCCACCCAATTAGTTCCCGCCCAAACCCCACGATATTCTTTTTTCTCCTCGTTCGACAAATCACTGGGGTTTTCCCCCAAGCCCGACGCTTGCTAAGGAAACCGGTTCAACAAATGCTCCATACTAAAAACTGGCTTTTTGTGTTTACCGCCGTCCTTTTTGGGGTAACTACGTTGAGCCCCACAAATTTAAACACTCTGAATCGAAAGACCCGATTTGGAAGGTCCTCGCAACTGTTTTATGACGTGCTGCTCAAGTTCATAGTACCAGCCCAAAAGGGGAAGTCATCCACATTACCATTAAACCCTCTTTTTCCACCATGTTGGCCCCAAGGGAAAAAAAATGCGGGGTCCAGGGAAACCAAATTTGGCCCCAGAAAATATCAGCGTTCCTTCACCCTAAGACCTTTGTCTGGCCGCGTCGCAAAAAACCTCCAAAAGTTTCCCTCAGACGCCACAAAAAAACCTTTGTCAATCAAGGAGGTACAGGTACTTTTTCCACGCTTTTTTTTCCCCCTTTGAGGTACGCAGCGGGTATGTCCATTGTGTGGCACCCCCCAAAAACCATTAGCTGAGGCGAGTCCCATTGCCAAACGGACAGCCTCCCTTTGAAAACAGGGTGGGAGAGTTCTTCGCAGCCCTATGGGGGTCCTCCTCAAACCCCCGGCAAACCAAAAGGGCCCTTTCACAATAGTTTTTTCCCCCTTCCCTTCACTTTTCCCTTGACCCCCCCAAAAGTACAGATATGCTTTTTTGACACCACATTCCCCCCTTTCTTCAAAACACCCCTTTGGGTCCCCCAAATTCTCAATCTTTTTTTCCCTTTAAAACACACCCCCCAAATCCTTTTTTAAAAACAACAAAGCATTTGTGTCGCCTCGTCCCCCTGTTTCCCATGACTTTAAAATCTCTGTCCAGACCCATCCAAAATTTAATGTTACCATTTTTTGTCACTCTTAATGTTGTACCCGTTGGAGTACCGCCCCAGTCCCCTTTTTCCCCGCCCCGACAAACTTTTTTTAAACCAGATACCCATCCCCCAAACCCCCGTTTTTCTCAACCCCCCCTTGACCCTTTTGCCCCTTTTTTAAAACTTCACTACAGGAATTCCCAAACCCCCCAACAACCCCCGAGGCACTCCCCCACCCGTGGTCCGTCGGGCCGAACGTCACCGTTGTGGCCATCCACGGGCCACCGCGCCCCCTCCCCCCAACATCAAAAAATTTTTTTTTCCCCGGGGGGATGGTCGCCCATCACCGATTTTCCATGTCTAAAACCCCCCCCCCCGAAACCCCAAAAAATTTCCAAATCCCCACCCCCCACACTAGGAGCTCGCAAGCACTGGAAAGGGACTGAAAAACATTTTCCCCTCATTTGACACTGAAAGCAGGATCAACACGGCCCCGGTCCCGGGGCCCCAATTTGCGCCCATGTTGCACCCTAACACACATTCCACCGTGCTTCACTAAAAATTTTTTTTTCCGTTTTTTCCAATTATGGGTACCGGGTCCGCCCCCATTTAAAAGGGTCTAGACCGGGGTAGTAAACTTTTCCCCCGTAGTGTAGGTCCCCGGGGCCCCGCTGTCTCTAACTTTAGCCAAAAGTGCCCCTAGTCACCCTTTCACTGATGCCCCGGTAAAGGGCTCTCCGGCCGCGGAAAGTGCATTCGGGTTTTATCCTTCACTATATCTGCGGTTTGGGGCCCCCTCCCCGTCTAGCCCCGGGAGTTTATCTAAAAGGCTCCGGGAATCCCAGGGTTCGGGCCCCAAATCCCGCTGGTTGGGCAGTAACCCGAAAATGTTAAACAGTGCATTCCGGGAAGCCACAGCCCAAGCCAAGCAAAAATCTAAATCCAGCCGGACAATCCGCCAAAATTTTGCTTCCCTTTCCCTCCAACACACCCATTGAGCCTCTCAAAAAACACCTTTTCTCCAAGGGTTTTCAGCTCCCGTGGGTTATAATCTTAACATTGAATGCCTCACCTAGAGACCCCCTATCTAAATTTATTAAATTAAACACCCCATTATTGAAAAAAGTTTTTTCCCTGGGGGCCCCAAAAATTAGCAAAACCCCAAAACCGAAAAAATTTTCCCAGAATAATAGTCCCTGAAATTCTTGCCCCTGGAAAAAAACCACAGATGTAAAAAATATTTTGGGATACGGGGCCCAAACCTATCCCCAAGAAAAAAATTTTTCTTGCCCCCACGCCTTTAAGGCCCCATGGCAATCACCTCTTTAAAACCTGCTTACCCAAAAAGGGGAACCTAAAACCACGGGTCTCGGGTCGGTTTTTATAACCTTTCCCACACTTTCACGGGCCCACTTGTCACGGGTATCAACCCTCCGTTCCGGGTTTTCGAGTCCCTTTTTTCGGCCTCTCACAAGTTCTTAAATTTTTTTGCTTTTAGGGTGTCCAAAAACGGGGAACGATGAATTTTTCCAAGGCCCTCTTCCGATGTCCCCGCCCCTTGTAGGGCCCACAAAGTGCCTCACTATACTAACTTCCCATTTTAAAGTCATCCGAAACCGGCCCCCAAGATATTTTCCCGACATGATTTACGTAGTTTGACGAGGGCCCTTTTTTCCGCCCCTTTGTTTTTGTTTTGTCCCCTATTTGGGATTATCATTTGGGCCTTTTCATAGACGTCTACTACAACAACGGAAAATTTTACAGTTTAAACCACATCGAGGTCCCTTTGGGCCCGAAAATTTTCCCTTAAAAACGGGGAAAAGTAACTTTCGGGAAGGAAAGTAAAAGGGAAATCCCCAATTTTGCCAAAATGTGAAGCTGGAAAAAGAACATTCCTTTTTTCACAAGCCACGCTCATTTTCAGTAAAACCCATTTACTACGCTTGGGCCCCAACGTGAACCACACAGTGTTTTGTAAAACCTGTATCAAGGACGGAAACACCCCTTTTGATTCACTAAACTTAGTTTCAATAATTTTTCCTCGCTATTTTTTATCTTTCACATACCCCCAGGGAAAAAGTTTCACTGGTTCCCCCAACGTACCCACCATGGCCTCCTTTGTTTTCGAAAAGGCGTCAGGGCAATCACGTCCCCAAAAAGGTGAAAAAATTTTCGATTCACAAATAGAAACTTTTGGATATTGTCCCCATATGCCCCCATAGGTTTTTCTTCCTCCATCCTGTTTTTGGACGCCCAACTTTTCCCCACCCCCAACGGGATACCCCTTGGGGTCCCGCCAACCACGTCTCCCTTTGGACGGGTTTTCCGCCCACATACAGGGTTTCCCCTAAATTTTAAACCAACATTTCCTCTTTTCCCACAAATAAAGGTTCTTTTTTTATCGGTTTTTGGGCGCTCGGTTCCCTTCGACCACCAAAATTTTCGGTTGAGCGTCGCCTTCATATTATCGTAGGAAACCCCACCTGTTTTGCGCCCATGACAAATTTGCTTCTCTTTTTCCCTCAAACAAACATGAACCAATTTAACATGAAGGCCAACACCGAATCATCGTTTCAACCCCTGCTTTGTAACACCAGGGTTTACTATTTTAAAACCTGACAAAAATCCTTAATTTCTGCTTTTCTCTTTTCTCCGTAGGCTATATAAAAAAAATCAAAATTCTGCAAATTTTCCCTTTTTCCCCTTCACGCCCCAAAAACACATCACCCCAGTCTCTTCAAAAACCCACTTCCCCCGCCACCCTCGGGCTTCCCCCTTGGTTTTAAATCAATTTCCGACGATGCATTTTCGGGCCCCCCGGGAAAGGGGACAGATGTATTGCCAGCGCACGCTTCTTCTTTTTCAATTGTGGTTTAGTCTACAAACCCCACACCTCCATCCTCCATCCAACCCCCGGATTTTTCACATCATGCTTTCCCAAATTTTGGGGGCCCCTTCAGTGAACACCCAATTAGTTTCCTTTTTGTAACTACCTCTGTTTCCAATGTTTAAATTAAACCTGGAAAACTACGCAACCCCTCACCGCGGCCTGGGACTGACTGCCTCTTCCCTTTTTGTGACCCCCAAAATGGTCAACTTGGGCCCCGTGATCACCCGTGGGTTACATCAAAAAAAGACATTGATGATAGGCGGGCTCCCCTTGGTTCCCCCCCGCGGCGGGCCCCGGGAAAAAAACATAGGAACGTGCCCAACACCTCGCTATATTAAAAAAACCCAGGTTTTCCGGGGTTTGGGGAAATTCAACCTGTATATTAAGTTACTTTTCGTAATTTTTTGGGGTTTAACCAAAAGAAAAAATTTTTTTTTAGCAAAAGGGAAAAATCGGCTAGAAGGGTTTAAAAGTGTTTAAAAAAAAAAAGGGGAGAGAGAGAGAGAGAAAAGAAAAGGGGAAAAGGGGAGAAAAGAAAAGAGGGGGGGGGGGGGGGAAAGGGAAAACTAACTTTTTAATAAAAACCGTTTAAATTTCACAACAATGAATTTAAAAAAAAAAAAATCATAAAAAAATTTGCCATAAATAAAACCAAAACTACCCTACTATCCCCCTTCCCCCTTGTTTCATGGCTTCTGAAAAGTTCTTAGGCCTTTTTTTGTTTTCGCCCGGGACATGGTAGGTTTGGGGGCTCGCCCCACCCCCGGGAAAAAAAAATTTTCCCCCTTTTAATATGCCGCAATAGCCTCCGGATCACTTAAACCCTGGACACTCCCCCGGGGGGGTTAATTTGTACATTTTCTGCAGCCCCCGGGAATCAACCGGGTCTTTGGGTAAAGAAAACCCTTTTTGGGCCCCTGTAAAAAGTCGGAAAAAGGGGATTTAATTTTTGTGAAAAAAATTTTAGAATTTAAAACCCGTATGGGTTGGGTATGCAAGGTTTGGTTTTTTGGGCATGGTAGCTATTGAAACCAAAAGGGAAAGCTATGATATCAAGGGGGTTAGTTTACATGGTAAAATATTTAAACCCGTATGCTATGATACCCAAAGGGAGTTTAGGAAAATGGTAGATATTTAAAAACAGAAAAGTATGATATGCCAAAGGGAGTTTTTGGGGGGGAATTATTGGGAAAATATTGAAACAGAAAACCCATGAATTAAAAGGGAATTTTGGACATGGTAGCTATTGAACACAGTAGCTATGATAGCAAGGTAGTTTAGTGACATGGTAGATATTTTGGGAAAACACAGTATGCTATGTATGGGAAAGGGAGTTTAGTGACATGGGAGCTATTGAACACAAATATGCATGATATCCCGGGAGTTTATTTACATGGTAGGGTATTAACACAGTCTGTATGAAATCGGGTTTGTTTAGTGACATGGGGGGTTTTAAAATTTAACACAGTTGCTAGAAAATGCAAGGGAGTTTTGGGACGGGGAAATTTTAAAAACAGTATGCTATGATTTTGCAAAGGGGTTTTGTGTATGGGAATTTAACACAGGGAAAGCTTTTGGGGAAAGCAAGGTTTGTTTAGTGGGCATGGTAGATATTGAACAAAAATGCTTTTGATATGCAAGGTATTTTGTGATATGGTAGATATTGAAAACAGAACGCTTTTGAAAATAAAAGGGAGTTTTTGACATGGTAGATATTGAAACACAGAAAAGCTATGATAGCAAGGTAGTTTAGTGATTTTGGTAGAATTGAACACAGTATGCTATGATTTTGCAAAGGGAGTTTAGTGACTATCAATATTGAACACAGAACGCTATGGTAAAGTAATGGATCTTAAACATGGTATTAAGGGAGAACAAAGGGGACAGGGGCATTATTAGAGGAAAAATTTTTAAAAACAATTTCATGGTTTCAAAAAAGGAGTCATAAAAAAACATCAGCAAATGCAATAAGGGTAGTAAAGATGACACAAATAGGAAAAAAATGGGTAATAAATTTGTAGTAATAAATACCAAAAAATTTAAAAGGAATAAAAAACAATAGTCATGAGAGCTGGCCCGATATTCCCCAAATAAAAATAAAATAAAATTTAAAACATGATAAAATTTTAAATTTAATTTAAAGACTAGGGCCCCATTTTTTTTAACGGGCGAAAAAAACCTGACCTCTTCCTGCCCTTTCTGACTAATATTTGATGTCAGGAGAAGAGAATAGTACGGTTTTTCTTAATTTCAGTTTTTTTTTATTTATAGGTTTACCATATTAAACAGGTAAATACAGCAAAAATTTTAAAACATGAGACCTAAGATAAAATTAATTTTTTCCTCGTTAAAAAAAAAAAGACAGTATTGAAAATTTTTTGAAGAGAACACCCTGTCACCCTTTTTTTAAGGGGGCGGGGAGACTTTTCATACCTTGGTTTGCTTCTTCTTTTTGGTGCCTGGGTTTGGGGGGCGGGGGGTTGGGAGCCTCAATGGGGCCCCTGCCCGGAAAGGGGAGTGATGGGTCCGCTTTCACCTGCAATAATATACAACCCCTGCCATTTTTTACCCCCCAATTTTTCTGGGTCTGCATCCTACTTAAATTCACATACCCCTTTCCTTAACCTCCCAATTTTCTGACTCTGGGCCCTCCTAAATTAACTTCACCCACTCTGCCATTTTTAAACCCCCCAATTAAACTATGGGTATCCTACTTAAATTCACAACCCTTTCCCTATTAAACCCCCCAATTTTCTGACTCTGGGCCCCCCACTTTTAAATTCACATTTCTCTGCCATTAAATTTCCCCCCAATTGCCCGACTCTGCTATCCTACTTAAAATTTTACATACGTACCTGCCATTATTACCCTTCCCAATTGGGCCCGGGCTCTGCCCTCCTACTTTTCTTCAAAATACTCTTGGGCCCCTTATTACCTCCCCAATTTCCTGACAAAGCCCTCCCACTTTAAATTCACATACCCCTGCCATTATTTCCTCCCAAATTTCCTGACCCTGGCCCTCCCACTTAACTTCACATATTTCCCCATTTTACCTTTTCCAAAATTTCCTGGGAAATGCTTTTCCTACTTAACTGACATTTCTCTGCCATTATTAAACCCCCCCAATTGCCTGGGCTTTGCCATCCTACTTAACTTCACTAAATCTGCCAAATTTTACCTCCCCCCTGCCTGACTCTGGGATTTCCCACTTAACTTTTAAAAACTCTGCCATTTTAATTTAGGGGTGTCAACAAGAAAGAAAAAAAAACTCTTGAAATAAAATAAAAAGGGGGGGCCAACTCATCCCAGCGCAGGAGGCTGACCGGGGCGTAGCAAGGGGAAACCCCTCAGCTGGGGGTTAAAAACCCCCCCCCGAGATTTTTTTGGGAAATTTTTCCTGCTCTGAGAGAGCTTCTGAGAGGGCCTTTTTTATATTATAATAATTTTTGGTCTCAATTTTTGTTTTTTTGTGTCCACAAATTTTGTATATGTATAAAATATATGGTAATCCCTGCAACTATATTTGAAAAAGGGATATGAATTTTTAACCCTTTTTTACAAGATAAATGAATTTTTTTAACACTGTTCCGTTTTGGGAAAAGTAATAACACAAAATAAAATTTTTACACAGCCAAAATACTGCTGGGGGCTGCGTATTCCCCCCTCCCAAAATACTGCCTCCGAGCAAACTTGTAGCGTGGAGTCAGGAGATATCGGCAGCCTTAGTATTAAAATTCCCGCTACCCAAATTTTTAACCCGAATTACACATTTTACAGGGGGTGACCTAGCTGGCAATAAAATACTTTAGAAATCCGCAATCTGCGGAAAAATTTACATCCCTGTTATTAACCCTCCCAATTTCCTGGGCCGCTATCCTACTTAACTTCACATACTCTGCCCTTGTTTTCCTCCCAATTTCCACCCCCTGCCCACCCTACTTTTAAATTCACCCTTTCCATTATTAAACCCCCCCCTATGACCCTTAAATGCTACCCCTTAAATTAACTTAACTCTACTTAAAATTCTCTCTACTTAAAAAATCCCCGCTTAAAACATACTTTTTCACTCTTTTTACAAAATCTCCTTGGGCTTTAAAGGGGGGCTATTGTTTTAGTATAAACAGGCAAACATGAATATGAAATTTAAATTTTAGTGTGACTAATAAGGAAATTTAAGGGTTTTAATATGAAAAAAAAATTAAAAAATAAAAAAGGCCCTGTCAGACACAGGGATTTATAGAAAAACCTTTATTAAAAAAGAAAAAGATTAAAAGGGTAAATTAAAAGGATAATTTAAAAGGGGGTAAAAAAGACGTAACACCAAAAAAAAAACCCCTTACCAAGCCAAGCACGGGTGGTTTCCCCAAAAATGTTCGTGGGGTTCTGGGACCTCACATGTACCCGGGGCTCCCGCACAAACCTATTGGGGAACGCTTTAAAACTGTTGACGATTCTCCGGTTGGCCAGTTTTTTTCATGTGATCCCCTGGGCAAACGAGTTGGGGGGCCAGGAGGGCACTTGGGATCTATAAAAAGAGAGAGAATTTTATCAATGCAAAGGGTTTATTGATTTAAGGGAAAAAAAAAGGGGGAAAAGTTTCCAGGACATCAGGGTATATGGGACATGGCCAAACCATAAAAAGGGGAGGGGGTTTTAGAAAATAGGAAAAAAGGGGTTGGAAGGGGAAAAAACGGAATGTTTTCGCCGGGGGTTTTGGTCAAAGCAGGATGTGGGGGTTTTTTGGAGGAAGGGGGGCTTTCATTTTTTTAGGGAGGAGGGGGATTCCCGGGGGAAAGCTCAATGCAGGGTTTCCCCTTAAAATAAAAACATAAAAAAAATAAAACTACAAAAGGCCCCCCCCCTTTTAAGGAAAAAAAAACCCACACGTGGTAGTTTCCCGTTTTCTTAAAAAAATACCTACCTCCACCATTTATTCCCCTCCCTAAATTTTATTCAAGGGGCCCCCTTTTTAAAACTCCCTATTTAAATTTGCACTGACCAAATTGAGGGCTGGTCTATTCCAATCGGTTTTCCACCCTATTTGTGAACCCGTTTTTTTCCCCATTTTTTTTTAAAATTTTTTTTTACAAGTGAAAAGGTTTAAAATCATCCCTTTTTCTGTTGGGATGGGGAAGATAAGAAATGGCCCCACTGACCCCGTATTCAACGGGGTTTCTATTAGCTATTTGGGGACAAAAACTCTAAACATCCCCAAACCCTTCCCCTACCTTACCCTTACCCACTAGGGTATTTCTATCTAATTTTTTTTCTTACACTGTACCTTTCCCAAAGTTTATATAAACTTTTATAACACCAAACAGATTCCTAAATTTTATATTAAAACCCCTTCCCCGCCAATTTTCCTTTTCTATATAAAATTGGGGATTTGGGCAAGCCCTAAAAAATAAAAAGTAAATGAATATTTCCAAATTAGTAGTGGACATAGATACAAATAGGGCTAAACAAAGACTACTCTATAAAAGTCTTTGGGCATATTTATAAAAAAAAATTGGGTTAATTTTTCCCCAAAAAAAACTCTAAGGCACCCAAATTACAAAGGAAAAAAACGTTTTTGGGCCTCAAGGGGGTTTAAAAGATGAAAAAAAAAGGAAGAAAAACACCCTTTTGTTTGGGGAAATTCTTTCGTGAGGATATAAAATTTTTGCCGGGGATTTTTTTTTTCCCTTTTTTTTCGTCACCGGGGGCCGTTTTTTGTATTTTTTTCCCCGACACCGCTCTCCTGCAAAAAAAACACCCCAATTCAATTAATTCAATTTGTTTTTTTAGCCTAGTTTAAAAAAACAGAAAAAATTTGACAATATATAATTTTTTTCTTTTTGGGTGGGACGTTAAAAGGGAACATTTTTTACAGGCCCCCAAAAATTTTTATATGACTAGTGAGCTAGGTACCCAATTCCCCAAAAAACATTCAAGTAATTTAAAAATATGTACGTAATACAAAATTTTTATGTATTTTACTCTAGAATATACCCAGCATACACACACACACATCCCTGAAATTTTTATCCCTTTAGTAACTAGTCTTTTATTTGGCCCAAAAAAATCATGCATAATAAAATGGAAACCCCCCTGAAAAACCTTTCATTCAGTAAATATTCTTTTATTGGCAAAAAGAATCATTCATAATCAAAGAAAACACTGAAAAAACCCATCATTTAGGAACTATTTTAATTTCAGAAAAAAGGGAAAAAGTTAAAGCATAATAAAAAGAAATACACTGAAAACAAGAAGCACAGGTCTTGAGGAAAAAGGGAAAACGTACCCAATGCCCGTGTTTCATTAAACCTGTTTAACCAAACAAATTTAAATTTGGGGATAAAGTGTAAAACTGACCACCTACTTTAAAATTTTCTGAACATTTATTATCTATCCACAATCCTTAAATACAAAGGAAATTTAAATCCTTTACGGCCCCGATTTTTTTTTTGGGTATATAAAAATTTTCTGTTGTTAAACCATAAAATTACGAAAAGTGACTAAATATAACCAAAAAAAAATAGGTTTACCAAAGGGTACCCAAAAGGTCATATCTAAAAAATTTCTTTTTATTCACAGAAATCGTGTTTTAAAGGTACCCCAAATTTCAAAGGGAAAATTTTTATTTTGGGCCTCAAAAGGGGGTTTAAATACATCTAATGGGTTTCTGTCCTAAATTTTTTAACATCTTAAATTTCCCTTTCCCTGGAAATTACCTGTTTTTCCCTAATTTGCGATCTGGTACTTTTTCCCTTTTGCCCTTATTTATTTTCTTTGGGGGTGGTGCCCCAAAGAGAAACCCGCGGCCCCATTTCTTAAAGGGGACTCCATCATCTTATAGGCACCCCACATTTGCCTGGTTGGGGCCAGTAGGGAAACCTGCCCCCTTCTATGTTTGGGGCGTGTGCTGGGGGTAAAGAGACGGAAATGAAGATACATTGCTAAACTACACACCTTTAACCCCTTTACGACCAAAATATTTCCTTTACTAATAACATCGCTGTTTTTTACCAAACAAAAACAGAAAGTAAGTTAAAATACCAAAAAAAGGCCCGTTGGGGCAAAAATACTAAAAAAAGGCATATTTTAAAATATTGCTTATAAATTTAAATTAAAAAACGTCTTTTGGTCCCAAATTACAAAGGGGAAAATTTCGTTTTGTGCCTCAAGGGGGTTAAATTTTATCTCCCAGGCCCCCCCAGGCCCTACAGTGTTGACAGAAACAAATACGGGAAATGCTTTTCTTTAAACATATGAAAAAGAGGGAAAAATACCCTTTAAATTTAAAAAAAAAAACTTCAAGAGAATCAGAAGGGAGAATTCTTTGAGTCCTTTTCCCCCCTTATTAGTGGGCTTTTTTTTCCCCATATTTTCCCGATCCCTTCAGATACCTCTAAAAAAAAAAAAAAAAAAAAAAAAAACGTTAAAAATTTTAAAATGGGGGAGAGGTAAAAAAAAAAAGGAAAAAAAAAAATACTAAACCCAAACCTTTCCAATAAACCCCTAGCGAGACCTAAGGGCGGGGAAAAGACTAGAATTTTACCAGGTTTGGTTTATGTTAATTGAGGTTTGGTTAGTAATTTTTTTTATAATTTTTTTTTAAACTCCCCCTACTTTTTCATTTCGTTTTTGAAAGGGTTTGCTATTTAAGGATCTTTTAAGGGGGGATAAAAAATAAAAAAAAACTAAAAAGGGCGGGAAAGGACTCTAGAATTTTTCCTGTTTTCTTTTCCACAACAACCTCCAACAAAGATCAGCACACTCACATTCATCGCCGAAATGTTTGTCGCGGTTATACTTGATGAAATGAGTCACAGTGTGGTTGCTGATATTCCTCCACGCAGCGGACCACTTGTTGCAGTGTGCGGAACTTAACCACAGTGAACGACTTGTTGTCATCCTCAGTGCCTTCCTCTTGCTTTATGGCGTCACTCGCGGGCGCCCATGGTGGGCGGGCTAATACGGGGGGAAAGGACTGATGTTTCGGCGCCGGAGTTAATTAGGACAAGCAAGAAGGAGCAGTAACTGAGAAACATCAGGGAGTGCCGATAAGAAAGTTCAGACTCCCGATCTACAACTGCGGTCACAGCCTCTGCAGCTTCCTTATTTTCTTATGGTGGGGCGGGCGGACGAGTGCTACAGTTTCGCATTTTGGAGTTTTATTAGGACAAGCAAGAAGAAGAAATAGTAAACTGAGAACATCAGGAGTGCCGATAAAAAAAAAGTTCAGACTCCCGACCCACTAAAACTAAGCACCGCGGCTGAAGATACGGGACTGGATTGGGGGTACGGCCTTTCAGTAATGAGACGCTAAACTAACTGATGTAGATGGGAGGTATAACACAGGAATGCTCTACAACCTTAGGCCGGGCATTGTAGAGTACTGAGGTTTGAGGGAGGGGGAATGGAACCGAATGGACACAGAGCTAGTAAGGCTGTCACACCTTGAAGCGGTGCAAGTAAGATTTCGGTGTCTTATGCTGGTTTCCAGGCTTCACGATATCAATCAATGGGTTCTTGTTCAGATGTCATGATGACAGGTGAATGGGTTTCAAGTCACTGTGGTTACTTCTGTTTCACGCCGCTACTTGACACGTTTTTATTGGCACGTCACCGGAGCGCGAGGCGAATGGCGAGTCCTGCGCAATCTTGATCCTGATAGTACGGGATTGAACAGGAAAGGGAAAAAGAAAATAAAAGACAGAATAAGAGAAGACAACTAAATTACTAATAGACCGGCAGCCAGGGGCCTTCAGCCTAGATGTGAAGGATATCAATATTGGAGTATGTGGACATCTCAGGTGTAGCGTGGGATGTTTTGAAATGGCCTTCTGCCGGGTACCACTGGTTGCGTGTGACCCTTGGGTGCCCTTAAAGTGACCTTTTTCGGGCTAGCATAGATATTGGAGGTACCACATAAAACCAACTTTACATGGCCAAGTACATCCCCCAGAATGTAAAATGACCAATGCCAGACAAATATCCCGCTGTTTTGGCCCTGCCAGAAAGGCCCAAAATTTCGAGCTAGCATAGATATTGAAGATACCGATCGGAAACCACTTTTACATGAATAAGTACATTCCCCAGAGTAGGAAATGACCCATGCCAGACAAATATTCCACTGCATTGGTGCCGCCAGAAGCCCTTACCACCCCCGCCACTCATTTAGGCTAGCACAAACACACTGAAGATACCGAATGGAACCAACATAGATTGAATGAGTACATTCCCCGATGGGGAAATTACCCATGCCAGACAAATACTCCTCTGCATTGGTGCCGCCAGATGGTACGATGTACTAGCTGCAATAATTCATCATTCATGTATATTTTAAACATCATGTTTATTAATCATGACTCTGGATACAGCATGTAGAGTGTTGCATTACTACAGAACAGTAAGGAGCACCTGAGGGCTGGGTGAGGGCTGCCTTAGAGGGACCTTAAGACCAGCGAGGAGGGAAGGCAGGCTGCTAGCGGGGAGTGAGGGGATAGGCAGGATAGGTCTGACTAGTGGCGGGGGAGTTCTGTACTACTGCCTCGTCCCCCATCACCTCCAGTCCTGCAATGAAAAGTATCCAAGGTTTTATACAGGAACAAGGATTTATATGGGTTTTATATGTTTTTTACAGGAACTACCACGTATAGGTCTCACTGCCTCTTGTAGCTTCCTTATTTTCTTATGTTCTTACGCAAGTTGTGATCATATCTACTCCATTTAATTCCTCCAGCTGAGGGTTGAAGTCCTCGTCTTTCCTTCATCACAACAATTATACTCTTATTTCAGTTACATATATATCATGTAAAGTCTTCATTCATCAAACAACAAGCATTAGAAAAAATTTGATCAGATAGTCTGTTAATGAGACATAAATACGTAGCTACATGACAATAATTATAAGGATGAGATGCTAATCCTAATTATAACGGGTAAAATCAATCACATACTAACACAAATAACAATAAACGTGGAAAAAAACCAATGTATCTTTAAATAATAACACTCAATATGATAAGTTCCAGAATAGAACAAGAAAATACAGAATGGAAACAGAGAACAAGTCCCCGATAACTCCTTAACCCCTTGTCACCCAGAACGTAATTTCCATTGTAATTTTGCTACCATTATACAATTTTAAGTAAATATAAGCAATATTTTATAGATATGACCTGTTTAGTATCCTGTCTACTAACTAATTTGGTATATTAAGTTACTTTTTGTAATTATATGGCTCCACAACATACGTTTTTTTATAGCAAAAGGAAAGATCTGGGCGTGAAGGGGTTAAATGTATCTTTAGTACTTACTGGCTGAGGACGGAGAATGGGTGGAGGGAGAGCTCGGGATCCAGGCTGGAGGTGCTCTTGATGGAGGGCACCGAGGCCTCCTCCATGCCCGGCCCCTGACCCCCCTGCTGACTGCCATCGTCCATCCACCACTCCCCAATGCTCTCCCTCCGCGATCTGCACCACCACCACCACCACACAAAGCAAGGGATAATATTATTGCAAATGGTAATGGTTTTTTGCTAATCTTCCACCACACCATCTTACTTTATACATTTCATCTACTAAAAAAGGTAAAGATGGGAGCATACGCTAAGCTGCGCATGGCATTCGGTGCTCATCTCCGTGGCATTAGCCCTTAGAGCCTGTGGTGGGTGAGGACCCGTTACCCCGGGACACAGGGCTATTTGTGACACCCGGGTTACCACAGTTACCTTCTCCAGGTTACCCCAGGTACCCATTTATCAACCCCGAAAGGAAGGAAGAACAGCTGGGTTGGTTGGTCGCCGACTTGCCCTGGCCCGGATTTAAACCAGGGCCCGCAGATTCATAGCCAGGCACGCTAGCCACTATACCACGAGGCGACATCTTTAGCGACAGTTTATCTACTGACAACACTATACTGTGATAAATAAATTTTGGGAGATATGAGATGTCTTACCCTGGGGTGCTGGCTGCCTCCCTGTTTTGGCACAGCGTCTGGTAGTGGTGGTAGAGCTGGAGAGTCTCTTGCCGCACCTTGGCGTGGTACAGGACCACGCGATCCCGGTACATTGTGTGGCAGCTCACTCATGCTGCCCATGCCGATGTCGTGCAGAGTCTTCTCCACCACGTCCTGTAACAATAAAAAGAACATAAGAAGATAATACAATACTACTACTATTACTTACTACTACTAATAATAATACATAATAAAAATATTAAAAATAAAATACTAATACTAATACAAAAAACAATAATACTGAATAAGACAATCTACACTTTTCAAAACAGGTTTGTGAAGTCAGTAAGACCACTATGCCTCCTAAATATTCTTTTAACTATTGACCCAAGGAATATAGCTTGACCACAGCCAGTACTAAGAGCCAGGTTTCCACAAATGGGGAGCCTAAGATCACTACTAAACATTTCCCCATTCCTTACAAGAGGTCTGAACCCCAAAGGCCTCGCTTTGGATACACTTGTGGCCCGACCCCTGAGTGGTGCACACACACACTCACATGGAAGGGGCAGCGGTCCGTCAGCAAGAGGTTGTCAGTGTTGGCACGCAGCACTCCAGTAGTCTTGGTGAGGAACTCGTGTGTCACATCTGTCAACAGCCGCAGCACACTCTCTGAGGTGTCTGTGTACCCCGTGTGGGCACAGATGGTGGCCACGGCCTTCCTAAGGATGAGCCGCGCTGTACTGCCCTCCACCTCCAAGACATGCTGCTGCGTCTTGCCTCTTGTGAAGGGTCTGTTGGAGGGAGTCAAACATAAGCATCATAGCTTTGCCATGTATGTATACCCTATGTACTATATGCACTTTGATACTATGTCCCCTAATATGCCTATATTATGTATTTTTTGTTTTGCTCTAGTACTTAAGTTAACTCCTTGTCTTGTTGTTGTTGCTTTTTTTGTCTATGCCCCCGGGCGATAATAAAATCATTATTATTATTATTATTATTATAGCTATGATGATTATCACTGCCTGTATTGAAAACAAAAGTAATGATTAAGATTCTATAAAATTGGTAAAATTGGAAGCATATCATCGACCATCTAACCTCATAAGACATTGCAGGAAAATCTGACGTGAAACAGAAAGATGATGATGATGACACAGTAGATGAATAATAGCAGCACAGTGCCAGGTAACCGTCATTTAGGAGGAGACACAAAGACTACATACATGTATAAATAATGAGTAGATTGAACAGGATGTTGAACTACTGCAATAGGTAAAGAACATGAAGGCAAACATGACAGACAGATTAGTGTAAGATTCTGTTGTTGATCATAGCCTGATATTTAGTGCAAATGATAAATAGCTTGTCCAGAAGTTCAACACAACGTTCCCTTGCTTACATAAGAACATAAGAAAATAAGGAAGCTACAAGAGGCCGTGAGACCTACACGAGGTAGTTCCTGTTACTTAAACTCTACCTATATCCACCTCTCTTCCCCATCCATGAATTTATCCAGACTCCTTTTAAAGACCCCAATAGACACCACATTGACCACCTGACGACTGGGTCCATTCCAATCATTCACCACCCTATTTGTGAACCAGTTTTCTCCCTATTTCCTTTTTAAATTACGCCATAAATCATCTTACGTGTGTTCTGGAGGCAGGAAGTTGAGGAAGTGTGGCTTGGTAGTCTTACGGTTGAGCACCAGTCCTCAGGAGGGGGCTGGCAGGAGGGGAGGCTGCTGCCGTCTGCACCGACACTCTGGCCATGAGAACATAAAACATAAAGGGAAAAAACAAGAGGGTGTGAGACCTAACGTGGTGGTTTCCCGTAAGATTTGCCTTACATTATGGGTCAAGCTGACTAAAAAAATAATCTCAAAAAGCTTTTAATTTTCCATATAAAAAGGGGACCTAAAATTAAGGTCTCATCTTTTCCCGTAAACCAGGTGATGCAGGAGAGTGTTTTCCCTTTAACCCCTTTAGGCCCAACGTAATTTTCATTGTAATTAAACCCCATTTGACGATTTTAAAAGAACATAAGCAAAATTATATGATATGACCTGTTTTTTAAACCTTTTCCCCTTACTAAATTTTTTGGGTTTTTTGTTACTTTTTCCGTAGTTTTAAAAGGCTAAAAACAGAAAGATTTCCTATAGCAAAAGGGAAAAATCTGGGCGTGAAGGGGTTAAAGGGAGTGACGGCCAAACCCCCCTTTCCCGGGCAATGAAATGACCACCTGGGCCCGGTGCTGCCGCACGGATAGTCTGCACACTAAAGGGGGCCTTTCGACAAAATCTCCGTGGGGGGCTGGGGGGGGCAATTAGGAGGTCGTTCAGTTTTGATATGGGAAAGCAACATCTCTCTCTCTCCCTCCTCTTCCCCTTTTTTCTCTCTCTCAGGGCCCTTCAGTGTTTGATATGGGAAAACAACATTCCCCCTTCTCTCTCTCTTTTTTTTTCCCCTCTCTCAGGCGTTCATGTTTGGGTATGGTAAAGCAACATCTCTCTCTCTCGGTTTTTCCCGTGTTTGATATGGTAAAGCAACATATCTCCCTCTCTCTCTTTCTCTCTCTCTCAGGTCGTTCAGTGTTTGATATGGTAAAGCAACATCTCTCTCTCTCTCAGGTCGTTCAGTGGTTGATATGGTAAAGCAACATATCTCTCTCTCTCATGATTGGGTGTGTAACCAAACTACTGGCAGATCTCAATAACTGGATAATCAAATATGAGAACAATAGGAAATTGAAATCTTGTTCTAAGGTTGGCTTGAGACCTAAACTCAGCAGAATCATAGTGAAATGTAAAAGTACCTATGGTGTATACATGAAGTGGTATATACTAATGATATTATACTTGTGCTTATAATACAAACATACTACACACAGTATGAGCGTGACGATATAAGTAGACAGGTATCATGGAGCCATCTCATATATGTACCAATGTTCTCATACTATACTGAGGTGATTAATACTGACATAGAAAGGGGACATATTTCTAAGCGCTGACCCAGGTTTAGTTAGTTGTTTCGTACACTGATTTAGAGGTTTTTCGTACATACCTGGTGTTGTTTCGTAACTCTAGTAGTCAAGTTCAACTCTGAGCTGAGGGTACGAAACGACTATGGTTTAATATAGACTACGAAACAACTTTTTGGTGTACGAATCTACTGGTGTACGAAACAACTTGTGTACGAACTGACTGCACCTCTACTACACTTACATCTGAAAGGAGGGTGTTTCCTCTGGTGAAGGTTGGTGGAGGGCTGGGGGAGTGGGTGCTGGGGGCTGTGGGGTTAAAAGATCTTCCATGTCAGCAGCACTAAGCCCCCAGTCCTCCCCTGCACCCCTCTCCCCCTCCTCCCCCCAATGACCCCCAGCACAGGTCATTCTTGCCACCAATATTCTATGATGAAAAGATCCCCAGTAGTTTCTGTTCCTGTTATCTGTTGGGAGTTAACGAGTGACTGACGTTCTTGGTTCTTCTTGGTGTTGGCTGTGAAGGGCTGTGAAGATCTATTTGACCCTATTCGCCCTGTATAGTTGTTGTTGTTGTTTAAGGGCTGCGAGGATCCCTGGCCCTGTATAGTAATCACAGGACTGACATTTGCCTCAGAGTCCAAGTCGAGAGGGAAGAATGTTTACTTGTTTACATGATTAGACTTTTACAACGGTACACTCTCTCTCTCTCTCTCTCTCTCTCTCGTAAATAAACTTATCAAAAGCTTTTTAAATCCTAAGAATCTGTTCACCCCTAAGCGCAATATATAGTAGCAGCCAAGAATAAATTATTATATCCTTAGGAACAGCTGACTCAAGAAACAGCTGTCACCCTAACAACAACACAGGCAGCATCATGGCAGCCGCGGCGCCCCCCAGACCCGTATTACCTGATGGCTATGAAAAGTAGGCCACATACCAGTCTTAATGTGCTGCGGGGAGGGTTTGAAGATGTGAAGAGGCTGGGGTTATTATGGAATAGAACGGCTTACTACTCACGTGTTCTGTATAATTATCACGGCCTCTTGTAGCTTCCTTATGTTCCTTTCTTTATGTTCTTATGTTGTAATTTATGCTCCAGCTTCTTGTGAGGATCCTATTTACCTCTGGAAACGAGAAATAAAACACTTATTTTCAAATAATAGCTTGGGTTAGGGTTTAGTGAGGTCTTGGTAAAAATGGACGAGGACTGCGCGGTCATTTTCTGAGACAGTGACTAATTTTTCTTAGCCAAGAAATGGTGCGTTTAGGTTTAGTTAGGTTAGATTTAGGGTTGGGTCAATATGCAGTTTCAATCTACGTATATTCACAATAATCTTTTTCCCTTTCCCTTTTGACAACAAACTTGGTGGGGAATCGGGATTTTGGGTGGAGGAGGATAATATAACTGATTTATGCCTCCTCCTCCCCATTTACCATTTACCTAATTTGATTTAACTACAGTATGCGAGATTATTCATCCTGTCAGTAATACAATGTCGTTCACAGGTGGCCATGTCTTTACCCAGCCTACATCAGCAAGACAAGTCGAGAGCAGAGGGCAGGAGGATCCCAAAGGCTAAGGTAAAGGATGTACAAAATTAATTGGTTGAGGCAATGCTCTCGGTTACAGGGAGTTTCGTACACAAGTTGTTTCGTACCCAGGTTTTACTTGTTGTTCCGTACACTGATTTTGAGTTTTTTCGTACATACCTGGTGTTGTTTCGTAATTAGTAGTCAAGTTTAACTCTGAGCTGAGTGTACGAAACGACTATGGTTTCATATAGACTACAAAACAACTTTTTGGTGTACGAAACAACTTGTGTACGAACTGACTGCACCCCATGCTGTCACCTATGTTCATGTTGATACTGATAATTATTACTGACCTGAATCTCTAAAACTTGGAAATTACCGTTGCCAATACTGATACAATACAAGTAATGTTTGAAATTATCTACATTTGACAGGCTGATATTAACCCCTTCACGCCCAGATCTTTCCTTTGCTATATAAAATTGTCTGTTGTTAGCCATAAAATTACGAAAAGTAACTGATTAGTCGACAAGGATACTGAACAGGTCATATCTATAAAATATTGTTTATAATCACTAAAATCGTTTAATGGCACGCAAATTACAATGGACCCTACCCATAACTACGTCACGGTTTGTTTACATCGGTGCATTGTGGGGATAAGGCGGGGTCGCCGCGGGTGGACCTACGAAGGGAAAACTACGGCGATGGAAGAATTTCGAGTTATTTTGCGCGAAATTGATATTCCAGGTGCTATATTACTGTGCTCTGTTCTCGCTGACAACACTATAGAGAAGACATGAGGTAATGGCTGATGTGCAGAGGCTTCTAAACCAAGAAAACAGAGTCATAACAGAGCCTCGTCAAAAGGTAAGCAACTGGTAGGTACGTAATGTGTCCCTACCACTTGCTTACTTCTTAATGAGACTCTGCTGTGACTGTTTTCCTGGTTTAGAAGCCTTCGCACATCAACCATCACCTCAGGTCTTCTCTATGTTGTCAGCGAGCACGGAAATATAGCACCTGGAATATCAATTTCGCCCAAAACAACTCAATTTTTTTTTCATCGTCGTAGTCTTCTCTTTGTAGGCTGTACATATTCATGGTTATGATAGTATTAAAATACCTTATTAATTGAGTTCCTTTTGTTGTCTTTCCTCTTAATAAGTAGTGGTACATCATGGTTTAAGTGTTACTTGACGAGCCAATGAATACTCTTGAGTCTATAACAACATCACCAACCTTTGCTTTGATTTATCTTATTACTCCATCCATAAACAAGTTGCATAACCACGGTGACATTACCCATCCTTGCCTCATGGTACCTGCATAGTACTGTCGTCTACCGATATTTTTGTCCCTACACAAATCGGGAAAACTCGCCGACAGTAATGGTTAGGTTGGTATCCGGTCATTTCGCCCACATGCCATTTCGCCCACAGGTCATTTCGCCCACACTATGTAGTCATTTCGCCCACACTATGGAGTCTATAGGAGCTAGGAGGTTAGGTTATATTTGTTTAGTTTGTCGAGAACCCCCAACCCCCCGCTAGGAGGTTAGGTTAGATTTGTTTAGGTTAGGTTAGGGTAGGTTAGATTTGGGTAGTTTAGGTTAGATTTGGTTGGGTTAGGTTAGATTAGATTTGGTTAGGTTAGGATAGGTAGATTGGTTAGTTTAGGTTAGAATTTCGGTTAGGTTAGATATCAGTGGAGTCAAGCCCCTGTAGGGTAGGTTAATTTTTGGTTAGGGTGAGGTTTATTCTTGGTTAGGCAATTTTCGTTCATTTCGCCCCACAAGGCATTTCGTCCACATGTAAGTCAATTCGCCCACATATAAGAGTCAATTCGCCCACTTTAAAGTCAAATTCGCCCACACGATCCATGTCAAAGAGTCATGTAACTATGTCTTCATCTGGCAGAAATGGAATGAACCACAGTAATCTTGGGCCGAAATGACGGTTAAATTTCTATGTTTGCCCATACTCTCCCACTTCCCCCAAAAAGTTTGGGGGGACCTGTGGGAATTGCGGGGTTTTCGAGTTGGGAACAAATTATGCGTCGGAAAAAACACGTAATTAAAGAGTTGTGTAGGGGGGGGTTAAAATTTCCGTATCTTAGGGAATTTCCTTATATCTAGAGAAAATTGCCTACAAAATAAACCTCACCTAACCAAAATTAACCTATCCTAAGCAGGTGGCTTGACCCACCGATAACCTAAACACTAACCAAATTAACCTAACACCTAACCAATCTAACCTATCCAACCTAACCCAAATCTAACTAAACCTAACCTAACCAAATCTAATAGGTTGGTTAGGATAGGTAGATTTGGTTAGGTTTAGGTTAGCTAGGTTAGATTTGGTAGGTTAGGTTTTATCGGGGGTCAAAGCCCCTGCTAGGGGAGGGTTAATTTTGGTTAGGTTAGGTATTTTGGTTAGGGCAATTTTCTCTAGATAAAAGAAAGTACCCAGATCTAGGAAATTTACCCCCCCTTACACAAACTCCTTAATTACGTGTTTCGACGCATCATTTGTTCCCCCACCGAAAACCCCGCATTCCCACAGGTCCCAAACTTGGTTTTGGGGGGGGAAGTGGAAGGAGTATGGGCAAACTAGAAAAATTACCGTATTTCGCCAAGGTTCTTGGTGTTCATTCATTTCTTGCCAGAGGAAGATATTGTTACATGGACTCTGTGACATGGACGTGTGGGCGAATTGACTTTAAGTGGGCGCGAATGACTCTTATATGGGGCGAATGACTTACATGTGACGAAATGTCTTGTGGGGCGAAATGACGAAATGCCTAACAAAAAAACCGAAACCTAACCAAAAAATTAACTACCCGTAGCAGGGGGCTTGACCACCGATATGCTAACAACCAATCTAACCTAAGTAACCTACCAAACCTAACCAAATCTAACTATCCTAACCTAAACCAAATCTAATCTAACCTAACTTAACCAAGTCTAACCTAAACTACCCAAATCTAACCTACCCCTACCTAAACCTAAACAAATCTAACCTAACCTCCTAGCGGGGTGGGGTTGGGGGTCGGGTTCTCGACACACTCTAAACAAATATAACCTACCTCCTAGCTCTATAGACTCCATCGTGTAGAGGGCGAAAAATGACTCCATAGTGTGGGCGAAATGATCTCTAATGGTGTGGCGAAATGGCATGGGGCGAAATGGACCGGTACCAACCTAACCATACTGTCGGCGAGTTTTCCCGATTTGTGTAGGGACAAAAATATCGGTAGACACGACAGTACCATGCAGGTACCAGGAGGCAAGGATGGGCTAATGTCACCGTGGTTTATGAACTTGTTATGGATGGAGTAATAAGATAAATCAAGCAAAAAGGTTTTGGTGATGTTGTTATAGACTTAAGAGTATTCATTGGCTCGTCAAGTAGTAACACTCAAACCATGATGTACCACTACTTTATTATGATGACAAGACAACAAAAGGAACTCAATTAATAAGGTATTTTAATACTATCATAAACATGGAATATGTACAGCCTACAAAGAGAGGGACTACGACGATGAAAAAAATATAGAGTTGTTTGGGCGAACTTATTATTCCAGGGCCTATATTCCGTGCTCGCTGACAACATAGAGAAGAACCTTGAGGTGATTGGTGATGTTGCGAAGGCTTCTAAACCAGGAAAACAGTCAACAGGAGAGAGAGAGAGAGTTCATTAAGAAGTAGCAAGTGGTATGAAACCATTACTACCTACCAGTTGCTTACTTTTTGACGAGGCTCTGTTATGGACATCTGTTTTCTTGGTTTCAGAAGCCTTCTGCACATCAGCCATTACCTCAGGTCTTCTCATAGTGTTGTTCAGCCGAGAACCAGAGCACAGTAATATAGCACCTGAATATCAAAGTTCGCGCAAAAAATAACTCGAAAATTCTTCACCAGTCGCCGTTAGTTTTCCCTTTGTAGGTCCCACCCGCGGCGACCCCGCCTTATCCCCACAAGCCAGATATAAACAAAACCGTGGACGTTAGTTATGTCTTGGCCATTTGAAATTGACGTTTCTGGGCGTGAATGGGTTATTAATGCCAAAACCTGATGCTAATACAGAGATGATTTATGGTGTTTCTGTCACACACTACAAAGGACACTGTGTGAATTATATCACCACCGAGCCTTGATTCCCAAACGATAATTTGAGAAAAAATAGGGTGTAATAGTTCAGCCTCTTCAGTGGTATTAATGATGACATGAGTTTGGCATTTCCTCTCATTTCCATAAGTAAAGTTCCATGTACTGCTTGATTATCTATCTAACTAACCTTGTATAATCAACTAGCTATTCTATCTTTATTATTTTCTATCTCTGATTACTGTAACAAGCCTAGCAAACACTGAGTATAAATGATGACATGAGTTGGTATTTTCCTCTCATTTCCATAGTAAACGTTCCACTAATCAACGGAATAAGGCGCGTGTGCCAGCACCCACCATGTAAGGAGATGCTGGATGTACTATCCACCTCTGGGCTGCAGGTAACCTAACTCATGTAACATGTTATAGGACAAATAGAACCCTTGTATCTATTTGCCTCCCCATGTCTACAGTATTAACCCCCTTGATTTGGCCCAAACGTTAATTTTCATTTTAAATTGAGGTACCATTAGGAGTTTTTTTAATGAATATAAGCAATGTTTTATAGTATGACCTTTTAGTATCCTTATCCACAGGTTAATTTGTTCTATTAAGTCACATTTCGTAATTTATGGCTAACAACAGAATGGATTTTATATAGCAAAGGAAAAGACTGGGACCGTGAAGGGGTTAAGGTGCATTGTCAGAAAAACTGGAGTTTTTTTTATTGCCACTTGCTCTTTATTATGTCCTCTACCTGTAAATATTTTTTTTCTTTTTTTCTCACCTTTAAAGAACGAATTTTCCCTAAAAAAACCCTTTTTTTCCTTTTTTAATGCTATTTTTCATTCTTTGGCGGGAGTGGGGCCTTTTTTTCATCGGCCCCCCTGACGTTTCTTTTGCTGTCTGGGTTTTTTAGTTAGTTGTTTCTTTTATTCGTCTTTTAGTTTCTTTCTCTTTTTTCCTTTTATTTTCTTTGGTCTCCAAAAACGTTGATTGTTTTTTTTTGGTTCTGCCTTTCCCCATCTCCTGCACAGAGTTTTTAAAAATTTTTTTTCCTTAAATGTTCTGATTAGGTGAGGGAGAGGGGGAAAATTTACGCCGGGAGAAGAGAAAAGGGGCCCCCGTTCGGGGGTCTGTGAGGTGAACTCAAGACTCCCTGGAGAAACTGGTCCCCCAATTTTTTTCAGGTAAGAAATTAAACTACAAAAAACTCCCATGTGTGGTCTCGGGGGGCCTCTTGTATTTTCCTTATTTATTTTTTTTTTATATGTTGTTGTTCCCCCTGGGGGTTTTGAATGTTATAGGAGGGATAAAACTCCTGTAGAATTTAAATATTAAAACTGCTTTCTTTATCTAACTTCCGCACTCTGGGGAAAAAACGTGTGCTCTTTAGCAGAGAAAAATCCCTCAGCTGAAACCCGGACTAACCCCAAACAGGGCCAGGACGGGGGGCGCAGCGGGGAAAGCAAGGAAAGGGCAAGAAGAAAAAATGGGTAAAGTAAATCAAAGAAATGTGAAAAAAAATATAAGAACAGGGAAGGGGGGGAAAATAACATCAGTGGATTTTTCGTCATCTATAGAATTTAATAACGGGTTTTTGAAGTGATTAATTCATATTTTGGTTTTTTCTTATTTTTGTGTTAAAAATAAAAAAGGTTAATATGAATTTTCCTTGCCCTTTTTTACCATGAGACTATGTAATATAATGGTAACTAAAAATTGCTTGTTTTTAGCGTTTGGGTGCCCCTGAAGTACCCTACTAAAAACATTTGAAAATAAGGAAAACTACAACGGGCCCTGAGACCTACACGTGGGATTCCTTTACTTAACCTACCTACATCCACCTTTCATCCCCCTCCATTAAAATTTTTCCAGCCCCCGTTTAAAGCTCTGTAATGGGTCCACACTAACTACCGCTACGGTCCATCCCAATTTATTTACCCCCCTTTTGTGAACCGTGGTACATAGCCGCACCAGGCTAAAAAAGTTATCAAGGTTTTTAATGATCTTTGTAAATCTATGTTCCAAAAAAGGGTAGCTGATAAAAAACTAAAAAACCCTTTCTTGCTATTTAGCTATCCAAGGAGCGGGAAGAGGGGGGGAAACAGCGATAAAGGGAAAGG
>JACEEZ010001450.1:72574-82962 GCA_016584305.1 Chionoecetes opilio | reverse complement strand
CCTTTAATGGGGCTATGGGCGTACCTTGTAGAGATAAAATGTTGCAAGTTTCTCAAAATTGCAAAAACATTTCTAAAAAGTCTAAATGTTTAGGGTGGTAGTGTTGCGGGTTGCGTGCAAACCGTCAAACCTTGCCGTTGTGCTTGAGTCCGTCCGTCAAAAACGTGCGGAAATTGTAAGTGCATAAATCCCTATCTTTATTATCATTCTCATCTTTTACATTACCCCCCATAATTCTTGCGACACCTGGAAAACACACGATCTTTGGGATAAAATGCATAAGAAATAAACCCCAACCGGTTTCCTTTTGTTTTTTCATCAACTTAAAACACTTGTACATCGCGGCTTTACGTTGCGTGAAAACAAAGGGAGAAATATAAGAAAGAATGATTTTACCACCCATGAGTTATTTTGTTTTGTTTTTATGAAAATCACACTTGAGCATGAGTGTGATTCTTAACATTAACTAGTCACTCAAACATTATATTGCTGTCCATCTTTGTAAAATTTTTATATGATGCAGTTGAATATATTTCGCATGTATTTGTATGAGCAAAGCGGCGTTTCTTTTGTATTACCTGAGTGAGTGTGAAATGGATACAAATGATAGGGTCGGAGGCTCCATGACAGCCAGCCAGCCACCAGTGTTTCCTGCCTGGCGCTAGGAGGCCTGTGTGGCTCGAATATTATAAAAAAAACGGAACAAAGAAACAAAGTAACTGAATGTGTAAGATAACAGAATAACTTAACCTAATCCTACCTAACTTTTTCTCCGTTACTCATGCTCTTGTTACTTTCTTTCCGATTACCGTGTGGTTCACCTGCACGGCCGACACCTGGGTATGGGCAACTGCACTGAGTATTAAGATCCCGTTGTAAAGGCCCATGATCTCGATCCAAATAGGTAGAATACGGTCCGGAGGCTTCTAGCGACCAATAATTGATTTTTTTCCTGCCCAAACAAACTAAATAATATCAATTTAGTCGCTAGTAACCTCTGGTCCGCATTTTCGTATTTTTTACCTATCAGGATCAAGATCACGGTCCTTTACAAAGGGATCTTAATACTCAATGCAGTGGTGTGAGGTGTTGGTTTTATTTCCACGTGTAGGCAAAACGGCTATTTGGATGTTGAGTAGATGGTTGTATGGCGCGTGACCACCCCTGCAGCGGTACATTAGCTCCTTCCCTTCCTTCCTTCCCTTAGTTGAAATTATCACTATCACTCGTCAAGCCACACCATCAGTCTTCCAATAGCTAGTTGATCCTCTCTTCAGGTCTTTGCCACGCACGTTCCCTTTCACCTATATCACCGTCCTGCCTTCTCACCCTCTTCCTCCATCTCTTCCATCCTTGATTCCCCACAACACTTGATCCTCTTCCTCCATCAACGCCCCTTTACACCTGCCTAACATCCTTTCCTCCACTTCCCTTCACTTCCAGCATTTATCATCTTTACACCGCCACAACCATCACCACCATTCACCTCCACCTCACAACACCACACCCTCACTACTATATAATTATCTCTTCTCCTCGGATTGTCCTCACCTTCTTATTTGGTGTTGAGGTGACATAGATAGTGCTTCTGTCCTTGTTTTTTTTTTTTTTTTTGTTTTTTGTTTTCTGATCTATCAAGGTTGGCATCCCGTGCTGAGTGCTGACATTACCTGACCCTGTTTGTCCGTCCTCTTTTTAAGTGTTGGTTCATCATAAGAAGTTGCGGCTCTATCTTTAATTAACAAGGTGACCGTAATTTACATGCCACGCAGGAAAGGAAGTTGTAGTCCTGTCATAGGTTCAGTGGATCAATAAAGGAGGTGTACTTACACTACAGCAAAGCGACCAACCCTGCCGCTAAATTTTTTTTTCTATTTCCCCACTTTCCATTAGCATGAATCCTCTCCTCATGCACTTGCTGCTCTCTGATACCAGGTCCCTCTCCAAGTCCCTCATCTGCTCTGCTACAGTCACACGCTCACTGCTTTGCCGCGAACACCTTCCCTTATCTCTCCTCCCTCCTTCCCCTACCCACCACCTTTTTCCTTCCTAGACCCTTTCTCCCTCCCTCACTCTGGCGCTCACACACCCTCCCTTCACTCCCCTTCCCTCCCTGTGGCCACCGTCCGCTAACTTCCACATTCCGAGTTACCCAAACCCGCGTTAAACGAATGACTTTGTTGTGTGTTGTTGTGTGTGGTATGTGTGTGTGGTGTGTTGTGTGTGTGTGTGTGTGTGTGTGTGTGTGTGTGTCGTGTGTGTGTGTGTGTGTGTGCTTGTTTTCTTTGTTCTTTTTGCAGAAAATCATTGTATAAAAAACATTCCACTATACAACCACACCAGACCATCACAAAACCACCACCACGACCTCTAGCTCCAAAGAGGGTCCTTGACTGCCCATTCAGAGCATTAACCCAATATTAATATGCAAAGGCCAGTAACCCAGATCTATAGTGTCTTTTTGGAAGCACACACAACACACACGACAACACGCACACAACACACACCACACACACACCACACACACACAACACACACACCACACCACACACACACACAGTCACACACACAAACACACACACTACACACACACAGACACACACACACCACACACCACACACACAAAATCGCACACACACGAGCAATCGGAGTCTTCACAGCGAAATCGTGTTTGCCCCTGAAGTGGTGCAGGAGGTCAAAGGTCACCAGCGGCCCTATAGACACTGCCTCCCGTGTCCTCCGTCACACCTCCACCCTGGGGGAACCCTCATTAAGGGGCGTCAAGGGTCGTACAGCCTCCCATAACCTCTTCTAACGTGTCCCTTGCCGCTGCTTTAACTCTCTAATGCGTGTGTTTCCTTAGTTACTCTCTAATGCGTGTGTTCCTTAGTACTCTCTAATTCCGTGGTGGTTCCTTATTACTCTCTAATGCGTGTGTTTCTTTAGTACTCTCTAATGCGTGTGTTCCTTACTACTCTCTATGCGTGTTTTCCTTAGTAACTCGTAATGCGTGTGTTCCGTTACTACGCTCTAATGCGTGTGTTCCTTAGTAAACTCTCTAATGGCGTGTTTTCCTTACTACTCTCTAATGCGTGTGTTTCCTTAGTACTCTTTTAATGCGTGTGTTCCTTACGACTCCTATGGCGTGTGTTCCTTACTACTCTCTAATGCGTTGTTCCTTACACGCTCTAATGCGTGTGTTCCTTAGTACTCTCTAATGCGTGTGCCTCCTTAGTACCTCTCTAATGCTGTGTTCTTACTCCTCTCTATGCGTTTGTTCCTTAGTAACTCTCTAATGCGTGTGTTCTTAGTACTCTCTAATGCGTGTGTTGCTTAGTAAAAATCTCTAATGCGTGTGTTCGCTTACTCTCTCTAATGCGTGTGTTCCTGTACTCTCTCAGCCTCCAATTTTTTCCGTGTTTGTTTCCTCTCTAATAGTGTGATTTGGTTCCCAAGTTATTCCAACATCGTCATTGTCACTTATGGTATTTTTCCTTTCTTATTTTTCTTTGTCTCTCTGTTCCTTTCTGCTCCTCTCCATCTACTCTACTCTTGCTGTGTACCTCCTCCTCCACACACAGGCTTAGGGGGTGGGGGTGAGAGCAGAGTCAAAATAATTCTTATCATGTCGTGCATCAAGTCGAGCCTGTCCAGTGCACGAGAGAGAGAGATAGAGAGAGAGAGAGAGGAGAGAGAGAGACTAAGAGAAGAGAGAGAGAGAGGAGAGAAGAGAGAGAGAGAGAGAGAGAGAGGAGAGGAGAGAGAGAGAAGAGAGAAGGGAGAGAGAGAGAGAGAGAGAGAGAGAGAGAGAGAGAGAGAGAGAGAGAGCTAAAACGAAGTGAGAGCGAGAGAGAGCGAGAGAGAGAGATAGATGAGAGATGAGAGAGAGAGAGGAGGAGAGAGACGATTCATATAATGGTAATCACACGTGTCTCACTTTGAGATAACAAGTGCAAGCACGGTGTCTGCTCAGTGACTGTGTATGGACGTGTTTGCCCCTGGCTGGGCACAGGAGCCGCTCGGGGCCCTCCCATATCCCGCCGCATGACCTTGAAACCTTGGAAGCTGATACAACATATACCCTCACCAGCCTCGACCGCCTCCTCCGACCGCCTTCAGACCCTTCCTAAAAAAAATTAAAAAAAAGTTAAAAAAAAAAAAAAAATAAAAAACCTCGCTGCTGTGTATAGTATATTATCTCTCTCTCGTCGTCGCAAATGAACCACGTAGCACCGACCATGACTGATAACGACAACACCATCGCCACCACCATCGCCGGAGACGCCCTCCAACAAGATTATAATAGGGCAGGGTGCACACTGGCTACAGCAGGCTCCAGTAAAATACTGCTGTGTGTGTTCGTTACTGGAAACTCCTCTCGCGACAAAACACACGCTTGTCGTGCAGTCAGCCGCAAAGTCCACCAACGCGGTGTTGGGCCAGTGCGATGTGTTAAGTCCACGGAGGATAATGTTCTGTTTGCGTCAGGCTGCTGCTGCGGACACGGAGCTGCCCGAGACTTAGTGGGCCAGCCAGGACATCTTGCGCCTATCATCCACGAGCGACCGTTGACTACCGCTGCCGGACGCCCAGGCCGCTGCATCCACTTCAACCCCCACACCACCGCCTCATTCCCTTGGGACCAGGTCTTCAGTAGCAGAGCTGTTCTCGACTTCCACCTGTTGAACTAGGGGAGTTCCTTGAGGATTCTGGCATGAAAACGCTTCTCTCAAGGCAGAGAATAAAGGACTTCAGAAGCAGAAAGAGAGAGTCGTTGATCTTCGCGCCTTTTTTCTATCAGGCGCCCCTACGAAAAGTCCGACGGCCTCGGCCTCCAACCCCATTCACGCTGAACACCCCTGTTTGTCCTCAGGTCGTCTAGTTATCCGACCCGCACCTCCCCCGCCAAAATTGACTCTGACTGGGTCCGCGGGGGGGGGTCTTGTGCGCAAATCCTGATTGAAGGCGTGTGGGGTCGGGTGAAAACCCCGCCCCTTCATATCATCTCACACGCCCAGCCAGCGGAGGTGCCATGCTCGTACACAACACACGACTCACACCCCCGGCCCGCGATACTCAAGCTCCATCGGCCGACCTTCCCCGACTAGTACCCTCCCCCCAACCCCCCACGGGAGACGCAGTGCCATCGAAGAGCCCGCTCCCACCCGACCTTCCCCAATCGGGGGACCGCCCCGTGCCCCAATAAGTCGCGAGTCATAGTCGCCTCTATCAAAGAGGCGCCGTTATGAGAAGTTACTAGCGCGGCGAACTATAGACGGCCACGATCCGTCGCACAACTACGAACTCCACCACACTCACGTCCCGGGGCAACAAATCCTTTCCGCATTGTGGGAAAGTGCCTTCAGCGGTGGTCACACCAACATCACTGCCACCACACATCGTCTGTGTAATACTGTGAGAAAAGGGATCATACTCGCGACCTTTGCCGTAAACGGCTAGGCTGGAGGAAAGACGAAGCCTAATGGCTCGTTTACGACCTGGCGGGGTGATCGACTTTACGAAGGCGAGTGTAACGACCGGAAAAATGGGCCTCACTCGTCACAGACTCTCCATCGGTCGCTACGTGGTCTCTACGCAGTCGCACTCGGTCCCTATATTTCTCAATACGGTCTCCTACCTCGGCCCTCGCTCCCCATCGGTCGGTCGCCATGATATTTATCGACTGTAATTGAGCGGTTCAACACTTGCAATTCGTTGCGACCCCGCCCAACTCGCAATGAGGTTTGCAAGGCGTTCGCCCCTGTGCTCGCAACGTGGACCCACGCGCTCGGGCAACAAGTCGCTACGCGGTTGCAACGCGCTTCGCCCTCGTCGCACCGCTCCTGCGTGCTTTTTGCGATTTCCTCTCCAGGAATTTCATCAAAAGATCTGTGGCATAATACGCATGTGAGTTCTTGAAAAGGTAGGACTGTTTCTTCTTTCAGCTTCCTGTACGAGGTGGTTGTTACTCGCTGTGTTTGGGGTCCTCTCATCTAATCTGTGAGCCGCTTCTGAACCAGACACACTTTACGCCCTTTCTCCCGTCTTCTGCTGATTCTTCTCATGCCCCGATGTTCTGTGGCGGCATCCTGCTGCACGTGGGCTATTCCCATCAAGAGCGATAACAAGGCCAGATGCACGGATCCATGATGACGCCCCTGTAGTTCAAACCACACAACTTGAGACTCTCGCCCGCCACTCGCACATATTTTATAAGGGCTCCCACAACACCAAATCGCGCCCCCTCAGCCAAAGAAGTCGTTTACACGCTCGCTAACGGAATCTCTCAATACGGTTGCAATAAGAACGCAGATGTCGCAATCCGATCGCCACGAGTCGCAAGTCGATCGAATAGGCTCGCAACCGGCGCTCGCCCAAAGGTCGCAACGCGCTCGCCAAAGTCGCCGCAACTTCGGTCGCAAAGCGATTCCCATGGGCTCGCCCTAGGTCGCACTCGCCGCAAGTAACATCTAGGCGAGCGCTCGCAGGATGACAGCGGCGCGTTGCGATACGTGCGACACTAGCCTCATCGGTTGCCACAACCGTACGCACGCACGCTCCCTAATTCGGTCTTATATCGATCGCAGTAATGTTCGGTGTAAACGCTATTGTGGATCATGGTGATAGTCCACGCGACTAGTGCGAGCGACAAATGTCACCTAAAAACCGCGCTCGCACAGACTCGTAAGTCGATCGCCGCCGGTGTAACGGAGCCTCTAACCTGCCTGTGATTATTGTCCTGCGTTCAGGAAATACCATATACCACTGCTTCACTCGCGCAGCCCTGAAGCAATGCAGGAACGATTTCTTCAGGCCCTGCTCACTGAACGAATCCGCGTTCCTCACCCAATCCTCCCTTGTGGCATTAGTGCCACAGTGGAACACAGTGACACACACATAGGTGAACAACACATTGACACTTAGTAGACAACAGTGACATACAGTGTACGTATCATAGGTGCGCCTGACAAGTGGGCCGTGGATGTGACGGGGAAAGTGACCCTCATCCTGTACCACTGTGTACTTACTTAGCTACTTATTTATTATCTTACAAGGCAGGTAGCTTTCGGATAGATGTCCGGCCTGTCCCGGGATACCTATCCGAAAATCTATGGCCATCTAGCTCATAGCTTCTGCCACTTATGCCGTTCAATCACCTCGCTTACCAATTGTTAAGCCCCACTGTCAACCATGATGTAGTGGGTGTGTGTAGGATGCAAACTAAAAAGGGAGAGAGGAGAGAGAGGGAGAGAGAGAGAGAGATAGAGGGATGGAGAGGAGGAGTAGAGAGAGGGGAAGAGGAAGGAGAGGTAGAAGAAGAGAGAGAGAGGAGAGCGAGTAGTGAGAGTAGAGAGAGCAAACGGCGGAGGCATCAGAGAGAGAGAGAGAGGGAGGAGAGAGAGAGAGCGAGGAGAGAGCAGAGATAGAGGAGAGAAGAGAGAAGAGAGAGAGAGAGAGCGGGAGAGAGGAGAGAGAGAGGAAGCGCGGAGAGAGGAGAGAGAGGGGGGGAGGGAGAGGAGTAGATGAGGGGTCGGGGGATAGAAAGGGGAGAGAGGGAGGGGAGGAGGGCGGGCGGGCGGGACGAGGAGGGAGTGGACGAGCGAGTGCGATAGAGATAGAGCATCTCATAGCACGCGCGCGCTCTGGCGGGGGGACAGTGCGTGGACAGACGATAAGCGAAAATAGAGATGAACGCTTGGTTAGTGTGGGATGAAACAGTGAAGGTACAAGTGTGAAAACAAGATGTGTGAGTGTGATTGTTGGGGGTTTAGATTGCGAGGTCGGAAGACTGGGGCAAGCGGTGTGTGTGGTGTTGAGGTGTGTCGTATGCTCTGTCTTTCTGCCCTAGTTATCTTTGTTTACGTATTTTAGTGTTTGTATGCCTGCCTGCTTAGATTATCTTTTTTTGTCGATGCTATCTTTACGTCGCGCATCAGGACTGTCGTGCAGCCACCACAGAGAAGGCTGTATATTCCTTGTATATACAGGCGTGAGTGAGTTAGTCAGTTGTGATTCCACTACAATGGTTACTTACGACTCTACCTGAGGGAGCGATGGCACCATTCCGTGCGAGGAGATGAGTTACCGAGGGTACCTGGATAGGGGGTCTTTAACTACGAGCGAGTGAACAATCGATGTGTCTGTTTGGGCACGCGTTGGGATGTAAGGTACATTATAGTTCAATAGTGTGTAAGTGGCCGGGGCGGTGGGTGACCACCGGGGGGTGTGGGAAGGCCTGGTGTGTGTGGGTGTGTGTGCTGGTGGGTGGTTGGGTGGTGTGTGTGGGTTGTAGTTTAGGTGTGGGGGTGGTGGTGTGTTGTTTGTGTGTTTGTGTGTGTGTGTGTGGTGGTGTGTGTGGTGTGTGTGTGGTTGTTTTTTTCGTCCTTCGGTTGTCTCCTTTATTTTTATGGCAGGTTCTTGCTTGCTTATCTAAACCCATTTTGCTGTTTTTTTTGTCGTTAGCTTTCATATATTCTCATTTAAATTTTTTTATACTGGAAACCCTTTTTGTGTGTGTGTGTTTGTTGCTGTTTATCTTATATTTTGTTTTGATTATTTTTCTGATAAATTTACTTCACTTTATATTCATCTGTCTGTCTTTGGTTGATTTTTTTTTCTCCTTGTAATATTTTACGAACAGTCACTTATCTCCTTACCCTTGCCATCTACTTTCTTTCTTCATTAGCGACTGTTTTTTTTACTAACCACTATTCCCTCCAACCCACCCCATGCACACCAACCCACTCTCTCCTCCAGTCTTCCACCCATCCTCACCACACGCCTCTCTTCCACCTCCACTATCTCCGTCACAATCGGCCGCTTTTTTAAACATGGACTAGGGAGAGTCTAACGTGGAGCTTCCATGTTAGACTCAAGTGGTACCAATGCCAAGAACGCGTGCCTTAGACACCAGCAGCTAGAGCTAACATGGTTTTATGTTGAGCCCGACTGCGCTTGGGTTGGCAGCCCTGAACCAGGGAGATATTTTTTGTTGGGGGACGAGGATGGAGGAGGCATTTTGTCTCGCGTGACGCCCTGCTACAGATACACACACCCACCATCTATAATAATATAAGCGAAAGTGGTGTGTGTGGGTGTGTGTCTGTCTGTCTGTCTGACTGTCCGCGATAGGTGCCGCCCCCTGTGGCGGATCCCATCATATGTCACAGTTTTTGGAAATCAGGTTGACCAGGGACAGGTTTTAAGCCCACTTATAGGATATCCGATCACTTTTTTTTCCTCCTTTTTTTTAGGCAGCCTATTAGCGAGACTGTGAATAAAAACAAAGTGGGGTTTTGCGAGAATTGGGAAACCTTGATGTAGGGTGATGGGTATGGTGAGTGAATGGGTGGGGTGATGGGTAATATGTGCTCTGGGGTGATGGGTGAGTGAATGGGTGGGGGGTGTGGTGATGTGTGAGGAATAGGTGGGGGGTGATGGGTAATGGGTGAGTGAATGTTGTGTGGTGATGGGTAATGGGTGACTGATGGGTGTGTGGTGGATGGGTAATGGGTGAGTGAAATGGGTGGGGGTGATGGGTATGGGTGAGTGAATGGTAGGGGAATACTACATTTTCATGAAAGTAGAAGGGGCTATCTGGAGAGTCTGTGTTTGGTGGGCCGCGTGGTGGGTAATGGGTCCTTCTGGAAGTCTGGTGTTGGTGGCCTTCGGCCCACCAAACACAGGTGGTGGGGGCCGCAGGTCCACCATAGCCCTCCGCAGGAGCTAGCCAAAAGGCCCGCCCGGAGGGCGGCTTTTGCGGCTAGTACCATATATGCACAATTTTCTTCATTTATTCACTTTTTTACCACATTTTCCCTGATCTTCATAGCTCTCCCCATTATCGGGAGTCAAGATTGTCATGGTCATGTTTATATAGTTATTATTAGTTGCACAACTATGATGCCTTAATCACTTAAGGAACTAAAAAAAAAACTATCAAATCGAAGAAATTCCCACCAAAAATAAGAAACGGCAATAACGGTAATTTTTCTTATTTGCTTCCAGCCCATCATCCCCTCCATCAAGTTTGTAATTTCTGCCCAGTCAGGTCAAGTTAGGTTACTGTTACGCTAGATTACGGTCAGTTGGTATACATAAACAACAGGTAAAAGCTTTTATATATATATATATATATATATTTATATATATATATATATATATATATATATATATATCTATATATATATATATTATAAGTCCTGAATAGAGAGCACTAGGTCGACGCGAAGAGTTGGAACTCTCGCCGACGGGAAACTAAAGATACGTGACTCTGTGCGCCGACGTGGGACCGAAATATACGGTAGACTCTCGCCGACTGGGACGAAATATACGGTAGACTCCTCGCTGACGGGACGAAATATACGGTAGACTCTCGTCGACAGGGA
>JACEEZ010001450.1:17574-60074 GCA_016584305.1 Chionoecetes opilio | reverse complement strand
GCACCATGGCGAGGACAACCATCACAGCCCGCAGTGAACTCTAGAGTCTAGAGCCTACCATCCGAGCCCTGGGTCACCACTGCCTACAGGCCGCTATAGGCACAAATGTAAAAAAAAAAAAAAAAAAAAAAAATCACAAAAAGAGCAATAAATAATCTTGAACACACAACAGTGAACATGAATATTGGTTTTTTACATTACTTCCTCACAAAACTCAAGCAGGACATGCAATCTGGTCAGGCTTAATTTAAACGTGCGAAGACGTCCCGCGCGGACACCCTGGCCAGGCGGCCACAAAACACCCCAACCCTGCACACAGAACCAACGCTGCCCCCCACGCACGCACACCTGGTACGAAGAGGTAACGTACATCTGACCATGTTCTTGTCCAGTTTTTTTTCCTTCAGCGTTTGATCATGATGGAGTTTTTATGTTTGAATTTGTTTTGTAACTCCTGGCCCTGTCTGCCTTCGCTTGTAAACCATAAATCTGGAAAGAAAGAAAGAAAAAAAAAGAGTGCTATGGAAGTATTTATACAGTACGAGTTGTTCTCCACGAGGCTCATCAATCCTGAAGCATATCTCTTCAGTCAAACTTGAAGACAACGTTAACAATAGTTTTTTGTTTCCGCCAGAGACTCCAATGGTAAAAAGAAAAAATAGAAAAACTATCGACACGGTGTCCCTCTAAAACGAAACGAGGAACAGCTAGAAAATTTCAGTTATTTTCTAAAGTGACCTAAAAAAAACTTGCAGAGTTTTAACCTTCATTAACTTCTACCTTCTACATGGAAAGCACCATTGCGCTGCGTGCAGGATGGCTGTGCCCCGCGTCCGCCTGGCTGCTGTGACGGCCATTCCAGCCACTTCACTACAACTTCATATCTGCAACAATGAATTGCGTCAAATATTTTCAGTCACTTATTTACCTACATTAATTTTCACTTTAATTGACCAGGCATTATATCAACATTGATTCTGTAAGTCGTATTCCGTTAAGGTTACTTGTTCATGGTACGGATGACCAGTGTTCCAGGTACAATGTATTCTGGTTAAACGTGATAAATACCATTATGATCAAGAAACCACTACTCTCTGAGACCGTATAATGCAAGGAAATATTACATTAAAGTGCCTAACCAGACACTAACACATGCCTGACGCGGTAAATCCACTGGGGGGGAGGAGGAACACATTCCCCAACCAAGGGCAGGTATTTTAATTGCCAGAGACTTGCTGGAACCGCAAAAAAAAGTTCGCTCACACCCTAATGATTCCCCTGGACGCACTTATCTTGCGGCGCCTCCAGGCAGAACAGTAAGGGGCGGAACCCTTGCACCAGCACGCAACGTCGGCTACTTTTTCCTCCACACCAACACATCACGCACACTTAGAGTTGTTGGATGATTTCAAAGCATTGCACACACACTTCTATCTTAGTATCAATAATTCACACATTTGATCACTTGATTTTATACTCTAAATGAATAAAAAACTGTAAGTATATTCTTTGGTCCCTTAGACAGAGTAGCATATGGCAAAGCCAAGCTGCTGCGAAGGACAGTTTTATTTAACAGGAGTTAAATTATGTATAGATCAACCTCAAACAGAGAGGATTGGCGCAAACACTCCTCATATTGCCCGGTATGGCTGCCACGGGGCCATTCATGTATTTTTCGGGGAGCGAATCTCCGCCAGGCCCTCAAAGGAAAATAAATTGCATCATTCAAGTTGGCTGAAGGCCATGATGTATATATTCCTTTACTTTCCTTCTCAAAATCAGACCAGTTGTGCATCAAACAAATCCCAAGAAATCAGTGTGCTTGGTGGCCGGGGGCAGGAAATCAGCCACCGGCCATGCATTGCTACACGTACTCTATCGGCGTCAAAGACTTGGTAAACACGAGTTGAGTGGTTCTTAAGGCTTTGCCGCGCACTAGACCATATATAGCATGTGGTGCCTCTGTGCCTTCTGTCTCATCAACTTTGTCGTCGCTCCACTGCGCACTCTTTTTACCTTACTGATGAACCTTTCACTGTTCTTTAATTTTTGCGACGTCCAAGTTTTCTTTACCTGAAATGAAGGAAATGTCCTCGCTGAAGACTTACAAATAGGCGACCCCGAAGGTATGCAGGGTTGTCCTAAACACTACACACACACACACACCACACACACACACACACACACACACACACACACACACACACACACACACACACACACACCACACACACACACACACGACACACACACACACACACACACACCACCACACAACCACACACACAACACACCCACACACACACCACACAACACACACACACACACCCACACACACAACACGACACACACACACACACACAACACACATCACCCACCCACACACCCACACACACACACACACACACACACCCACACACACACACACACACCACACACACACACACACACACTAACACACCACACCACACACACACACACACACACACACACACACACACACACACACACACACACACAACAACACACAATCCACACACACACACACACACACACACACCACACGACACACGACACAACACACACACCCACACACCACACACACACCACACACACACACACACACACACCCACACACACACACACACACACAACACACACACACACACACACACACACACACACCCACACACACACACACACACCACACAGCCAAACAAGCGAAACAAGAGGTCCACAAATTTGTCACGACGTCCTCGCTGTAACTGAGTGAGCGAAAGGAGGAGGAGGAGGAGGAGAGGAGAGGAGGTCCGTGATTCACTATACCCAGGACCAGGCAGTGCCAAACAGTGCATGCCTTGTGCCGGACGTGAAATAAGAAGCTAATTTTAGTCCAAGATCTGTATGACCTCACGCCGTGACCCTCCTGGTGAGAGAGAGGGACTGGGTTGAGTTGGGATGGGGTGGGGGGGTTGCAGTGTGCAAACTCAGGGAGGCAGCGCGGGGTTTGAAGAGAGAGAGATAGAGAGAGAGGAGAGAGAGAGAGAGAGAGAGAGAGAGAGAGAGAGAGAGAGAGAGAGAGAGAGAGAGATATAGGAGAGAGAGAGAAGAGAGAGAGAGAGAGAGAGGGAGAGAGATTGAGAGAGCGGAGAGAGAGAGAGAGAAGGAGAGAGAAGAGAAGAGAGAAGAGAAGAGAGAGAGAGAGAGAGAGGAGAGAGAGAGAGAGAGAGAGTATTTTTTCTAGAAGGGAGTGCGTAACAGGAATACAGTTTTGTCAATAGCACATCTTTAATAACGTCATCTTTTGTAATTAACACATCTTTTATCACGTTTCTTTATACTTTTCAGAATCACTCCCTTAGTGTGTAGGTGTTATGGATGCACAAGGTCGTTTGCCTTCCCCTACACACGTCAACACAGCAGGTAAGGAAGTGTTGCCTCCCCCTACACACGTCCCCACACAGGTAAGGAAGTGTTGCCTCCCCTACACACGTCAACACACAGGTAAGGAAGTTTTTGCACCTCCCCTACACACGTCCAACACACAGGTAAGGAAGTGTTATGCCTCCCCTACACAAAAAACACGTCAACAAATAGGTAAGGAAAGTGTTGCCTCCCCTACACACGTCAACACACAGGTAAGGAAGGAGATTCACATGCATGAAAACAAACTTCATTCTTACTCGGAAATGGGAAATTAATAATGGTCGTGGATAATTATAACATGACACATCATTTTTTCCTCTGGTCTCTCTCTCTCTCTCTCTCTCTCCTCTCCTCTCTCTCTCTCCCACTCTCTCATCCTCTCTCTCTCTCTCTCTCTCTCTTCTCTCTCATCTCCAACGATTCTCTTCTCGATCTCTCTCTCTCTCTCTCTCTCTCTCTCTCTCTCGCTCTCTCGCTCTCTCTCTCTCTTTTTTTTTTCTTTTCTTTTTTTTTCCTTTAATTATTTGCTAAATATATTTCGAAAAATTATTATTTGCACATAACAATTGCCATTTGTAAGTATTTATTATAGGATCAACACCTTGACTTTATTATGTTATTTTTGTTACTGTGTATCTAACGTGTTGGTTATATATGGGAATTTAGATTTTATGTTTATTTTATAAAGTTATTTAGGACTATAAAATATGACGTCTTACGGTTTAAATCATATACTAGCACAGGTCTGTAACAAGAGCCTCGGCTCAACGGACCTGGTCCTCAGATATACTGTATGTACTTAATATTTGTTTAAACATTGTAACAAGAGGTCAATAAATAATCAATATCAATATCAATCCTCTCCTCAGCTCCTCTCTCTCGTCCTCTCCTTCTCTCTCGCGGTCTCCTCAGATCACAGTCCGATCACCCGCTCTCTTTGCAATCCTCTCTCTCGTCCTTCGTAACTCCTCTCTCTAATCTCTCCTCTCTCCTCTCTCACTCTCTCTCTTCTTCTCTCCTTCATCTCTCTCTCCCAGGCTCTCTCTCTCTCTAGCACTCTCTCCTGCCATCTTCTCCCACCATCTAACCGTCCATCATCATCTCTCTCCTCCAGTCCTCCTCGATCCTCCCGCTCTCTCCCTTGCCATCCTTCCAACTCTCTCCCCTCTGATTTCTCTCTCACATCTTCTCTCCTCCACCCCAGCTCCTCCCTCCAAAACCCCCCCCCCCCCTCCTTCACTCCTCTTCTCCGCCACTCTCCTCACCTCCACAATCTTCGCAGCCTCTCCCGTCCGCTCTCGCTCCCACGGTTCGCTTCTCTCCGCTTCACCTCTCTTCTCCTCTCTCTCTCCTCCCCTCCTCTCCCTCACCCCCGTAACGCCCCGTCCCTCTCCAACACACTCGCCGTAATCGTCACGGTCACGCCCCTCTCCCTGCATCCCCGCCCCTTCCGACCTTCTCTCTCCTCCCCGTCCCTCCCTCTCTCTGTGCCTCCTCAGTCCCGCTCTCCTCATCTCCTTCTCGGACCCTCTCTCATTGCATCTCAGGCTCTTCTCCATCTCGACCTCTCTCGTCTATTCCCGATCCTCTCTCTGCTCTCCTCACTCCATCTCCCTCTCCTTACTCTCTCTCCCCCCCTCTCCTCCACCGTTCTCTGCCGAGGCGTCCCCTCCTCCCATCACTTCCATCTCCTCAGCTCTCGCTCCAAGGTTCTCGTATTTGGGGTCATCTTTTCGCACTCTCTAGCCTGCTCTCATCCCTCCCTCGAAGACTCCTCCCAGGCAATCGAGAAGGTCCACCTCTCTCCTCTCACCTCTGTGGGCTCTCTCCCCTTCATCCACCTCAAGCCTTCTCCTCCTCATCCGTCCCGTCTCTCACATCTACCTACTCATCTCTCATCCTCCTCTCTCTTCCTCTCTCCCTCTTCCCTCCTCTCTCCGTCTCTCTCCCTCGTCTCCTCTCTCTTCCTCTCTCTCTCTCAAATCCTCGCCCATTCTCTCATTCTCCCTCCCTCTCACGTATCTCTCTCTCTCTCTCCATCTCTCGTCTCGTCTCTCTCTCTCTGTGTTGTGTGGTGTTAGTATCCGTCAGCATCTCGTAACACAATGGCTGCTTTCAACCCCATGAGCTCAGCCTTCTTTGCGGGCCCCCTGAGGAAGACACCAAGAGGGAGGCATGGAGCGGCAGGCAGGTAGGGATGCAGGGAAGAAAAGGGACCGATGCAGCAGCAGGGGGGAGAGGTCAAACATTTCTATACAGAATTATGAAGATTCAAACGCCAGCAAACCTACACTTTGGACTATGGCCTCAGACGTCAAGGAAGAGTGACTATGCGAGTCAATGGACCTCTTTCTGCACGAACATGCAGGATTTTGGATCAGCATTGAAGTGTATTTCTTTTTTTTACTTTTAAATGAAAAGAATAATAACAAAAAACTTGATGGGATGTCTGTGTATTAGTTTTTTCCCTGAATACATTATTGTTGTGGTGTGTGTGTGTGTGTGGTTGTGTTGTGTGTTTGTGTGTGGTGTGTGTGTGTGTGTGGTGTGTGTTGTGTTTGTGTGTGTGTGTGGGTGTGTATAGTGGTAGTGTGTGTGTGTGTGTGTGTGTGTGTGTGTGTGTGTGTGTGGTGGTGTTGTGTGTGTGTGTGTGTGTGTGTAGGTGTGTGTGTGTGTGTGTGTGTGTGTGTGTGTGTGTGTGTGTGTGTGTAGTGTGTGTGTGTGTGTTGTGGTGTTGTGTGTGTGTGTGGGTGTGTGTGTGTGTGTGTGTGTGTTTGTGTGTGTGTTGTGTGTTGTGTGTGTGTGTGTGGTGTGTGTGGTGTGTGGTGTGTGTGGGGTGGTGTGTGTGTGTGTGTGTGTGTGTGTGTGTTAGTCACACCTGGTTCTTGTTCACGCCGAGCTGGGTCGCGATCAGCCAGTTTTCACCCTCTCAGTGCGGGCTTGGAGCTCATTTATTACCGATCTTTGGGCAATGCCTGGGACCTCACACACCACACATCCCTCATTTCCTTGTTCAAGGGGGACAGTAACCGCCCGAATTTGGCAGTGAAAATCCCCAGGAGCACGAGGATTCGAACCGCCTACCACAGAGTGGGAGACCAGCACGCTATGAACCCGGGTTGGTGGGACCATCGCGCGGTGTGTGGTGTGGTGTGTGGTTGTGTGTGGGGGGGTGGTGGTGTGTGTGTGTGTGGTGTGTGTGTGTGTGGTGTTGTGTGTTGTGTGTGTGTGTGTGGATGTGTGTGTGTGTGTGTTTGTGTTTTGTGTGGGTGTGTGTGGGGTATTGCTGTGGTGTGTGTGTTGTGTGTGTGTGGTGTGTGTGTGTGTTGTGTGTGTGACTCGTAACTAATTTAAAAGAATGGGGGTTAACGAGGTGTGGGGTAGGTTAGTAGGGTACCGGGGGCAGAGGGTGAGGAAAAGCTTTTGAGGTCCGATGGCTGATTTGAAGGTGACTCCTATCTGCCTGTGGGGGTGTGGAGCTGGGGGTGAGGGTGAGGGGCGTGGGTGGAGGGGAGGCTGGCGGGAGGTATAGGTGGGTGTTGCGTGGAGGGGAGGGTGGAGGAGGCTATACGTGGATGTGATGCTGGATTGTTTGGATTGTTATATTGGTGGATGTTAGAGAGGAGGTGCGTGGTGGATGTGAGTCATATACGGCCGAATCTATTAACGTGGACTTAGCTAACCTAATAACTAACCGTGGCTTTAGACAGTCATTTCCGTTCTTTTAAACTTTTTTCGGGTGGGATTAGTCTTAAGTTGGTCTAAAACTAACGAGATAGTATTGGGAAATGTTTTTTTAGACACCCCAGGACCCTGTCCAACCACTTGAGTCTAAATGATATTTTACGAATTACTATTGCAAATGCCCATGCTAAGACAAATTAACGCGGTATTGCCAATATTCGTTTGGCAAAATAGAGTGGTTATAACATGCGTCTTACTGCAGATTAATAAGCATCTGAAATATTTTAAAAGACCGCGTTTGGCGCCCAACGAAATCTGGTTTTGTTTACTCTCCTCGCCCGCCGAGTCCAGACTATCAAGCAATATAATAGTCACTCACTTATACGACTCACAGCACTTTGCATTTAATTAATGGAGCAAGGAGAACATTTATTCTTTTTTTGTCATATAGTCTAGTCCTAACGCTAACAGCAGTTCCTTACACCCCTCTACGGGAGCCACGGGCAGAATCCTCCCAGTTCCACATATCTACCACCTCATTCTCACATCCTACTGTCCTCTCCACACTCATGCATGATCTCTCTCTCTCTCTCTCTTCTCTCCATACTCCAACTATCCCCTATTTAACAGGGGGTCAGCCTTTCAAACTCCCCACATCTATTGCTTTAATGATACTTTCGTCTACGCAATCTTTCGTCCCCCGTCAGCGGAGTCTACCGTATATTTCGTCCCCGTCGGCGAGAGTCCTACTGTATATATTCGTCCCCGTGCAGCGAGAGTCTACCGTATATTTCGTCCCCGTCAGCGATGAGTCCTACCGTATATTTCGTCCCCGGCCAGCAAAGTCTACCAGTATATTTCGCCCCCGTCGGCGAGAGTCTACCCGTATATTCTCGTCCCCGTCGCGAAGAGTCTACCGTATCTTTCGTCCCCGTCGGCGAGAGTCTACCGTAAATATTTCGTCCCCGTCAGCGAAAGTTCTATCCGTATATTTTTCGTTCCCGTCGGCGAGAGTCCTACCGTATATTTCGTCCCCGTTCGGCGAGAGTCCTAATACCGTATATTTCGTCCCCGTCAGCGAGAGTCTACCCGTATATTTCGTCCCCGTCGCGAGAGTTCCTCCGTATATTTCGTCCCCTCTCAGCGAGAGTCTACCGTATATTTCGTCCCCGTCCAGCGAGAGTTCTACCGTATATTTCCGTCCGCCGTCGGCGAGAGTCCTACCGTAATATTCGTCCACTGTCGGCGAGAGTCTACCGTAATCTTTCGTCCCAGTCGGCGAGAGTCTACGTATATTTCGCCCCGTCGGCGAGAGTCTACGTATATTTCGTCCCCCCGTCGGCAGAGTCCCACCGTATATTTCGTCCCCGTCGGCGAGAGTCCTACCGTATATTTTCGTTCCTGTCAGGCGAGAGTCTACCGTATATTTCGTTCCCCGTCGGCGAGAGACTACCGTATATTTCGTCCCGTCGGCGAGAGTCCTACCCGTATAGTTCGTCCCTGTCGACGAGAGTCTACCGTATATTTCGTCCCCGTCAGCGAGAAGTCTACCGTATATGTTCGTCCCCGTCGGCGAGAGTCTACCGTATATTTTGTCCCGTCGGCGAGAGAGTACCGTATCTTTGTCCCCTCGGCGAGAGTTCCAACTTTTGCGTCGCCTAGTGCTCCTATTTTCTACATTTAATATAAATATTAATAAGCTTTACCGTGTTTAGAAAACCAAACCGCCCGAATTAACGTAACAGAACCAATTTAAACGTTACTGGCAAAAATTAAAAACTTGATGGGGCGGAAGTAATAAAAAAATATTACGTTATTGCCGTTTTTATTTTTGGTGGGTTTTTTTTCCATTTGATAGGTTTTTTTTTATTTCCCTTTTTAAGGTTAAGGCACATTAGTTGTGCAGCTAAAAAACAAACAAAAACCATGACAATCTTGACTCCCAATAATGGGGAGAGCTTAAAGACAGGGAAAATTTTGGGGAAAAAAAGTGAATAAATGAAAAAAATAGGTTCAATATGGTATGGGGTGTTGTTGTTCTGGAAGCGGGGCGGGAGACAAATCCCCCTTCCGCCCCCCGTCCCCCAACAAAATATCCCCCTGGTTCGGGCTCCCAAACCCAAGCGCAGTCGTGGATAAACATAAGACCTTTTGCTCTCAGATGTTTTTGTCCATACGGATGCCAGCCCATTTTAAAAAAAAAGGGGGCCGTGTGACTGTGTTGTGCCATGTGTTTTTTACGTAAGGGGGGTCCCTTATACGAGCTTTCGGTATACGAGAATCCGAGAACGAGATGTTAAATTGGGTCTTTTTTCAATATCGAGATCGAAAATCCAATGAAAAGACATTCAAACGGGGTGAGAAAATTATCAAGTTCAAAATGCGCGCCCTACCACTCCCAGGTGGAAAAAGGGGGGATTTGGTTGCCCCCAGTCGGGTCACCCTAGCAAGCCGTGACCGAAGGGAAATTTAAGCATAGTAGGGGCATGGCTGACATATAGGGGAAATTAGCAGGTGTGCGGCCCCAACCTTTGGGACCGCAGTCAGGTCCCCCTAGCAAGGCGTGACCCGAAGCATAGTGACCTCATTAAGCAATGGGGGGCCCGATTTTAGCATACGTGGCCTCATTGACCTATACGGTGGGGCCCAACCCGGGGGCCCCATACATACCTTCTCTGTATCACGCGGGTCCCTACATTACAACGTTTTTTTTGTTTTTTATGCAGTTTTATGTTTAATAATGTGCAGTTATTTATTTTGTGTGCTATTTTCTTTTTCAGAAGCATTTTCTAAGAATAGGTAGTACAGTGTGGGAATATAGACGCTGTGTGTTTTTTGGTTGTATATTTATTTTAGCTGAAAAAAAATTTTTTTTTTTTTTTTTTTTTTTTTTTTTTTTTTCAAACGATGGGGCCCTGGAACCAAAAACCTATATTTTACCATTTTTATGTGTTCGTTTTACGAGATTTCGGTTTACGAGTAGCCGGGTGGAACCTAATGCTCGTTCTTGGGACCCCCCTTATATGGTACAGAGGGGTCCCAGATATAGGGGGAAAAAATGAAAATTTTTTTTTCACGCTCGTGTTTTATTTTTCACACAGCAAAAGAAGAGTTCCGTGAAATTAGATAAATTGGAGAAATTTTTGGGGCCCCGGGACAAAACTGAACAATTTTTAAAAACCCCTTAAAAAACAAAGAAAAAATCAAAAACACCCCACTTTTTAAGAAAGAAAATTTAAATAAAAAAACCAAAACAGACTTTTTCATTTTTCCATTCAGAAACCCTTTCTTTTGAAGGCCTCCTGCTTTTCCCCCCCCAATTTTCCGTGGTGGTGGACTAATGGAGGAGATACTTCCCTGGCGGCCGATTCGTGGACCCCAGGTGCGGGACTAGGGCGATGCCCCGCCCCGCGGCACGTTGACCACTCGGAGGCCAAGGCCCGTTCTGAGCGTCCTTGAATCGGTCGGCCCTCCTCCCACAAGCCGGGGTCCTTTGCAGGAAGCCCCGTCCGGTTGGTTTTCTGAAAGAAGGACCGGTTTTCGAAGTGACAAAGGGACGAGAGGGAGGAAGAATGTCATTTTTTTCCCCCCAAACGTTTGGTTCCTTTTCGGGCGGGCTTGTCCAAGCCTGACCATCTGCTTCTCCTCCAATCAATCCTTGGTCGAAAAAGGGCCGTCCGGGGTTTCCTCGGAAACGTACCACAATGGGTCGCGGGGCTTGTTCTGCTGCTTGGCAACGGTTTGGTCAGGGGATGTCTGAGGATCTCGAGGAAGAGCACGTCGTTCAATGGGGCTTTCAAGAGATCGGTGCCCCATGCCATTTCTTGCAGTACACCAGAGAACGAAGAGGGCCATGTTCCCTCCGGCCTTTTCTCGACCAGTCAGGGCAGCTGGGATTCAGCATCTGAAGCTTGAGGAGAGATGGGCCTTGGGCCCTCCACCGGGCTTTATGGAGAGCTCCAGGACGGCGGAAGGTTTGGCTGGCCTTTACCACCGAGGAACAGGTAGGGGAGACGGGAGGGGAATTTTTCATAGTCCTCCCTGGGAGGTTTTTTCGAATCAGAGCCCCCTCAGGAAGGCCAAGCGTCGCCTTCAGCTTGCTGGCGGGACTTTGGGGGCGAAAAAATCAGAGGTCCCCCGATGTTTCCACCGTCTCTCTCTGCGAGGGAAACCCCCGAAGACCATCGATCCCATTCTTGAAGATTCCAATGTAGGGCCCGAGGAAGAGCCGAGGTGGCTTCGAAAACATCCTTGGGATCACCTCGGGAATGATGGCGGCAGGCCAACCAAAGCAAGCTTCGTCCGAGTTTGTCAATCCCAAGCAAGCACCTTTACCATGCCCGGTTTGAAGCCGTGGTGCGAAACAGAAGGCGATGATCTTGTCCCCCGACGCCCGCTTTTGCACCCCCTTCAAGACCACGCAGCCACGTTTCTGCCAGTCTAATCCGAGCTTTCCCGGGGGCCCCAAAAAGGAACTTGCGTTTATCTTCCCCCGGAGGGGGACGGGAGCAGCCTCCGTACACCCGAGAGGGCGGGAGGAGTTTCCGTCCCAAAAGCAGGACCAAAATCAGGTTTTCCCTGGTTCCGCAGTTCCCCGATCTTTCGGCGGCTGCTCTCTCCCCGAAAATTTGGCTCGATGGACCGGCTCTTTGAGACCCCATACTCCCAAGCCATTTCCAAAAACTTGAGCGGTAGCTTCGAACGTTGATTTTTGCCTACCGACAATTCTTGATCCCAAGTTTTAAATGAGGGTTTAAAATTTACGGAGTCGATGGCGATGTTTGAGTTTTTTCCCCGGCTCGGGGTCCACAGCCAGTGATGCGCGGGACACAGGATGTGCGCTGTACTGCTTTTGGGTTTGGGATTCCGCCCTTTCAGTCAGCCTGGAATGTTTTGTCTTCACGTTCCGGAGCCCTTGGTCGAGTTCCGCGCCGACCGCTTTTTCCACCCTTTTTCGCTGTCACGAGGTCAATTCCAGCCATGGATGATTCCCCTGTCTTCTCTTGACCCGTAGGAACCCTTGTCCTCGTCTTACTTGCCCTTGGGAGGGGGAGGAGTGTGCGAGGTCGAAGATTTTTGGAGGTTCCTTTGAAAATCCCTCATCCATAGATGTTTCGGTGTCTTGTTCTTGTTTCTTGAGGTCATTTTAGCCTTTTCCCGCTTTTACAGCTTCGTCCCGGGGTATTACTGTAGTTTTCGGAATCCCCGGGGCGCGACCAGAAGGGGAAACCTCCTCACCACCCCCTTCCTGCTCCGTGCCGTCTTCCCCCTCTCCCGGTGGGGGTGGTGTTTGCGGAGGGGACCGCTCCCTTTGATGGTAGCCGGGGGCCCGGTGATTTATCGATTGGGGGCCTTGTCGATCAGCCCAAAAATTTTCTAGCGGTTTGTTGCCTGTTGTAACCTGAGGGGAAAAAAAAGTGGAAATTTAGAAAAAACCTGAAATTCGAGAGTCACCCAAATGTCACTTGTGGGCCCCCAAAAAATTTTTCCCAAACGCCCAAAAAAATTTAACGCCTACTGTTTTTCTATGAAGAAAAGGAATAACACACGAGGTGCAACATTCAAAAAAATTTTGCATTTTGGGACACCCACTGTACGGTACTGTATATATCATTTCTTTGCAGTGTATTTTTTAAAAAATTTTTAATTTGTCAATTAAATTGGGTTTTATATGTTTTGCACACAACCCTACACTTTAATAAAGCAAATAAGTATTATTTTATAAGTGTTTTTCTGTTTTTATGTATATTATCCAAAAAAACACTTTATTTTAATACAAATTACATAGAAATCTTTTTTATGACAAAGTTTATTTTAAAAATCCCGTCTTGCCATGGCACGAACCCGCTTTGGATTTTTGGCCCCAAAGTTTTTATCAGGTTGCTGTTTTTCCCCTTTCCCTTCCCGGAGGTGTTGGAGCCGGCCACGACCGGGTGCCTTGGGTTTTTGCCCGCCCCACGTCCTGGGATGAAGTCCTTTTGGGTTCTCCACCGGTCTAGCTGCGGTTCTGCAGGTTGGATCCCTCACCCTCATCAAGTTGGGAGAACAAACACCTTCATGATGATTTTACGGGAGGGGTGGTGCTGCATTGTGGTCAGAAAAACCCGGAAGGGGTTTTGCCAAAATCCCAAAAGGAAATTTTCAAAAAAACCCCCTGGCTCGGGACAGTCTGAAATTGAAGACCCTCCTTATCTGAAAAGACCACGCGGGGTGTATGGCTTCTTTTCATGTGTTTTCCGTAGGCCAAACGCGTTATCACCGACGAAGAAGATGGCACATCCTTGTAGTCATTTGGAAGAAAATCTGGAGCAAAGAACCCAATGGTTCCTTTCAGCCATTTTGTGATTTCAGACTCGTTGTAGTTTCTGGGGTCAGAGAGGGGTCCGAGACTACCCACCCCTCTGCCCCGAGGAAATTGTAGTCCCCATCTACCCCGTGCCATGAGCACGAGGAGTAGAATCCCCCTTTTAATTGTAGTACAAGGAACCCTCTTTGGAGGAGCCTTGCAGGGAAAGTGTTTCCCTCAAGGGGATCCAGGTTGGGGAAAATTCCACTTCCCATAATGGTTTTTAGACTCACGCCAAACCTTCAGGGGTTGTGGGGCAGGGGCATCCCTGTCCGGTACTCGTCCAGAGGCTTTGGGAGATTCTCTCCGGCCCCGTATGGGTGTTGTGGGGTACCCCCCAACCAAACTTATGGCCGCGTACTTGGTTCCCCCCCGAGGCGAGGTGGTGCAGAGTGATGGCAATCTTTAGGCCAGGATTCAGGGGCCCCCCGTACGGTTCTTTGTTTTGGGGATCCTGGGACCAAGCTGTACCAGCTATCGTACATCTCTGGGGGGATTTGGAGGAAGTTCTTGAAGGCCCTTGGGGCCCTCTGCGGAGCTCCACCAGCGGGTCATAATGCAAACTGCGAAGTCCCTTTTGGGTCCAGGTTCACCACATTTCCGAGGTATTTAGGTCTTCTTTTTCTTCTTTTCCTCCCCGGGCCCGGATCTGGGAAGTGCCAAGGTACACATGGTTCTGGTGTTGGAGGGCAGCATTTGATAATCCTGTAGCCACAGGTCCCCATCCCGGGACAAATGAAGGGAAAGAGGGCTGGTAGTCGGCCCTTTTTTTATAGCAAAATGCACAAAGGGGAGCAGTACGGTAGTAGTACGGTATCACACCTAAGAAAATTTAGTACATCGTTAGTACGCGCCAGAATCGGCAGGACAACGGTGTGACGGTGGAGCCCCGGTATTACACGGCGGGCCATCGGTACTATTTCGGTGGTATTGGGTGTACTAGGTTCACATGGGTACCAGTACGGTACACTTTTGAGGCCCCCGGGAGAGCCCGATCCATTACCGGTGCTTACCGACTTTAACGAGGCCATACCGGGGGACTGCCGTTGTATGCCGTTGTAGTCCGTAGCTCGCCCCGGGCAACACAACGTTATACGTACTTTTTTAGCATGTTCAAAAATTTCTATCGTCGCCTCCCCATTGCTATTTTTTTCGCCGATGTCCTGAGAGTCCTGACGATTTACTACCGTTCTTAGCGTTTGGTGATCCCGTTGCGTCCGTTACAGACCGATCCCCGAAAATTGCCAAATTTTTGCTCGGTATAGCTCCGGCGAGCCAAATGGCTGGGTGGGCCCGGCCCTTTTAATGAATTTGGGCCCAAAATTTTTTTTTGGTGTACAGAGTTCTAAATTTTCGTGAAGCGATTGTGTTTAAACGAGGTACAATAAACCCTTTTCAGTTCGCGGGGGTTAGGGAACAGAGACACCCGGAGTATCGAAACCCCCGCGGCATGACTTTAGTCATCATTTCCCCCATTTTTTTTTTTTTTTTTTTTTTTTTTTTTTTTTTAACATCAAAAGGGAAAAGGGCCCAAGGGCACAACAAAAAGGGTAACACAAACCCGCTTCATCGCCGTCCTTAAAAAAGACAGTAAGAGAAAAAAAAAAACAGAGGGGAGGCCAATTTTTAGTTCGGGGGGTGTTTGTTACTCTTTTTTTGAAAAGATTTAAGTATAGGAAAGGGGAAAAAAAATGAAACGGAAGAGAGTTCCAGAGTTTACCATTTAAAGGGGATAAAAAGATTTAAAAGTCTGTTTAACTTTTGATTAGGAAGATGGACAGAATGGGGAGAGAATGATTAGAAAGTCTTGTGCGCGAGGCCCCGGGGAGTGGGGGGGAGGCATGCAGTTAGCAAGTAAGAAGAGCAGTGAGCATGAAAGTAACGGTAGAAGAGAGCAAGGAAGCAACATTGCGAGGGTTTGATTTAAAGTTTTGAAGACAGCAGTAGAGGAGAAGATTTGATGAGACGAAAAAGTTTTTGACCAACCCGTTGGGGGGAGCTGTATGAGTGGATCCTCCCCAAACATGGAGACTACTCAACATGGCGGATAAGGCCCTGTAGAGAGCAAGCAATTGGGGGGGATAAAAAAAAAAAAAAAAAAAAAAAAAAAAAAAAAAAAAAAAAAAAAAAGCCCGCGAGTAATCAATCCCCGAGCCGAAACCCGCGAGCATGAAGGGTTATGTATAGGTGTATATAAACATCATAATCATCATCACATCACAGGTTATTTTACCAATTATTCATTCTTCAGAAAGATGTTCTTAGGACAAATTTGCACTCAGTGTGGTCATGATTCCTAATCCAATCAGAAAAAAGTCAGGTGTCATTGTTTTTTGACAGCCTGGTTGGTCATCACAGTGCCGAAGAAAAAATGCTACAGGAGAACCCCGTTTAAACCCGGGATTAAAAAAACGGCAGCCCCAAAAAAGGGCCATAACGACCCAGGGTTTTTTTTTTTTTTTTTTTTTTTTTTTTTTCTTCCTTCTTCTCCATGATAAAATCTGGAACTCTCTTCTGTTTCTATTTTTCACTTCCTATGATTACATCTTTTTAAAATAAGAGTAACAAGACACCTTCCGAACTAAATTGGCTCACCCCCTTTTTTATTTATTTCTTATGTCTTTTTTTATAGGGGCGAAAATAAGCGGGCTTTGTATTTTCCATTTTTGTTGTGCCCTTTTGGGCCCGGTTCCTGTGGGGGGAAAAAAAAAAAAAAAAAAAAAAAAAAAAAAAAAAGGATTTTGGGGCCCCGATCCATAAGAGTAACTCTAAAAACAAGGGCAAAATGAGTTATTCGGTATGCGTTTCCCCCCCGGGGGTGCCGGATAAACGGGTTCTCCGTATACCCCCCAATTTTTCTCGCCTTCAAAAACTGGGATAAATATTTTTTTAAATTAACCCTTTTCCTCTTTGGGAAATGCTGCCATGACAGGAAGAAATGTGTCTAGGGGTTCAGGTCCTTACATAAGTCCTCAATCATGCCTGTTTTGGTTCCTGTGCATTTCTCCAAAAAGCTGTTTTTCCACCCAAGGAAAGGGAAATAGGGGAGGAGAAAAACAAGGATCAAGAAACAAATACAAAAAAAAGACCAGATTGTTTTATAAAAAAATGGTGGTTCGTAAACTTTCTTTTTCTATTCAATGTTTTTATATTTATCCACTATTTATTTTTTTCTCCCCTTTTTTTACCTACAGCCCAAGGGATGACATGATATGGAAACAGAAGCTGCCCCATCTTGTCTCAGAGGGTCAGCCACCCCACTTCGTGCCCAGCCGGCCCGACGCGGGCAGAAAGCCAAAAATTCCATGTACAAACCGAGGCAAAATCCACCCGCACCACCATGCAGGAAGACTTACCCCGCCCCTTTCCCATCAGGTGCCCATCACCCTCTCCCACCTCCGGCCTCCCTCCCCCACCTCTTCCTCTACCTCCTCCGGCAGGGACAACCCACCACAATCACCTTTGTGGTAGGTCAGCACTGAGCCCCAAACCCCACAAACTTGGTCGAAGATCCCCCTGGCCACTTTTGTGACTCCGGCTAAGCCTCCCCCCAAAACCCCACAGAGCAAAAACTACACCCACTCAACCCCCCCTCACAATTTGTCCTCCTTTTGCTGGTGCGCAGAAACCCCCGTGATGTTTTTCACCCCATCAGTTCTGGAGTAAAAGGGGTTGTCCCCGCAGCCCCCTTTTTGGCCCCCATTCAGGCCCCCTCCTCCATCTGGCTGATTAGTCAATTAGTGTGCCCTTGTCACCTCAGAAAGTAACAGCACCCCCTAAAGCCTCTAGGAAGGGAATATTCACTGCCCAACGGGCAGGGGACCCCCCACACCTTGCGAGGGTGCCACTTTTCCCCCATTTAAAGAATAACTGTCAAGAGGGGGTACCCCATCCCAAGCAATGCAGAAACCACTGGGGCAGTCCGAAAATGCCCCCTCGGCCTTTAAAGTCCCCTGATGCCACCCACAAACACTGTTTTTCACCAGCAGCAGCAACAGCAAGGTGCTAGGCTACCTGCAACATCCCATCCAGCACTCCTGTCACACTCAGCAAACAATCTCCCTACAGCAGCTTTAGAAACCCCAATCCACAAACCACTCAAACCACCAACCTTTCCTGCAGACATTGAAGTGGGTGGCCCCGCAACCCTTTTTTCTATCTAGGTCCTCTCAAATGGTTCCTACAGTGCCAGGGCCTTGCGGATCCCAGCACACGAAGGCGCAGCCCCCCGAGCAACCTTGCAGCCTCCCCCCACCCCCCACTCAGTCTCCAGCCATCCCCCCAGAGGGAACTTTCCCCAAAAAAGTAAAAAAGGGCCCCTCTGTCAGTGTGTTTCCCCAAACTTGGCTTAATCCTCTGCCACTCCTCACCATCAACCAGCAACAGAAGGTCGTTCCCTCTGCCCGATTACACACTGCAGTCAGCTGCAGGTCATCCCCGAGATCTTTAGGGACTTCTTTTAGGCCCTAAAAATAAGCCTCAGACTCTAAAATCAGTTTCCCCTTCACCAATACTCCAGTCATGCTCCGGCAACAGGGAAGCAGTACCCCCAAATATTCCCCGGAGATAGAAAAATCTCCTTTTCCCAGAGATTCAGCCCCTTTTGCAATCCTCAATCAGAGCTCCCCTCCCAAACTGACTTTGAACAGTGGCATATACAAGTTACGGGCTAAGCCAAATCAATCACACCTTCAAAGAAGGGAGCTACCCCTCCCACTCTGCCCCACACAAGCCATCCAGCCAAGGCCAGGGTTATTTAGTCTCCGCATAACACCCAGACAAGGTATCGCCCCTATGGGTTCAGGATACCTGTAAGAGCCTCACAAATGGTACAGTGCTTAAGGTGCCAATCCAACCTTTAAGGTCATCTGTATCCTATTCCAAGGTTTAAAAGAAAATATCTGCGCAGGAGTCCCAGGGTGTTAAAATCCAGTAAGAAGAAGGATATCTCTACCATGAAACTGAGTTCTGTTACCACATCTCATGGCCCCTCAATGTACAGGAAAAAAAAATCTTTAACCTCCACCTCCACTGCTATCATCCAAGGCCGCAAGATCCTGCCCCGACCATGCTTTGCTTCCCTAGTTGGCTCACAGTTGGAGCAACTACAGCCAGTTACTACCAATAGTTCATCAGGATGGCTTGTACAGAAAGTGAGTGCAACATGCGGGCTGTGGCACTGCGGTCACCTCACATGGAAGTTCCGTAGTGGCCACTTTACCCGACACAGTCACGTCATTGTGTGAATCTCAGTTGCCCACTTGTGGCCTACCACAGAGTGCTAAGCTTCTTAGCCACTCAAGTGCAAACTGTTTAGCAAACACAGACCAAGGAGACACAGGTAACACCCACATGGGAGGAAAAACTTCTTGCAGCCTGTGTCACCTGCCAAAGCTGTTGCTGCTGCACTTTTGTTAAAAATATCATTCCAACGCCTGAGGGGGGCAGCAGTGGCAATGCACAAGAGTCTGGAATTTCAGGAGACTGTCTAGAGTAGATGATAAAGGATCAAAGGATGATGATAGCTTGAGCAAACCTAGTCCTGAGTTTTCAGAATCCAACTCCATTTCGAATCAAGATATTGATCACCCTGCTGGACATCTTTCTGATTTGGATGACTTAATACTAGTGAATCAGATGGAGGAGTCCATGGGCATTCTTAAAGATTGTTACACACCTCAGGAAATAGCACACTAGATCACTCCACCTCACACGTTACCCTATTGCACAGCATTCATGATGAAACTCATCTCACAGAATACCTCAGGGGAATGCCCTGAAGATCAGTCTACCTTACAGGATATCACAAGAGACTACACTCAACACACCTCACAGGATGCCCCAAGGGACAGCACCCAAGATCAAAACACCTCACAGGATACCTCAGGACATAGCACACAAAATCATTGTACTTCACAGGATACACGGGGAGTCTGCATCCAAGATGAGCTTATGCACAGGATATCCCAACAAAAAGCTCTCACAATCATTCCGCCTCACAGGATTCCCCTGAGGAGAGTCAACCCGCCCCACAGTGTAACTCAATTAACTGCAATGATCGTCCCAGTTTACGGGACACCCCAAATGATAACACTGCAGATCAGTTCCCCTCACATAAATTCCTCATGCCACAGTGTTGTAGTGCCCCCCCTGATAGCAGCAAGCCAGGGGGAACAAGAAGATCTTAGGGAAAAGAATGATGGCCAAGTACCTCAAAGTCGACTATTTGAAGACAGCACAATGTCTACCAATAGTTCACTCTTCAACTCGCCAGTCCAGTGCAGCATCATGATGCTCGTTCCCCATCCCAATCCCCTTCCTCTTCCCCTGTTCCTCTCCATTCCCCTGCTCTTCTCAGTCTGAGGCTAGTTCTCTGTGCAGCCAGAAGCTACTACAGTACATTAGACTCAAATACAATACAGGAGCAGAACAACTGTCTGTCTTATCAATAAGAGTTTCTCAGTCTCCTACCTCTGTCAGGATAGCAGTGAGGAACCTCCGCCATCACTGCCTCTAGGTCACTGTCAGACATGAAAGAAGGATTCATAGCACTAGCAAACTTATCCAGCTCAATTTCACCCTCTACCATTTGTCCAGCACTCCCTGCTTTACCCAAGTCTTCCTTCAAACCACCTGTACCTCACAGAAGCACCAAAGAAGCTAAGGTGGAAGTACCCACACACTACAGAGCATGGTGTATTCTCAGTGACTCAGGGACACCCCATTCAAACAGCCCTTCAGCCCCTGAGACCATGATGAAAAAGAAAGATGGACCCATTTTTCATGTACCTCTTTGTCTGAAGACATTGCTGATTGCACCTTCCCCCCGAAAAATGATAGCAGTTCAGCAGACAGCTTTCAATTCACAGCCTATTAGACAGCTCAGAGGAGACTTTAGAGTTAGCGCTGCTGCCACCACAGCAATGGCAGCCACCACCACCACTGTCACCATAACAACCACAACCAGTGCTGTCTCAACCACCACAACCACCTCTCAACACATCCCCACAACACACATGTCTAGAGGATGAAGGAGGCAGGAATCTTCAAACCCTCAATCTCAGGTAAGCAAGGTAATATCTGTTTTGCATTATTTAGCCATCCATTGCATCATTGCTGTCATCTATCTGATGAAGCCAAAAATCTGACATGGCAATATTGCTACAGACATACTACAGCAAGGTTTAACAAAGATTATCCAAACACTCACAAAGCTTATTCATATTCAGGTTCCTAAATCTGTAATAATTGTAATGTAAAGTAATATCTCCTAGTGATGGAATTCTACACTAGCATTACATACTGGAAACAAAAACCTTGGTGTGGTTTTTTAGAAAGACCTTTTGATTATCAAAGTGGTTGCTGAGGTTATTGTTTAGTATCTCCTCATGAATTTCATCAAATCCTAAGTAAATTGATGCTATCCGTTTCAATTTCTCCCTTGCCCGCTGATGGCACCTATCTTAGAACACTCGTATCATATAAATGGGCCCACACTCAAACTTCTTTTCTGTTCACTTTAAAAATAACGGGAAGAAAAACACCTTATCAATACACACTTTCCTTTACATTGTACCTTAGGCAGGTAAGGGAAGAATTGTACCTTAGGCAGTTAAGGGAAGAATTGTAGCTTAGGCAGGTAAGGGAAGAATTGTAGCTTAGGCAGTAAGGGAAGAATGAGCTAGGCAGGTAAGGAAGAATGTAGCTTAGGCAGGTAAGGGAAGAATTGTAGCTTAGGCAGGTAAGGAAAGAATTGTAGCTTAGGCAGGTAAGGGAAGAAAAGAAGGAAACTGTAGCTTAGGCAGGTAAGGGAAGAATTCTGACATTAATTGTAGAGTGAAGAGATCAAATCCTGCACTAAATTGCAAAAAGGATTTTGTTTTTCAATTTCTCACATGATCCTGAAGTGCTTTACTTGCAATTTAGTCCAGCAGCGTCTTGCACAAAATATGTCCCGTGGGAATTTTGGTATGAAAGCAAACCACTATGCTAGTTGCTTCAAGGGACCTAGTGCTTCACAAAAAGCTGGTGGCAACTCTGGGAAATGGTGCGGTCATTTTTGACACATTTAATGATTTCGATCAAATCGCTATCGATCAAATCGAGGAATAATCAGTGTCTAGTCTGGCAATTTTCTCTGGAGGACGTACAGTTGTGTTGTCTGTTCCATCCTAATGATGCAAAGTGATCCAATGGATTATGAAAGCATTTTAGTTGATGCAGAGGGAGAAGTTAGACCGTCACCACATATATATCAGGATTGGGTATCAATGTTTTTTAATGTAGACTACGTTCTATCAACTATGAGGACAAGTTCTGTTCTTGTGTCGCAGCTGCCACTTCATCTGAAAAGAGAAGAATGTTATTTTTTAATATCATCAGTTAATATAGAACACAGTATACATAGATTAAATATAAAATATGCCATTCTGTATCATTGTATGCTCTCCCACATATCTGAAAAAAAAATGGAAATAAATATGTTTAAAGTACTGGTTACTCTATGGCTGCACGCTAACTGTAATGGGAATAACCATGGTAGGATGGCCAAGTGATAAGTTTTATTAACATATATCATCGCAGAAGCAGTAAAGTAGTATTTATGACCTTTGTAGACAAAATAATACATGAAAATTGAGAAATGTCTTATAATGAACACAATTCATAAATTAGGGGGTAGGGACATTTTGGGGAACTTTTAATTAAATTATCAAGCAATTGGTATGTAGAAAAAAATGATATAAACCCAGTAATAATATCCCTAAGAATAATATTATTATTGGCATATAAGTTATTGCAATTTGAATTTTTTTTTTTTATAGTGAAGTGCGGCAAGTGAAACCAAAATCAAAAATATGGTAACAAAACTAGATTTTCAGTGCTATTTAAGGATTGTCCCATTATACCAACAATTAAACACTTTATTTGCATGTTAGTTTTCCCTTGTGGTCAGTTTGATCCCAAATATGACCATATTGGAGCATAACTAAATAAAATAGTCTGGAATTTTATTACTTTTAGGCGTGGGGAAAATAGCGATTTGATCGAAACATTAAATGTGTCAAAAATGACCGCACCCATTTCCCAGAGTGCACCAAGTTTTGTGAAGCACTAGGGTCCCTTGAAGAAAACTAGCATAGTTGTTTGCTTTATACCAAAATTCCCACGGGAATCATGATGCTCCTGGACTATTTGGGAAGCAGAATATTATGCACACATCAATAAATCTGCTATAAATATATATACAAATATAAATTTGAACAACGCATATGTTTTTTTTGGGGGACATTGAGATTGAATAGTCATGAGGCAGGAAAGGAATTTTTTGTTAGACTAAAAAACATTGTAAAAATATGAAAGTTGCAATTGTAAAAACTTTATTTTCTCAAATAGGAAAAAAGTGGACCCCTCTTCCAATATAGTGCCCGCTAGCTGCCACATCTTGGAGCCAAAATGGGCTGCAGGCCTGCATATTGGTGGAGCAAAGAGGAGTGCCAAGATGTGGGCCCGTGGGACAGAAAAAAAAACGCAGAGGAGGGTGCCGCCTGCAACCAAAGACCATGAGGGGAGCCAAGCTAAAAGCACTAGTCAGAGCACAGGGGCAGAACCCTCTTGGTGCTGAAGCACAAACTGTATCGTGAGCAGAGGCGAAGCAAGGCACTGTGGGAAGCACTGAAGCGCAATAAGGTAATCCAAGACCAACAGTAGAAAAGAGGGGTGTTCAAAGGTAAGTGAGGTTTTTAAAGAAGGAAGAAGTGAAAGGGATAATGGGGATGGGAAAAGGCCACATGCGTCTCCTCCTTCACCAGGAGCAGAAACAAACCAAAAACATGTTGCTGCTTCCTCCTGTAACACTGCCAGTGCGAAGAGAGAAACATGAGGAATAATTCCACAAAAGCCTTTAAGATGGTCTCATTGGATCATAGTAAAGATGAACATGAACTAGAGGACATTCCTAATGTGGAACCCATCCGTATTCCTTCACCCCAAAGCTGGAAAGACTGAGCTTCAGACCCTAGTGCAGGAGTTCATGATGCGGGGGGTGGGTTGTGTCATGACCCCCTAGGTATGGCACCAGGCACTGTCTCCACTACCTGCCGCGCTGCACAAAAGATTATGGCAGACTGCTGTCATCCATGCTCCCCGGAGAACTTCCAGCAGCTCCTGCCACCACAGATGGGCAGCGGGGTTAGTGAGGAACTGGAAAAACCCGCGTGTTTTCTCACTTGCCAAAACCTGAGTTGAAGGTAGAAAGTCTAGTGCGGCGGCGGCTATTGCCCCTCAGCACTCTACTCCAAGAAGTGGTCTTCAGCCCTGAAGCAACCTTCAAGGAGTTTATGACCAGCCTGCAGACCCTCAAGGCCACGGGCCCTTTCCAGCTGTCGTACAGCGAGTGGTTCATAGGTGGAGGTGGAGGCAGCAGTGCCCCACGGCCCAGAAGAGGACCCCGACACGGCCACTAAGGAAGTAATAGTTCTTTTGGAGGAGGAAAATAGGGCCTGCTGCGCCTCCATCTGACGCGAGCTTCCCGGCAGTATGATGGGCCAAATTCAGAGCCAAGTGTGAGGCCCGAACAGTCACCACAGCATGCTGTGCTGCAGGTTTGAATGGTCAACCTCATCATTTTGCATGCCCTAGGGGCTGATGGGACACCAGCCCTGCAACAAGTGGTTAACCTTCAATGTGGTTATCTGTGGTCCCACACTGACTCTCTTGGTTTCATCGCCGTGTCAGGTTGCCGTGACCAGCAGGCGGCGGCTGTGTTTTGCCAGCCTGGAGCCCCTGCTTGCTCGGCTGATACAGCAGGGAGTGCGCTGCCTCACACTGCTGGTAAACCCCAAGACAGATCTCAGTGCCGGTGCTGCAGTACACCCGCCGCAGGGACCTGGAGGTCCGCTGGGTGTTTTCTGAGCCAGGCCACAGTGCAGGTGTGGCTGAGGCTGTGGGAAACAGTGTGACACAGCTCATCTGCGATACAGTCAACTCATGGGGTTCAGAGACTGTTTCTTTCAGCCAAGGATGTGTTCAGCCTGATCAGCCCAAATTCCAGCAACTTGGTGTACTACTACTCTGAGGAAGATGTGTGGCGAAGTGGCCAGTTATTGCGTGGTCCAGCTGGCACTGCCAAAACTGCCAACAAGCTCATCAAGCCAAAGACCCTCCTGTCATTGTAGCATTAAGTTGGTAATGTATGTGGGTAGGTGGCAAAGGAAGGTGGGACTTGAGAGATAGTCAGCTGAGGCATAAACTCTCCATACACCACCTTAGTTGTAACGTGACCCATGTGCCATGTATTCATAACTGCATAGCCTTGAGGGTATGCAAGGCAGATCCATTGTATCTCAGGATTTTGTTAATTTACAAAAACGGTTACTACTTTTCACATAAAACCATATTACCTCAAGATAATGAGTACCATTGATATATAATATGGATTTATTAATTTATATATTAATCATTTATACATTCATTTATTTATTCACATTTATTTGTGTGTGTGTGTGTGTGCGTGCGTGCGTGCGTGCGTGCGTGCGTGCGTGCGTGCGTGCGTGCGTGTGTGTGTGGGGGGGGGGGGCGTGCGTGCGTGCGTGCGAACAACAGAGAGAAGGGAAGGTCAAAGTGGCACTGTATATATGAAAGATTAAAGATCCTCTATCCTGGAGTATGGCATAGGAAGAAATTTATGCCTAAGCATTCGCGGATATCTTCATGCATGCTATAAGGGATTAGTTATTTTCCAGTCTATGTGTGTTGCCCATTGCAGGGACTTGACAAAATGCATTGCTGCCCATCTGTGAACGGGGCCCCTCTGCCCTGGGAACATTCCATGACTTAAAAAGTTATTCAATGTTTCTTTTAAGCAGATTCTGTGATACTAATTTATCACCTTATGTAGTCTTCAAGAAGGATATTATTACAAGATTGATATTTATTTTTTTTATGTTTCAATTAATATGTATTGATGCAGTGAGCTGTGTTTTCTTCTGTATACCTTGGACTTGTGTTGTTGTTGGTGTGGATATAGCAGTACAGTTAACCCTCTCTAATTTGAACCCCTATAATTAAAACTTGTGATAATTCCATCTGTTTCAGGCCCAGTTCGAATTTTCAAAACTTTCCATAATCCGAACTAAAGTTTGAATTGTCCGGGCCTTACTCGTGCGAGTCCGACCTCTCCCATGCAGGCTGCGGCTGCCTCAGTCTTTCGCGTGCTCAAATCCCCAGTGACGCCAGTCTTGCCTTAAGACGCTATCAGCGACGCCTGAGTGCTCAGTGTACAGTAGCACTGCATTTCAAGACTTCAGTAACAGCCATATTTTGGTGAGTACAAGTACACACAACCCTCGTTTTCCCGGACCTCCATTTTCCAGATCTCGGATTTGCCGGACAAAATCCGAGGTCCGGCGATATGTCAGAGTCTCGGACAAATGCCTGGTCCAGTCCGTCAATCGACAAAGTTGTCCGGCGGTCCGAGCGTCTCCTGTCACTCCTGGTCAGTGTCTGCGCCTCCCGCCAGGTGGCAGCATGCTCAGCGGTCGTATTGTTTACATTTGGGCACAAGATACTCACGGTTCACCTGCACCGCCTCCGTCAGTCCCCAGACCCCCACTGCCCCTGGTGCAGAAGCGTCTCTTGAGACTATTGAACACTTTCTGCTGCAGTGTCCGTGCTTCCACTCCCACCGTGTAGTGCTACGCCCTGAACGTCGCCACCTGTGACCTGTGACCTGCCCACCTGCTGGCGGCGGCTGGCGTCCACCCCTCCTGGCAACGCGCTGTCATCCGCCCTCACCTGTGCCTTCCTGAGGAAGACAGGTCAACTACAGTGCCTGTGCTCATGGGGCCCNTGTCTCAGCCATCGTTCGAGTAACTGTATGCCCTGCAGCCCCTCTCTTTGGCCCATCTCAGGCCTCCTCCTCCATCTGGCTGCATTAGTCCAATTACGTGTGCCCTTGTCACCTCAGAAAGTAACAGCACCTCCTAAAGCCTCTAGGAAGACACCTATCTCACTGCCCCAACTGGCAGCTGGACCCCCACACCTTGCACGAGGGTGCCACTTTTACCACTTAAGAATCAACTGTCAAGAGGAGTAGCCCATCCAAGCAATGCAGACAACCACTGCTGGCCATGTCCGAAAATTGCTCCCTCGGCCTCTTAAAGCTACCATGATGCCAGCCACTAACACTGTGTTTCACCAGCAGACAGCAACAGCAAGGTGCTATGGCTACCTTGCAACATCTCCATCCAGCTACTCCTGTCAGCACTCAGCAAACAATCTCCCTACAGCAGCTTCAGAACCTCAATCCACCAACCACTCAAACCACCAACCTTGCTCTGCAGACATTGAATGTGGGTGGCCAGCAACCATCTCTATCTAGGTCCTCTCAAGTGGTGTCCCTACAGCATGTCCAGGCCTTAGCGGTATCCCAGTCATCACAGAAGGCGCAGCACCCCTGAGCAATCCTTGCAGCCTCCTCACCACCTCCCCACTGCAGTCTCCAGCACATCCCCCAGAGGTAACTTTCCAACAAGTACAACAGGGCCCCTCTGTCAGTGTGTCCCAAGCTGTGGCTATACATCCTCTGCCACTCCTGGCACCATCAACACAGCAACAGAAGGTCAGTTCCCTCTGCCAGATTCACACACTGCAGTCAGCTGCAGGTCATACCCAGAGATCTTCAGGGACATCTCTTCAGGCCCTAACAACTATAGCCTCAGACTCTCAAAATACAGTTCCCGTTCACCAATACTCAGTCATGCTCCTGGCAACAGGCAAGCAGTATACCCCAAGTATCTCCAGGAGATAGAAAGTCTCCTTTGTCCCAGATGAGTTCAGCTCCCTTTTGCAATCCTCAATCAGCAGCTCCATCCCAAGCTGAGCTTCAGAACAGTGAGCATCATACAACGTTACATGGGCTAAGCCAAGTCAATCACACCTTCAAAGAAGGCAGCATACCCCTCCCACTCTGCCCTGACACAAGCCATCCAGCCCAAGGCCAGGATGTATTGATCTCCGCATAACACCCAGACAAGGTATCGCCACTATGGGTTCAGGGATACCTGTAAGAGCCTCACCAAAATGGTACAGTGCTTAAGGTGCCAATCCAACCTTTAAGGTCATCTGTATCCTATTCCAAGGTTTAAAGAAAATATCTGCGCAGGAGTCCCAGGGTGTTAAAATCCAGTAAGAAGAAAGATATCTCTACCATGAAACTGAGTTCTGTTACCACATCCTCATGGCCCCTCAATGTACAGGAAAAGATCTTTACACCTCCACCTCCACTGCTATCATCCAAGCCGCAAGATCCTGCCCCCGACCATGCTTTGCTTCCCTAGTTGGCTCACAGTTGGAGCACCTACAGCCAGTTTACTACCAATAGTTCATCAGGATGGCTTGTACAGAAAGTGAGGCAACATGCGGGCTGTGGCACTGCGGTCCACCTCACATGGAAGTTCCGTAGTGGCACACTTTACCCGACACAGTCACGTCATTGTGTGAATCTCAGTTGCCCACTTGTGGCCTACCACAGAGTGCTAAGGTTCTTAGCCACTCAAGTGCAAACTGTTTAGCAACCACAGACCAAGGAGACACAGGTAACACCCACATGGGAGAAAACTTCTTGCAGCCTGTGTCACCTGCCAAAGCTGTTGCTGCTTGCACTTTTGTTAAAAATATCATTCCAACGCCTGAAGGGGGCAGCAGTGGCAATGCACAAGAGTCTGGAATTTCAGGAGACTGTCTAGAGTCAGATGATAAAGGATCAAAGGATGATGATAGCTTGAGAAAACCTAGTCCTGAGTTTCAGAATCCAACTCCATTTCGAATCAAGATATTGATCACCCTGCTGGACATCTTTCTGATTTGGATGACATAATACTAGGAATCAGATGGAGGAGTCCATGGGCATTCTTAAAGATTGTTTACACACCTCAGGAAATAGCACACTAGATCACTCCACCTCACACGTTACCCTATTGCACAGCATTCATGATGAACTCATCTCACAGAATACCTCAGGGGAATGCCCTGAAGATCAGTCTACCTTACAGGATATCACAAGAGACTACACTCAACACACCTCACAGGATGCCCCAAGGGACAGCACCCAAGATCAAAACACCTCACAGGATACCTCAGGACATAGCACACAAAATCATTGTACTTCACAGGATACACGGGGAGTCTGCATCCAAGATGAGCTTACTGCACAGGATATCCCAACAAAAAGCTCTCACAATCATTCCGCCTCACAGGATTCCCCTGAGGAGAGTCAACCCGCCCCACAGTGTAACTCAATTAACTGCAATGATCGTCCCAGTTTACGGGACACCCCAAATGATAACACTGCAGATCAGTTCCCCTCACATAAATTCCTCATGCCCAGTGTTGTAGTGCCCCCCCTGATAGCAGCAAGCCAGGGGGAACAAGAAGATCTTAGGGAAAAGAATGATGGCCAAGTACCTCAAAGTCGACTATTTGAAGACAGCACAATTTTCTACCAATAGTTTCACTCTTCAACTCGCCAGTCCAGTGCAGCATCATGATGCTCGTTCCCCATCCCAATCCCCTTCCTCTTCCCCTGTTCCTCTCCATTCCCCCTGCTCTTCTCAGTCTGAGGCTAGTTCCTCTGTGCAGCCAGAAGCTACTACAGTACATTTAGACTCAAATACAATACAGGAGCAGAACACTGTCTGTCTTATCAATAAGAGTTTCTCAGTCTCCTACCTCTGTCAGGATAGCAGTGAGGAACCTCCGCCATCACTGCCTCTCAGGTCACTGTCAGACATGAAAGAAGGATCTCATAGCACTAGCAACTTATCCAGCTCAATTTCACCCTCTACCATTTGTCCAGCACTCCCTGCTTTACCCAAGTCTTCCTTCAAACCACCTGTACCTCACAGAAGCCCCAAAGAAGCTAAGGTGGAAGTACCACACACTACAGAGCATGTGTGTATTCTCAGTGATCAGGGACACCCCATTCAAACAGCCCTTCAGCCCCTGAGACCATGATGAAAAAGAAAGATGGACCCATTTTTCATGTACCTCTTTTGTCTGAAGACATTGCTGATTGCACCTTCCCCCCGAAAAATGATAGCAGTTCAGCAGACAGCTTCAATTCACAGCCTATTAGACAGCTCAGAGGAGACTTTAGAGTTAGCCCCTGCTGCCACCACAGCAATGGCAGCCACCACCACCACTGTCACCATAACAACCACAACCAGTGCTGTCTCAACCACCACAACCACCTCTCAACACATCCCCACACACACATGTCTAGAGGATGAAGTGAGGCAGGAATCTTCAAACCCTCAATCTCAGGTAAGCAAGGTAATATCTTGTTTTGCATTATTTAGCCATCCATTGCATCATTGCTGTCATCTATCTTGATGAAGCCAAAAATCTGACATGGCAATATTGCTACAGACATACTACAGCAAGGTTTAACAAAGATTATCCAAACACTCACAAAGCTTATTCATATTCAGGTTCCTAAATCTGTAATAATTGTAATGTAAAGTAATATCTCCTAGTGATGGAATTCTACACTAGCATTACATACTGGAAACAAAAACCTTGGTGTGGTTTTTTTAGAAAGACCTTTTGATTATCAAAGTGGTTGCTGAGGTTATTGTTTAGTATCTCCTCATGAATTTCATCAAATCCTAAGTAAATTGATGCTATCCGTTTCAATTTCTCCCTTGCCCGCTGATGGCACCTATCTTAGAACACTCGTATCATATAAATGGGCCCACACTCAAACTTCTTTTCTGTTCACTTTAAAAATAACGGGAAAAACACCTTATCAATACACACTTTTCCTTTTACATTGTACCTTAGGCAGGTAAGGGAAGAATTGTACCTTAGGCAGTTAAGGGAAGAATTGTAGCTTAGGCAGGTAAGGGAAGAATTGTAGCTTAGGCAGTTAAGGGAAGAATTGTAGCTTAGGCAGGTAAGGGAAGAATTGTAGCTTAGGCAGGTAAGGGAAGAATTGTAGCTTAGGCAGGTAAGGTAAGAATTGTAGCTTAGGCAGGTAAGGGAAGAATTGTAGCTTAGGCAGGTAAGGGAAGAACTGTAGCTTAGGCAGGTAAGGGAAGAATTCTGACATTAATTGTAGAGTGAAGAGATCAAATCCTGCACTAAATTGCAAAAAGGATTTTGTTTTTCAATTTCTCACATGATCCCTGAAGTGCTTTACTTGCTTTTAGTCCAGCAGCGTCTTGCACAAAATATAGTCCCGTGGGAATTTTGGTATGAAAGCAAACCACTATGCTAGTTGCTTCAAGGGACCCTAGTGCTTCACAAAAAGCTTGGTGGCACTCTGGGAAATGGTGCGGTCATTTTTGACACATTTAATGATTTCGATCAAATCGCTATCGATCAAATCGAGGAATAATCAGTGTCTAGTCTGGCAATTTTCTCTGGAGGACGTACAGTTTGTGTTGTCTGTTCCATCCTAATGATGCCAAAGTGATCCAATGGATTATGAAAGCATTTGTTAGTGATTGCAGAGGGAGAAGTTAGACCGTCACCACATATATATCAGGATTGGGTATCAATGTTTTTTAATGTAGACTACGTTCTATCAACTATGAGGACAAGTTCTGTTCTTGTGTCGCAGCTGCCACTTCATCTGAAAAAGAGAGAATGTTATTTTTTAATATCATCAGTTAATATAGAACACAGTATACATAGATTAAATATAAAATATGCCATTCTGTATCATTGTATGCTCTCCCACATATCTGAAAAAAAAATGGAAATAAATATGTTTAAAGTACTGGTTACTATATGGCTGCATGCTAACTTTAATGGGAATAACCATGGTAAGATGGCCAAGTGATAAGTTTTATTAACATATATCATCGCAGAAGCAGTAAAGTAGTATTTATGACCTTTGTAGACAAAATAATACATGAAAATTGAGAAATGTCTTATAATGAACACAATTCATAAATTAGGGGGTAGGGTTACATTTTGGGGAACATTTCATTAAATTATCAAGCAATTGGTATGTAGAAAATATGATATATAACCAGTAATAATATACCTAAGTAATAATATTATTTATTGGCATATAAGTTATTGCAATTTTGATTTTTTTTTTTTTTATAGTGAAGTGCGGCAAGTGAAACCAAAATCAAAATATGGTAACAAAAACTAGATTTTCAGTGCTATTTTAAGGATTTGTCCCATATACCAACAATTAAACACTTTATTTGCATGTAGTGTTCCCTTGTGGTCAGTTTGATACCAAATATGACCATATTGGAGCATAACTAAAGGAATAGTCTGGAATTTTATTACTTTTTAGGCGTCGGAAAATAGCGATTTGATCGAAATCATTAAATGTGTCAAAAATGACCGCACCATTTCCCAGAGTGCCACCAAGCTTTTTGTGAAGCACTAGGGTCCCCTTGAAGCAACTAGCATAGTTGTTTGCTTTCATACCAAAATTCCCACGGGAATCATGATGCTCCTGGACTATTTGGGAAGCAGAACTATTATGCACACATCAATAAATCTGCTATAAATATATATACAAATATGAATTGAACAACGCATATGTTTTATTAGGGACATTGAGATTGAATAGTCATGAGGCAGGAAAGGAATTTTTTGTTAGACTATAAAAAACATTGTAAAAATATGAAAGTTGCAATTGTAAAAACTTTATTTTCTCAAATAGGAAAAAGTGGACCCATCTTCCAATATAGTGCCAGCTAGCTGCCACATCTTGGAGCCAAAATGTCTGCAGGCCTGCATATTGGTGGGCAAGAGGAGTGCCAAGATGTGCCCGTGGGACAGAAAAAAACGCAGAGGAGGTGCCGCCTGCAACCAAAGACCATGAGGGGAGCCAAGCTAAAAGCACTAGTCAGAGCACAGAGCAGAACCATCTTGGTGCTGAAGCACAAACTGTATCGTGAGCAGAGGCGAAGCAAGGCACTGTGGAAGCACTGAAGCGCAATAAGGTATCCAAGACCAACAGTAGAAAAGAGATGTGTTCAAAGGTAAGTGAGGTTGTAAAGAAGGAAGAAGTGAAAGGGATAATGGGGATGACAGAGCCACATGCATCTCCTCCTATCACCAGGAGCAGAAACAAACCAAAACATGTTGCTGGCTTCCTCCTGTAACACTGCCAGTGCGAAGAGAGAACATGAGAATAATTCCACAAAAGCCTTCAAGATGGTCTCATTGGATCATAGTAAAGATGAACATGAACTAGAGGACATTCCTAATGTGGAACCCATCCGTATTCCTTCACCCAATGCTGGAAAGACTGAGCTTCAGACCCTAGTGCAGGAGTTCATGATGCGGGATGATGTGTCATGACCCACTAGGTATGGCACCAGGCACTGTCTCCACTACCTGCCGCTGCTGCACAAAAGATTCATGGCAGACTGCTGTCATCCATGCTCCCTGGAGAACTTCCAGCAGCTCCTGCCACCACAGATGGTGCAGCGGGTTAGTGAGGAACTGGAAACCTGCGTGTGTCTCACTTGCCAAAACCCTGAGTTGAAGGTAGAAAGTCTAGTGCGGCGGCGGCTATTGCCCCTCAGCACTCTACTCCAAGAAGTGGTCTTCAGCCCTGAAGCAACCTTCAAGGAGTTTATGACCAGCCTGCAGACCCTCAAGGCCCGACCCTCTTCCAGCTGTCGTACAGCGAGTGGTTCATAGGTGGAGGTGGAGGCAGCAGTGCCCCACGGCCCCAGAAGAGGACCCTGACACGGCCACTAAGGGAAGTAATAGTTCTTTTGGAGGAGGAACTAGACCTGCTGCGCCTCCATCTGACGCGAGCTTCCCGGCAGTATGATGCCACCTTCAGAGCCAAGTGTGAGGCAGAACAGTCACCACAGCATGCTGTGCTGCAGGTAGAATGGTCACCCCTCATCATTTTGCATGCCTAGGGGCTGATGGGACACCAGCCCTGCAACAAGTGGTTAACCTTCAATGTGGTTATCTGTGGTCCCACACTGACTCTCTTGGTTTCATCGCCGTGTCAGGTTGCCGTGACCAGCAGGCGGCGGCTGTGTGTGCCAGCCTGGAGCCCCTGCTTGCTCGGCTGATACAGCAGGGAGTGCGCTGCCTCACACTGCTGGTAAACCCCAAGACAGATCTCAGTGCCGTGCTGCAGTACACCCGCCGCAGGGACCTGGAGGTCCGCTGGGTGTTTTCTGAGCCAGGCCACAGTGCAGGTGTGGCTGAGGCTGTGGGAAACAGTGTGACACAGCTCATCTGCGATACAGTCAACTCATGGGGTTCAGAGACTGTACTTTCAGCCAAGGATGTGTTCAGCCTGATCAGCCCAAATTCCAGCAACTTGGTGTACTACTACTCTGAGGAAGATGTGTGGCGAAGTGGCCAGTTATTGCGTGGTCCAGCTGGCACTGCCAAAACTGCCAACAAGTTCATCAAGCCAAAGACCCTCTGTCATTGTAGCATTAAGTTGGTAATGTATGTGGGTAGGTGGCAAAGGAAGGTGGGACTTGAGAGATAGTCAGCTGAGGCATAAACTCTCCATAACACCCTTAGTTGTAACGTGACCCATGTGCCATGTATCATAACTGCATAGCCTTGAGGGTATGCAAGGCAGATCCATTGTATCTCAGGATTTTGTTAATTTACAAAAAACGGTTACTACTTTTCACATCAACCATATTACCTCAAGATAATGAGTACCATTGATATATAATATGGATTTATTAATTTATATATTAATCATTTATACATTCATTTATTTATTCACATTTATTTGTGTGTGTGTGTGTGTGGTGCGTGCGTGCGTGCGTGCGTGCGTGCGTGCGTGCGTGCGTGCGTGCGTGTGGGGGGGGTGGGGGGTGGGGGGGGGGGGGGGCGTGCGTGCGTGCGTGCGAACAACAGAGAGAAGGGAAGGTCAAAGTGGCACTGTATATATGAAAGATTAAAGATCCTCTATCCTGGAGTATGGCATAGGAAGAAATTTATGCCTAAGCATTCGCGGATATCTTCATGCATGCTAAAAGGGATTAGTTATTTTCCAGTCTATGTGTGTTGCCCATTGCAGGGACTTGACAAAATGCATTGCTGCCCATCTGTGAACAGGCCCCTCTGCCCTGGGAACATTCCATGACTTAAAAAGTTATTCAATGTTTCTTTAAGCAGATTCTGTGATACTAATTTATCACCTTATGTAGTCTTCAAGAAGGATATTATTACAAGATTGATATTATTTTTGTATGTTTCAATTAATACTGTATGATGCAGTGAGCTGTGTTTTCTTCTGTATACCTTGGACTTGTGTTGTTGTTGGTGTGGATATAGCAGTACAGTTAACCCTCTCTAATTTGAACCCATATAATTAAAAACTTGTGATAATTCCATCTGTTTCAGGCCCAGTTCGAATTTTTCAACAACTTTCCATAATCCGAACTAAAGTTTGAATTGTCCGGGCCTTACTCGTGCGAGTCCGACCTCTCCCATGCAGGCTGCGGCTGCCTCAGTCTTTCGCGTGCTCAAATCCCCAGTGACGCCAGTCTTGCCTTAAGACGCTATCAGCGACGCCTGAGTGCTCAGTGTACAGTAGCACTGCATTTCAAGACTTCAGTAACAGCCATATTTTGGTGAGTACAAGTACACACAACCCTCGTTTTCCCGGACCTCCATTTTCCAGATCTCGGATTTGCCGGACAAAATCCGAGGTCCGGCGATATGTCAGAGTCTCGGACAAATGCCTGGTCCAGTCCGTCAATCGACAAAGTTGTCCGGCGGTCCGAGCGTCTCCTGTCACTCCTGGTCAGTGTCTGCGCCTCCCGCCAGGTGGCAGCATGCTCAGCGGGTCGTATTGTTTACATTTGGGCACAAGATACTCACGGTTCACCTGCACCGCCTCGTCAGTCCCCAGACCCCCACTGCCCTGGTGCAGAAGCGTCTCTTGAGACTATTGAACACTTTCTGCTGCAGTGTCCGTGCTTCCACTCCCACCGTGTAGTGCTACGCCTGAACGTCGCCACCTGTGACCTGTGACCTGCCCACCTGCTGGCGGCGGCTGGCGTCCACCCCTCCTGGCAACGCGCTGTCATCCGCCTCACACTGTGCCTTCCTGAGGAAGACAGGTCAACTACAGTGCCTGTGCTAGCATCATGGGACATCACCAGGGCTCATAGTGTTCCCCAAGGGATCCTCGCAGCCTAAAAACAACAACAAAGTGACCACTTGAAATTAAGCCACTGGTCCCGGACCAGTGTTCCCCCCTAATAGTCCGGGAAAACGAGGTTTGTGTGTACTACAATCTGTGCTGTTTTGGCATGTTTAGTGAGTTCTTATTGTGTGGAGGGGCTAGAGGTAACCTTTGGATAATTCAGACTTTTGGCTAATTCGACCCAGGTGTCCTCCCAATTAGTTTTAATTAGAAAGGGTTTACTGTATGTCTTGGACAAGGTGGAAGCAATGAGTAATGACCATAAAACTGAGGTCAGGTAGAAGGGTTGACAAGTTTCACAAAGCTTCTCAACAAAAATACTTTTGTTGACAATGTAGAATATCATCTTTCCTATACTCTTTTTCTCGTGGTAAAAATATCTATAATCTTCTTTTATTAGTTTCAATCCAAATAGCCACTTAGTGAGTGCTGGATGCTGCCTTGTAAAGAAGCAAAAAAAATAGCAATTTCGTGGAAAAGTAATATCTCACAAGAGCAAATTGAATAGTAAGTGACAAGATGGTATTCTTAAAAATATCCCATGTTTTCTTATTCATATACCCTACAATAATTTCTTTTGTATACAGTACTATAGTTTTTGTTTGATATTGACATTTTGAATGGTATCCATATATTTACAATTTCTGCAATATATTTTCTTAGTCTTGCCTGATTATCACCTACTGTTGTGCTTTGTCTCCTCGAGCCTAGGTCTTTACACACGCACACCCACACACACTCATAGGATTGGTGGCCCTCCACTTGTGCTGGACCACACATGTATGTATGCAGGAGGGCAGAATTACTAAACAGCTCCTGCCAGACAGCAAGGCCACAATACTATCTTTTTCTCCTTAAAGATGATATAAGATACTTGGACCCTATTTAGTCCATGAGCCAAGACCCGAATTTGGGATATCGGTACCCCCCGGGTGACTAATTCTCTTAGGTGTTTTTAGCTTGCTACATGTCTCTAGTTTATGTTTTGATATGATAAGCCTTTGCACCTGGTAGTTAAATGGTCGTTATCACTTCTGAATAGACCACCCTACCAGAAAATTCAGAATTTTTTAAAATGTCAAATTTGGGGACAGGAATGCCTAAATGTCACTAAAATGAATATAGTAATTGTCACATTTAATACAAGTCCTGTAAATCCCACACTAAGCATGCCGGGGCTTGTACTTACTATTAGGGCCAATTAATCCTCCTAAATATCATCTACGTCAGACTCGGAATCTGACTGTTGTGCTACCGGCTCTTCTTCAATAGCCTTGTTCTGGCATGTCTGTAACCTGCCCCTGTCCGTACATTTTCGGGCCATTGCTGAGGCAAGTGCACTTAGGGAGTTGCATGACCGCACACACTTGCAGGACAGTAGCTGCATAAACAGCATCTGGTGCTGGTGAGCCTCGCATCCAGTTGACAGCAAGCTTGCTGTCCTCATCTGTCATCCAGCCGCAGTCTGTTGGGTTCGCAACAAATGGCTGGCTCTGCAGACTTTCCAGATCGCAGCCTGGTAGTTTGCACGTAGTGCATGCATGAAGAGGCAGTCCTCACAAGGAGGGAGTTGACTTGACTCCACCTCTCCATTTCTCGCACAGAACAGCTCATACCGAAGCTTTTTCACCTCAGTTGTGTGGGTAGATGGCAGGTACATGTGGCAGGTGATTTCCTGTAGCTTCTCAAAGAGTTCAGGAGACACTTCCCATGAGCGCCCAAGTTCGTGGAAAGCATCCTGGTATGTCTTGTCCATCTTCCCCTGTTGAGTGTCGTCACTTCCCCGGCCAGCGAATGCACTGACGGTATCACAGCCTGTAAAGGCATGCATACCAATCAATGAATCACACACGCTGCCTCCCAGTGTACGGCTCAGGTGGTGATATCCAGGAATCTTGTCCGGTTCTTCGCCCCGCACTTCGGAACAGGTGGGATGGGATCTTGTGGCACATCCCCAGACACAGGACCATGACGTCTGTATCCTCTGCAGTGATGATGACAGACTTGTACCCAGATTCTGCTGCATGAAGTGCATGGAGAAGGAGGCGGTTGTCTGCTTCTTCTTGACTTGACTTAAGCTCAGGACCCTCTTCCCACTGCTCTTTGGTGATCTTGAAGCAGAGCTGCTCACATTGACATACAGCTCCTTCCCCTCGAGCTCTCCTGTGCTGGGGTTTTTTTCCCATTCTTCTACCAGGAACTTGATGAGACTTGCCTTGTTGGAGGAACTACCGAGTAACTTTCTCCACTGCTGGATGTTGGCCCAGGTTGAATGTTCTTGAAATGGATCCCTGTGCCTGCACTTCTGTTGGCTCGTTCTGCATCTTTGATGGATGTCTCCTTGTAGACGTCAAACACAACATCAATGCGCCTGCTTTTAGCACCCTCATGGACAACGTGACTCAGTGCTGTGCCTGCAAGCTGTAAAAAAGTGTTGTCGTTCCCTTCAGTTCTGGACCAGGCTCATCCCATCAATTATGGTAGCAGAGGGCTGGGGGATCACCTCTGCAGGAGAAACTTTCCCTCTCCAACTCCCTTGCTGGGGGAAACCCTTGTTGGTCTTGCGGAGAGACCCTAACCGCTGGCAAGTGCCCATGGCAAAGGCCCCAGGGGATGAGCCCAGACATCACTCATTTTTGAGCTTTCTGTTCTCAGCAACAAGGATCATCTGGCCAAATAGGTTCCTGTCAGCCTTTCAAGATAGCCTCCTTTTGGCATGGCCTTGTGAGCGTGGCTTCATTCTGATTTTAGTGAACTTTCTCAGTTTCGTTTTCCGTCATCGTGTCATAAAACTGTATAGTTGGGTATCGGTCTCCAGGCGCTCTTCCTTGAAGGCTTGATTGCATCCTCTCCTATTCTGTAGGCCCCTAGAAGGTCTTTGGCAACTTCTGGTGGTGCTGTAGCCCCGCAGTTGACAAACTGAAAAAGACCCTCCTTGCTCTGCTTTGAAGGGGTTCAACAGCTGGTCCTCCATCAGTGGAAACTAAAGATTGGACATCGGCCTCATCTCTTCTAATCCTGGGCATCTGTAGGTCTGGGTGGCTGAAGGGTCAGTATACTTTTGGCCTACTCCCCATGGCCCTGAGCTGCCTCAAGAATCTGCTGCGAGTACTCCGATGTCGGTAGTACCTGGCGACAGCTCCACCTTTCAGGCTGAACCCTTTTGTGCCCCCTGGGTCGGGTGTCTTTGTTGATCGTCTCTTCGATGGTCTGGTCCACAGGAATCCGTACAAAGGGATTCTTGCAAACCGATCTGGACGAAAAGCCACCTTGCAGGGAAGTTTTCCCATGGACCTCTGGGTGTTCAATGGGCAGTGAGACATCATGGCATAGAGTAGGTCAGGAATCGGGCATAGTTCACCTTGTCATAGGCAAAAACACCACGGTATCATCTGTCGGATTGCTCCTAGGTGAAGCATCCAGTTGCCTTTCTCTGGAGGCCGAACCAGGTCCAGCATGATCTCAACCATGTCCAGGTATGACATCCAGAATGCTGAGGGGGTGTGGTTCATCTCTTAGGGTCTCAAGATAACCCTTTGGAAGAGCTTCAGGATATTGTGCATGATTCACTCTCCATCAGCTCTTGAAAGGTTTTCCCCGAGACACATTGCTGTGGGAAACTGTTGATGTTCTTCAGTGGGTTTCCCTCCCAAAGGTGTATGTCCCTTGAATGGTCTTCTTTAGCCTGGAAGGAAGCCTTTCCATGCAAGCCTCATCAGTGCTTCATACACGAGCTTGTGCAGTCTCACTGCCTGTTGTACCTCCGGCCGTCCATACACCCCTGACACGATCCTTCTGCGATGACACCCGATTCCCCCACACAGATCTCTAAGAACCCGCATCCGAAACCTCTTCCCTATGGTGGAGGGGGGAGATTGCAGATTGTGTGTAAGACGCCCATCCTGATGATAATGTTCTTGAACTTCTCTTGTTTCCAGAGAACCTCGGCAGCTTTGGCATAGAGTGCTTGATCAACACGCACACAATCTTGTAAGCTGTAAGGACTGCATGATGGCATGCGTTTGCTCCAAGACTTCATTAACGGTGGACATTTCTGTTGCGGGAGCATTGATAGTGGGCAGGTAGCTTACAGTGTCCTGGACCACTGCAATGTCTCTGCGGATTTTGATGTTGAACCCAGTCCAACTGCTGATGGACTGGTTCTCATGGTCTGACATTCGAGTAAGAAGCCAGATATGGTTTCTTGGTCTTTGAATCCTGGACCTCTTTGGTAGTGTCGACATACGCAGTCTCAATCCTGGGTGGCCCTGCCCGCCGCCCAACATTGTATATTGGCAGAATTGATGCGGTCAGAGTGATGCTTCTTATCTTTGGGCTTGGTAATCTCTGGCAGGACCTTCTCTGGCACAGAGCCTGCAACCTGGAACTGGACAGCAATGCCATTGACTCTGTGAGAAGTACCTGCTCCACTTAGTGTCTCTTCAAGTCGGTCGATGTTATCCCAGGCCAGGGTTGGTGAACACACCAGGGTAGATGTTGCTGGCAGTGGAATGTCATCCTTTGAACATTCCAGCTTCTGGATACAAAGGGCTGTATCGATCTCCTCAAAACATTGAGTAGGACACACAGTGGCCAAGACGATTCAGAGTTCGGATCAGTTCTGTGTTTCCTGTCAAACACTTTTACAGCATTGGACAGCAGTACGTGCTTGGGTGGCTTTGTCTTGCCATGGTAACAGCAAAATACCCAAATCACTGCCGAAGGATGTGGCAAGACGTTTAGCTCTTTCAGAGGGAGTTTTGACACTCCCCACTTCCTGTCAGCAGGGTGTGCAGGAATTTAGGACTGCTGCAGGAATAACATTCTGATTGTTATCGGGAGGCCATGGCTGACTCACATCTTGCTTATTGATCTCATTTCCCCAGCTGCATTCCCGCTTTGGTTAAGATATCTTCAGAGTTAGCTGCCTTGCTTCTGCAGATCTTTTGTAATTTTGTGTGCTTGTCGGGCAAGGTGTCCATTTAGAGGCTGCGTGGATAGATTAGAAGCTTTCCTTTCTCACTGGGACAAAGCGTAGTGTTCCCAAACTCGGTTTCAATCTTTCGGCGAAATGTTTCTTTGTCGCTGGTTCAGTTGGATAATACCCCGGGACATCATGGATCTCTCAAGCCTAGATTGAGGTTATCATAGGCAGTACCTCTGGGTTTTTGGGGAAAAATTCAGTCCTTTTATACAAGAAGAGTTCCTCGAGGGCTTCTATCTCAGCCTCTTCATAGCGTGCTCCCTCGCTTTCTTTCCTGATTTTCACCTGCACCAGACCCGGCGGCCGATGGGGAATCATCTTTTGTGAAGAGTTTGTAGCACGACTTTGGGTAGTGACCCTCTGCAGCAACAAGGTCTCTGCTAAGTAAACCAAGGATTCTCTGGTTGAGTTTCCTTGTTGCTGCTCTGCGGATCTTCTCATCTGCTCGTAGCTCAACACAATGGATGAGTGGCTCCCTTGTCTTTTCTGCTTTCATGTACTTGCTTGACTTCTCGCAAAAGAGACATACTTTGGCATACCCCCTGCTTAGTACTAGGGCATCCCTTGATGCCCTCCCCTGGGGTCGACGCTGCCCGATTTTATCTTGACACCCTTGGCAAGGATAGAACCAGTGACTTCTCATTGTAAAGAGACTACGACATTTACGGTGATAATGTATGTGTGGTATTCCTCTTCTTCAAGGCCCTTGGCTGCTTCCAGGACTGGATCATGCTGCCTGATCTCTGCAGCCCTGAGCAATGTGTTTCCAGAGGATCCAAATCCTGTGGTGACACCAGAGCATCGCTGTCACATCAGAGCAGTGGATGAAAACAGTCGATCCGTGCTCTCTTTCCCGCTGATGGTTGCATCATGCCGTCAGACAGTCCAGCACACACTGCAAAAAAAATATCACCATTAAAAAATTAACATGAACAAACAAACAAACACATTACATGGAAAAACCCTTCTACATATGTTTGCTTTCCCTTTCCAATAATAAATTATCCCCAAAATATCACAAAAAATCACCAAATATGAAAAAAACCCCTAAATATGGGGAAAAATTGAAATAAAACTCGGAATAACCCTTTTAGAGAATCAAATTAGCTACAAGAGCTGTTAGAATATATTTTTCAATTTCTCCCATATTAGGGATTTATTCCAGATTTATGGGAAAATACCCAAAATTAATTTTTTTTTAGGGTAAATCCCAAAATATGAGGAAATTTGAAAAATACCTAGGAAAACTTGGTAGAGAATCAAATTCTACATAGGTGTCCAAAGTTCGCAACGATCGGGGTGATTGATTTTAAAGAAAATGAGGAAAACCCGAGCATCACGTGAAAATCTTTTTTTTGTGGGTAGCACCCCATTGCATCAAAAATCAGACTAAGTACCAGTGCGGGAAGGCTATCAATCTTAATGTATTTACAGTCACCTATAAACATTTAGTACATTCGTGTTTAGTCACCCCAGGGGTACCGATATCTGGCTGGCTCATGGACTAATTCATACTATCGCAGGTACAGTACCAAGAGCAAGGTTTTTGACGATACAAATTGCACCACGCCAGGATAATTTGAAGCGCAGTGAATGGTATTGGAAAAGCAGGGACACATAAACCCAACCAAGTCTCTATCACTGAGCCACCCTGATGGGCCGGCCCACAAGCTTGTGTCAAAGGAGATAAGACCTAAATATCTAGTCTGGAATTGAAAACCCGCAGACCACTTGGTTGTGGTCAATTACTACAGCTGGTTTTTCAGTGGTTTACCTGCTGCACATTATTCAGACTGGATGGTATCAGCACATCACCCCAGATATAGAATCGACTTGTTATGGTGTTTAGGTGACCCTTATTTTTTTTTTTTTTTTTTACATTT
>JACEEZ010001450.1:0-13816 GCA_016584305.1 Chionoecetes opilio | reverse complement strand
TGGGGGGAAAGGTTTTGCTTTTTACTTTAAAAGGTATCTATAAAATGGGGGGGGCACCTGGGGGGCACTAGGCAAGGGGAGCTCAGGGGCACTCTGATGCCACATAGAAAGGTAGCTATAAAGCATATTCTAAGATCTGATCAGTGGTGGGTATTAGAGCATTATACAGAATACCCCAGCCATGGCCAGTGCGGGGGGGGCACCTGGGGGGGTACATGTGACCCCCCCCCCTTGCCCTTTCGTAGCTACGCCACTGCCAATGGACATGTGTTACAAGGCGTGACAAGGGGGGAGGGGGTAAAAAAAAAAGATGTTATTTTTTAATGGCCCCTTGAAAACTGGCTGTGCAGACACGATTAAACAGGAAAATGAGACTTGAGGAGGAATATAATGTGGAATATACTGTGTTGTCTGTTATGTTTCGATGGCAAATTCTTCCACAGGGATGTATAACAGGCATTTAGTAAGGTAGTTCGCTGTCAAGAAAGCTCTTAGTTGTTCGAAACGTTGTAGAGAGTATATAAGTATTGCTATTGCTGCGTCATCATACTTTGGCGAGACACACTTAGTACTCGCGGACGTGTTCCGTGATTATTGAAAGAAATTTAAGATGATTGACCTGGGATTGTAAGGGAAAAGATGAGGTTTTTACACGTATGCTAAATTGTGTCCCTTTTTTAATCGAAAGATTAGAGGAAAAGTAGTAATGCAGAGACCCACTTCTACTACTACTAATAATACTAGTCTACTGCTGCTACTACTACTACTACTACTACTACTACTACTACTACTACTACTACTAGTAGTCTACTGCTATTACTACTCTTGCTGGTGATAGTGTTGATGAGAGAGAGAGAGAGAGAGAGAGATATAGTCTTGTATATCAGGTATATAGTGATGTGTGATTGCATGGGTGGTGGTGGTGGTGGTAGGTAGGTAGGTGGCACTCGTTGTGGTGTTGCCAGTACTCGTCCCACACCCACACCTGAGCTTCCCTCGCCAGGTGTTGCAAGGGTTGCCCACACTGCCCTCCTTAACCTATCTATAAAGAGGAGAGAGAGAGATTTCGTGTTTTGTGCAGTGGACTAGTAAGTATGATGAAAGGCCGGGCGAGGGCAGAATGAAGGCAAGGTGAGTGACAGGCTGAGGCAAGAGTGATGGCGGCGGCGTCTTTGTCTTAATAAAGTGATGGATTAAATTATCTCTCATTTCTTCATCTTTTTCTCGTACAGGACGTGAGGTCATGCATGGATCTTGTCACGGCTGTAACACATGACGGGGACACAGCGCTGCCTGCAGGACATCAGGTTAGAAAGACCTGTTACTATCATTATAATCATTACCATTATTATTATTGTTATTACTATTACTTATACTATCACTACTACTATTACTACTACTATTACTACTACTATTGTTATTGTTATCATTATCATTATCATCATCATCATCATCATCATTATTGTTATTATGCACGCTCGGCTCACCATCGCGAGGTCCGTCTGGTCGCAAGAAGGACGCGGATTCGATTCCCCGGCTGGGAGACAATTTAGCCGTTTTTCCCTTGCCGCTGTAGCCCGTGTTCACCCAGCACAGAATAGCCCTTGCCGCTGTAGCCCGTGTTCACCCAGCACAGAATAGCCCCTTGCCGCTGTAGCCCGTGTTCACCCAGCACAGAATAGCCCCTTGCCGCTGTAGCCCGTGTTCACCCAGCACAGAATAGCCCCTTGCCGCTGTAGCCGTGTTTCACCAGCACAATAGCCCTGCCGTGTAGCCGTGTCACCAGCACAGAATAGCCCCTTGCCGCTGTAGCCCGTGTTCACCCAGCACAGAATAGCCCCTTGCCGCTGTAGCCCGTGTTCACCCAGCACAGAATAGCCCTTGCCGCTGTAGCCCGTTTTCCCCCAGCACAAAATAGCCCCTTCCCGCTGTAGCCCGTGTTCACCCACACAAAATAGCCCCCCTTTGCCGGTTACCCCCGTGTTTGCCGCTTACCCCGTGTTCCCCCACACGAATACCCCTTTGCGCGTAGCCCGTGCACCCACCCACAGAATACCCCCTGCCGCGTAGCCGTGTTCACCCAGCACAGAATAGCCCCTTCCCCGCTGAGCCCGTGTTCCCCCCAGCAAGAAAAAAGCCCTTCCCGCCCTGTAGCCGTGTTCACCCAGACAAAATAGCCCTTGCCGCTGAAAAGCCCGTGTTAAACCCACACAGAATAGCCCCTTTGCCGCTGTACCCCGTGTTCACCCAGCAAAAGAATAGCCCCTTCCCGCTGTAGCCCGGTTCACCCAGCACAGAATAGCCCCTTTTTGCCGCTGTAGCCCGTGTTCCCCAGCAAGAATAGCCCCTTGCCGCTTTTAGCCCGTGTCCCCAGCACAAATACCCCCTTTTGCCGCGAAAGCCCGTGTTCACCCAGCACAGAATACCCCCTTGCCGCTGTCCCGTGTTTCACTCAGAAAGAATACCCCTTTGCCGCTGTAGCCCGTGTTCACTAGCACAGAATAGCCCCTTGCCGCTGTAGCCCGTGTTCCCGGGGGGGTACCCCGTTTTCCCCAGCACAGAATAGCCTTTTTCCCGCTGTACCCCTGTTCACCAGCACAGAATACCCCTTGCCGCGTAGCCGGGTTCACCCAGCACAGAATAGCCCCTTGCCGCTGTACCCGTTTTCACCCAGCACAGAATACCCCTTCCCCGCTGTAGCCGTGTTCCCGCTTAGCCCGTTTTCACCCAGCACAAAATACCCCCCTTGCCGCTGTACCGGTTGCCGCTGTACCCCCGTGTTACCCAGCACAGAAAACCCCCTTTCCCGTGTACCCGTTTTCACTCAGCACAGAATACCCCCCTTGCCGTGAGCCCGGGGTTCACCCAGCACAGAATACCCCTGCCGCTGTAGCCCGTGTTCCCGCTGTAGCCCCGTGTTCCCCCAGCACAAAATACCCCTTCCCGCTGTACCCCTTTCACTCAGCACAAAATAGCCCCTTGCCGGTAGCCCGTGTTCACCCAGCACAGAATAGCCCCTTGCCGCTTACCCCGTGTTCCCGCTTTACCCCGGTTTTCCCACCCAGCACAGAATAGCCCTTTCCCCGCTGTAGCCCTTTCACCAGCACGAATCCCTTGCCGTGTAGCCCTTTTTCACCGCAAGAATACCCCCTTGCCCTGTAGCCGTGTTTGCCGCTGTACCCCGTGTTCACCCAAAAAGAATCCCCCTTTTGCCGCTTAGCCCGTTTTTCACCCAGCACAAAATACCCCCCTTGCCGCGTACCCCGTTGCCGGGCTGTAGCCCGTGTTCACCCAGCACAGAAACCCCCCTTCGCTGTAGCCCGTGTTCCCCCCAGCACAGAATACCCCCTTGCCGCTGAGCCCTTTTTTTGCCGCGTGCCCGGTTCCCCCAGCACAGAATAGCCCCTTGCCGCTGTAGCCCGTTTTGCGCTGTAGCCCGTGTTCACCCAGCACAAAAAAGCCTTGCCGTGTGCCCGTGTTCACCCAGCACAGAATAGCCCCTTTTTCCCGTGTACCCCGTTTTCCCCCAGCCAGAATAGCCCCTTTGCCCTGTAGCCCTTTTTACCAGCCAGAAAAAAGCCCTTGCCGCTGTACCCCGTTTTCATAGCACAGAATACCCCTTCCGCTGAGCCCGTTTTGCCGCGACCCCGTGTTCACCCAGCACAGAATACCCTTGCGCTGACCCCGGTTTTCACTCAGCACAGAATCCCCCCTTCCGCGACCCCGTGTTGCCCTGTAGCCCGTGTTCACCCAGCCCCAGAATACCCCTTGCCGCTGACCCCGTGTTCATCGCCAGAATAGCCCTTCCCGCTGTACCCCGTGTTGCGCTGTACCCCCGTGTTTCACCCGCACAGAATACCCCTTTGCCGCTGTAGCCCGGTTCACCAGACAGAATAGCCCTTCCCCGTGTAGCCCGTGTTGCCGCGTAGCCCGTGTTCCCCCAGCACAGAATACCCCTTTGCGCGTACCCGTGTTGGGCCCGATTACCCCGGTTCACCAGACAAAATACCCCCTTGCCGCGTAGCCCGTGTTAAATCAGCCAAAATAGCCCCTTCCGCTGTACCCCTTTTTCCCGGGTTGTGCCCGTGTTCACCCAGCACAAAAATAGCCCTTGCCGCTGACCCCGTGTTCACCCAGACAAAATAGCCCTTGCCGCTGAGCCCGTGTTCACCCAGCACAGAATACCCCTTGCCGCTGTAGCCGGTTCCCCCAGCCAAATAGCCCCTTGCCGTGTAGCGTGTTCCCCCCAGCCAGAATAGCCCCTTCCCGTGTGCCCGTTTTCACTCAGCAGAATAGCCCTTGCCCTGTACCCCGTGTTGCCGTGTAGCCCGGTTCACCCAGACAGAATAGCCCTTCCCCGCTGTAGCCCGTTTTTCACCCAGCACGAATAGCCCCTTGCCCCTGTACCCCGTTTTCACCCAGCACAGAATACCCCTTTGCCGCTGTAGCCCGTTTTTCCGCTGTACCCCGTTTTCACCCAGCAAAAAATAGCCCTTCCGCTGTAGCCCTTTGCCGCTGTACCCCGTGTTCACCCACACAGAATACCCCTTGCCGCTGTAGCCCGTGTTCCCCCAGCACAGAATAGCCCCTTGCCGCTGTAGCCGTGTTCACCCAGCACAGAATACCCTTCCCGCGTACCCCGGGTTTTGCCGCTGTACCCTGTTCACCAGCACGAATAGCCCTTGCCGCTGTACCCGTGTTGCCGCTGTACCCCGGTTCCCCCGCACAGAATACCCCTTGCCGCTGTACCCCGTGTTCACCCAGCACAGAATAGCCCTTCCGCTGTAGCCCGTTTTTGCCGCGTGCCCTGTTCACCCACACAGAATACCCTTCCCGCTGTAGCCCGTTTTCCCCCCGCAAAAAAGGGGCCCCTTGCCGCGTAGCCCGTGTTGCCGCGGGACCCGGTTCACCCACACAGAATACCCCTTGCCGCTGTAGCCCTGTTCCCCAGCACAGAATAGCCCTTGCCGCTGTAGCCCGTGTTGCCGCTGTACCCCGGTTCACCCACACAGAATAGCCCTTGCCGCTGTACCCCGTGTTCCCCCCAGACAAAATAGCCCCTTTGCCGCTTTTTACCCTTTTTTGCCGCTGAGCCCGTTTTTCCCCCGCACAGAATACCCCTTCCCGCTGTACCCCGTTTTTCACCCAGAACAAAAATACCCCCTTGCCGCGTAGCCCGGTTACCCAGACGAATACCCCCTTTTGCCGCTGTAGCCCGTGTTCCCCCAGACAGAATAGCCCTTCCCGCGTAGCCCTTTTCCCCCCGCACGAATAGCCCCTTGCCGTGACCCGTGTTACCCGCCCAGATACCCCTTGCCGCTGTACCCGTGTTGCCGCTGTACCCCCGTGTTTCACCCAGCACAAAATAGCCCCTTGCCCTGTCCCGTGTTGCCGCTGTACCCCGGGTTTTACCCAGCACAGAATGCCCTTCCCGCTGTAGCCCGTGTTCCCCCAGCACAGAATCCCCCCTTGCGCGTAGCCCGTGTTTGCCGCTGTAGCCGTGTTCCCCCGCACAGAATACCCCTTGCCGCTGTACCCCGTGTCCCCCGACAAATACCCCCTTGCCGCTGTAGCCTGTTACCCACCCAAAAGATAGCCCCTTGCCGCTGTACCCCGTGTTCCCGCTGTAGCCCGTTTTTCCCCCGCACAGAATACCCCCTTGCCGCGTAGCCCGTGTTCACCCAGCACAGATAGCCCCTGCCGCTGTCCCCCTTTTCCCCCACACAGAATAGCCCCTTGCCGGTACCCCGTTTGCCGGTAGCCCGTGTTGCCGCTGTAGCCCGTGTTCCCCCAGCACAGAATAGAAGAAGAACAAGAACCAAATGGGGATAACACAAGGGGAAAAAAGAATTTAAAATGGGGGAAGGAGAAACCAAGAAAAAAATTTGAAAAATTGAAAAATTTGAAAAAAGGGAAAAAATAAGAAGGGAAGAGTGTAACGGTAGATCAATGCAGTTGGCGACAAGAAGGTAGCTGCGGTGAAGCTGGTGCGGTGCAGGCTGATGCACCGACCAGCAGGGAAGCAGCCCGGAGGTATTTGGTAGCGGGAGCCCGAGGGGGACAGAACTTGGTGTGTTCGTCAAAAAACTCCAGGAAGGGAAAGCCCCGGTGAGAGATAGATAACCTTCGCTAGTTTTATTTTATAACAGGGGTAGAAGATGTACTCGTGAAGCCGTATTGATGTATATTGATAAAGATATGTACAACGAGACCGTTTCTGTAAATGCTCTAAAACCACCACTGTCTGATCTTAGGAATCCCTTTTTTTCCCTTTAGTGGCATCAAATGGCCCCCTTTCCGGCCCCCCCCCCCCCCCACCCAGCTGGCCCCCCTGATAGATACCCAGCTACGAAAAATGCTAAGAAAAAAATCCGTCCTTACATCCCCACAAATACTAGCAGAAAGAAGAAAAAAATCCTACCCACAAAACCTCTGCGACGCTGTTAATGAGGTCCCAAGCACTAACGAACCCCTATCAAATTTAAGCCTTATTAAAATTACTACAGAAAATAACAGAACTATAGTACCAACACTATTAAATTTTAAAATACATTTACTGACATTTAAGCTTTTTATAACGTTCAGGCAAGAATGATTGGTCAAAAGGTAACAGTAAGGGCGTGGGGTGGAAAAAATGAAAAGGGTTTTGTGTTTGAGGGAGGTTGATTCCTTTGGGAATCCCGGGACGAGGGACAGTGAAGGCGAGCCCGAGAGGGGAGGCGCTGTGCAGGCAGCTGGGAGGAGGAAGGAATCACTTTTGGCCAAAAAAACGCTTTTTGTTTTTTGCTTTTCTCATATTTGCAAAAGAAAATTAAGAGAGAGAGAAATGGAGGGGGTGCGAGTGGGGGGAATGAGGGGGCAGTGGGGGGGTTTGGGGGCGGCCCCCCCACACTAATCCGTTCCAATTTGGGATGCACCCCCGTCAGCAGTCACCAGTCTGGCGGGGCCCCCTGTTCCACCACCAATGGCTGTTGCCCCGTTTTTTCTACTTTATAAACGTCGATCAGCTATAGCCGTGGGCGAGGTACGTGGGGGGACTGCCCCCCATGAAATCAAAAGACCCCCAGGGGCCCCCCCCCTGGCCCAGGCTGCCGTAATCGCTTAGACCAGGACTGAGATATGCACCATCCGCCTCTATGTGGCATCAAACGCCCCTGAGCGCCGCTGCTATACGCCCCGACCCCCCCCCCCCCCCTACACAGCTTTGCCCCCCCCATTTATAGATACCTAGTACGCCACTGATTGGGCCACCCATCGTCCAACCCTCACCAGGGTGCAGGGAAAAACCTGCCCAAATAGTACACAATCGCGGCACTGTGGTGTAACAGGGGGCATGGAATTTTAAGGACCTTTTGTGTTGGGTTGGGGCCTGAGGGACGAGGGGGGAGGAAAATTTACATTCATGTGTGGATAATACAATTTTTCAAACCCCGTATTTAAAGGGCACAGGTGACAGATATTATTGTATAGCTGGGGGAAAAAAGTGTACCCAAATAATGCTTATGTTGTGACTTTCTTAATTTATCCCATAGTTAAGCCACGCGGCCTCGGGGAATGGGGAGGACAAAGGGTCTTTTGGACAGGCCGCGCCAGGACAGGCCCGCGGGGAGTGTCAGGTGTAGCTGTGGGCGCCCGCCTTGCCAGGCCCTTATTTTTGCCAATCTCTGCCTCCCTACTCAGCTTGCCCCCCCCCCAGGTGCCCCCATGATAGATACCCACTAGCCCCTTAATGGACAAAGGGGACAGTAAGGGCTAAGAATGTTGGGTATCCTGGCTAATTAATAGTTTTGGGGAATAGAATACCAGGCCCAATCATGGTTTATTTCCATGGGGTTTATAACTATAAAGTGTGGGCAAATACATTTTCAATAATTGTGTAGAAATGGTGGGAAATAAAAAAAATGGTGGTGATTGTACCTAATCACCCCTGTTGTTACGGGAAAAAAGTCTTGATTGGAGATTATTGAATAAACACCAACTCATCCTCCTCCTCCTTCTCTCCCTTTAGCATACTGATGGGTTAAACTCCAATCATCCTTTATGAATGATATCACCACAACACACACCACACACACACACAGTGGGGCAACACACACAACCTTTTACCGATTTGGGAGTTGTCCTCGGGAAAAAGTAGTCTACAGACATCCCCCTCGCTGATGATTCTACCCCGCTTTTTTTAAAGTTTTTATTGGGGGCCCCCTCAAAAAGGGGGAAATAAGTGATTACAGAGAATTTCCACCGAGCGCCAACTTTGATCTGTCTATAATTTCTGATTGGGGCAAAGCAAACCCTTTTTTTGTTAAAGGGCCCCAAAAACCCAAATTTTTTTACCTATTACTCGACAAAAAAATACCAATAAATCCCCCCCTTCTTCAATGCACTCAACTGCCCTTCTTCTACAAGAACATTTAGGACTATCCTTTTCAAAAATCTGAACTGGAAATCTCACATCTCATCTCTTGCTAAAACAGCTTCTAAGAAGTTAGGTGTGCTGTGGCGTCTGCGTCCTTTTTTTCCTCCCTCCCAATTGCTTGCTCTCTACAGGGGCCTTATCCGCCCATGTATGGAGTATGTCTCACATGTTTGGGGAGGATCCACTCATACAGCTCTCCTAAACAGGGTTGAGTCAAAAGCTTTTCGTCTCATCAACTCCTCTCCTCTGACTGGACTGTCTTCAATCTTTAAATCACCGCCGCAATGTTGCTTCTCTTGCTCTCTTCTACCGTTATTTTCATGCTCACTGCTCTTCTGAACTTGCTAACTGCATGCCTCCCCCACTCCCGCGGCCTCGCTGCACAAGACTTTCTACTCATTCTTATCCCTATTCTGTCCATCTTCCTAATGCAAGATTAACTAATCAGTATCTTTATTCTTTCATCCCTTTCACTTGCCGTTAATTAATAGGTGTTGGTGGAGGTGGTGACTTGCCGTTAATTAATAGGTGGTGGTGGAGGTGGTGACTTGCCGTTAATTAATAGGTGGTGGTGACTTGCCGTTAATTAATAGGTGGTGGTGGAGGTGGTGACTTGCCGTTAATTAATAGGTGGTGGTGGAGGTGGTGACTTGCCGTTTATTAATAGACGCCTTGTTAATCGTCATTATAGCAGTCTTCTATAATCTATTGAGTGTAGAAATATAGGTAAATATGCAGTTTCGATCAATACTTCACGACCAATACTGAATGACATAACTGCCAGACCCACTTTGTTATTATTCAAGTGCTGAGGCTGTTGTAGGGGTTAGAAGTACTCCTTATGATGAGAACGGAATGTTCAGGATACTTAAAAAAACCACCAGAGTGTACAGGTTGTAACTGCACTTATACCGAAATATAATAATTATTTGAACTATAATTTGTCACAACGCTACCATGGCATCTTTCTAGCATAGTGGAAAAGCAGGATTGATTGAACGTAACATTAGTAGTGGTGGTGGTGGTGGTGGTAACTGCTTGTTAGCTGAACTACCTAATTACCCCCCCCCCCCCCGGTAGTTATGGTTCGCCTCCTTGCTTAACCATCACAAGTCAGTCAATCCATTTGTAAATAAAGCTCTTAATAATTAATTCCCATCATTGTGTTATCTGCTTGTCTTAAGTAACATTTAAAGTGTTGTTTTCCAGCTATCGCAAATATTTACTAGTTATTTTATTTCCCAGACCAAAGAAACTCAATAGATTAAATGAATATTAGTGTTTTCTGTGACGAGTATTTTTCCCATAGCAATTTAAATCCTGAAGTATTGTTTTATGTGTAGCCACTTTATCCCTTCAGCCCCAGATCTTTCCTTGGCTATAGAAAATGGTTAGGCTTAAAATCACGAAAAGTAACTTAATATACCAAATTAGCTAGTGGACAAGGATACTAAACGTGTCATATCTATAAAATATTGCTCATACTCATTAAAATAGTCTAATGGTCGCTAAATGACAATAGAAATTAAGTTCTGGGTCTCAAGGGTTAACAATGTTTTCTGCTATGAGTGACTTCGTATGTTAACTTAAACTGTGCATGGCTGGCGTGACTATCTGTTATGTATTGGGTGTTGATAGGGTCATTTCCTTCGCAGATGTGTAACTCTTATCAGCAGCACAAGTGTGGCGTTGGGCCGCGCCTTGCCGGGAGGATGACTACTTTAAGCTAAGTATTATTCACCACACATATAATATAGATAAACTTCTGTGTATAATGTATAGAGATAGATAGATATAAAGAAGTAATTAATGAATGAATCTATAGACCAGCATCTGTATGTATATAATAGTATAGTGTAACAGTGTTATGATGTCATCCTTAGTAAGATTTCCTGATGGTGTTTTACTCTTCAATGCTTTCAAAGTTTACTGTTTCCAGAACTTTATATTTCACATTGAAAAATACTTAATAATTATACTCAAACTATACTTAGCAATACTTAACCACTCAAATTACTTAAATAACCTTAACTTAAATACTAAATTATAAATACTTAATAAATATACTCACTATAGTTAACAACACTTAACTCAAATAACCTTCTTACTTAAACTTAATCAAACTATAATTGCTTTTGATAACACTTTAGTTAATACTTTATTTAGTAATACCTTAACCTTCACGCCCAAATCTTTCCTTTGCTATATGAAATTATGTTGTCAGCCATAAAATTACGAAAAGTAACAATAAACCAAATTAGTTAGTGGACAAGGCTACTAAACAGGTCATATCTATAAAATATTGCTTATTCACTAAAGACCTTCTAATGGTAGCTCAATTACAATGGTAATTACGTTCTGGGTCTCAAGGGGTTAATGATTTATTGATTTATTTACAGGTGGGTGATGGACGTGTGACCTTGCCCCGCCTGCCTCACTGCCACACCAGCACCACCGCGCCCCTAATAGTTTAGTGTAGCAGTCTTTATGATGAGCGGTTTTTATGCAAGTTTGAGCGTCAAATACTAAAGTCCGAAGGGCCCCACAAGTATTTCTTGATTTATTTATTTATTTTTTATATAAATTTTTTTGTTCGGCAATGCTCGTAGTTCGTCTCCGGCGGGTCTTGCGAGTATCGTAATGATAGAAAATTTATCCATATTAGTTTTTTTCAAGATGTCGCACCCAAAAAATATCAACTAGGAACTTTAAAATCTATATTCAGTTTTAATTTTAACCCTTCACGCCCAGATCTTGCCTTTGCTATAAAAAATTGTCTGTCAGCCAGAAAACTACAAAAAAACTTAAATATACCAAATTAGTTAAAAGGATACTAAACAGCATATTATTACATATCGCTTCTATTAACTAAAAATTGTCTAATGGTAGCTAAACTGCTAAACTACAATGGAAATAACGTTCTGGGTCTCAAGGGGTTAAAGCTTTCATGAATTCACCATTCAAATGTAAGAAAATTTATCCGTATTGATTTGTTTCCTTCAATCCCTGGCGCCCAATACCACGAGGCGCCCAATACCACGAGGCGCCCCATACCACGAGGCGCCCAATACCACGAGGCGCCCAATACCACGAGGCGCCCAATACCACGAGGCGCCCAATACCACGAGGCGCCCAGTACCACGAGGCGCCCAGTAACACGAGGCGCCCAGTAACACGAGGCGCCCAGTAACACGAGGCGCCCAGTAACACGAGGCGCCCAGTAACACGAGGCGCCCAGTAACACGAGGCGCCCAGTAACACGAGGCGCCCAGTAACACGAGGCGCCCAGTAACACAGGCCCCCTAACACGGGCCCCCGTAACATATTATCCTGGGAACTTAAAGAATTTGTACCTCAAACCTTCAAAAATTCACCCCCTGTAAGCAAATTTTGAGAAAAATACTCATTTTAATCAATGAATATATAAATTTTGATTATTTTATATCAAATTTACTAAATTTAAAAAGCTATGGAAAGGCCCCCAAGTCAGACTCATAAATGGCAAGATTTAAAAAAAATAATACTAAAAATTTAAAAGCTGTAAAAAATAACTTCCCACATTTTATAAAGGGGTTTGAAAAGGGGCACAAAACAGTACGATTAAATTTATTTTTTAAAACTTGAGGTAAGACAAATTAAAGGAACTTTTTTTGACTTAAGAACGTATAAGAACATAAGGAAGCTACAAGGGGTAGTTCCTTAATTAATGTTAATCCACTTTTGCTATATTGTGCTACATCACTATATTCAGGGTATTAATTGATGGGCTAAAAAAAAAAAGTAATCTTTTTTCCCATTGATTTAATGGTGGCTTTTTTCTGAGTACAGGTGTGTGGTTACGGGGGGGTTGTGGTGTGGTGTACTTTTTGGTGGTGCATGGATTTTCAATTAATGGAGAGATCTGCCTCACCCGTCAGCAGCTATTCCCCTTGAAATGTAGGTGTGTGGGTACGGTTGGTGTGTGGTGTGGTGTACTGTGTGTGGTGCATGGACTTCAATGCTAATGGAGAGATCTCCCACACCCTGTCAGCAGCTATTCCCACTCAAAATTTATAGGATTTTATTTCGAGGCCAGTAAACAAGAGTACATTAAGACTATCTTCTTATTTCTACTGCCAACAATGCACTAATGTCGCCAGGAGCCATTTTTAAAGTTTTTTGCATCAACAGACTTGTGGCCAAGCTTAAATGTACAAATAACATAGTTTAGCCTCTTTTATGTCTTTATGTACAGTACGTCTTTAGGGGCACATTAGTCTTAGGAGCTAAAATTGTAATAACGGGACCTGGCACATTAGTGCTGTGCGACTTCACTGTTTTTTACGGTAGTTGTATTTATTCTTAACTTCAAGATAAGTTAGCCAAAATACTTACTTATAAAAACCTAGAATCTGTACCAAGTATTTGGCTAAAAATACTTTACTTGAAGTTTTGAAAGAAAACAAAACCGTAGATAAAAGTGAAGTCGCCCCCTCAGTCAATGATGTCCCAGCCGCCAAATTTACGAATTATAGCCCCACTCTGATTTTTATGTGCCATGGAGATGATAACAGTAAAATTTAGTAGTGTTTAATTACCCCGTTTCAGCGTAGTTTTTTTGCTTTTTGCACGCATTTTTTTTTTCGGGCGACTCGAGAGAGGGACGACACTGTAAAAAAACCAAAGGGGACTTATGTTGGTACCACTTTGTAATTTTTTAAATTTTTAGCCATAATTAAACAGAGAAGACAAAAAACACCATCCAATAGAAGGGAAAAAATGTTGTCCTGGCACTTTACTGTTATCCGGTAGATGCATGGAGACACATTTTTTTTTCTCCATCCCAAATTTCTTAGCTCATAAAATAGAGCTGTAAAGAGCTTTATTTAATATTAAAGATTTTTTGCTTAGATTTAAGAAGCTGATGTGACTTTGCCAAACAAACTTTTGCAAGCCTTCCGGGCCCCGCCTATTGTTTCTTTCTCTTAGAGTTTTGTAGTTTAACCGGTTAAAAGCAATGAACGTGTGCCAAATTTACAAAAAAACCAAAGAAAAAAAAAAGTTTTAAAAAACACTGCTCCAGGCAGGGACACTAATCAACCTGGAGGGCAAAAAAAAACATAAGGTTAGGGGGGATATATATTATATCCTGGAGGGGGGGGGCTTGTCAAAAAAAAAATATATCCTGGGGGGGGGACTTGTCAAAAAAATTTTTATAATCCTGAGGGGGGGGCTTGTCAAAAAAAAATTTTATATCCGGGGGGGACTTTTTAAAAAAAATTTTAATTCCTGGGGGGGGGGGGGGGGGGGGGAAAAAAATTGTCAAAAAAAATTAATATCCTGGGGGGGGACTTGTCAAAAAAAATATATATCCCGGAGGGGGGGGGGACTTGTCAAAAAAAAAAAAATATATCCTGGGGG
>JACEEZ010001449.1:17964-28334 GCA_016584305.1 Chionoecetes opilio | reverse complement strand
TAAAGGAAGTATTACGTCAAAATGTTGGGTGATATGTTTCTCCATTGATGCTGAAAGACTATAGATATTCGCACAAGGGTAGTATGATTTCTTATTCTATAAAAAACATGATTACAACGCCACGTCTAATCTCGCCAGCCGACATTTTTTAAATAAACACGGCCCCCAGTGTTACCAGATCTACAGATTAATATGTGGATCTACAGATATTAGGTTTGTTAAGATTTTCAGATTTTACTTCTAAAATAGGCCACTACACTGAATATTAAGATCCCGTTCCAAATGTCCATAAATCTTGATTAGATGGCAACTTGCGGACAGCTGGGGTGCTCGCGACCAGTATTTGATGTTATTTAACCAAAATAAGGCAATCTTGTGTTCTAATGTTGAAAATCAGGTTTTCACTAATAAAACCAATAGTTTTTGATATACTCAAGTCCATACCATGAACAATGGTTAGAAGAAATAGTATTTGAAAGTATGATCTCTCATGTATGGTCCGACAGCCTTTAGGATTGTTACGTCAAAATGTTTGGGTGAATATATTTCTCCATTGATGCTGAAAGATTATTGATTGTGTGCACAAGGGTCAGTATGATTTCTTATTCCAAAAAAACATGATTAACATCATGGATAATTTCGCCATCCAACATCTTAAAGTAATCGTCCAGACCCATTTTTTCTTTGCATAATTATGTTGAAATACTAATCCACAAAATTCATTCATTTAATACAATATAGTCTTTGATAATATTGCCAGCCATTTCTGTTGTACCATTTGAGAAAGATACAGTACCTCTACACTGGCTGCTACCCTCTTGTTTTATGTACACTGCCACTCCTCCATGGCTTCTTCCTTCTCTATCCTGTCTGATGAGGGTGTAGTTTTCTATTTTGCACTTCTGCATCCAGGTGATCTTTTGTGAGGTGAGTTTCTGAGAAGGCCATAAAGAGAAAGTTTTATGTCTCTGCTAACTCTTTAATCATTGGGACCTTTGTCTGATTGCAGATTGGATAAAGGCCCCTGATATTTCCAGTATAGAAACTGGTTAGTGTTGGAGACTGCAGCCCCCTCTCTGCCTCGTTTCCAGTCTGTCTATTCGTTCTACTAGACGGTTGATTGTGGACTGCGAGTGTTTCTCCATGTCCAGTAGTTTCTCCCACCATGTGCTCTAAAAAATTACCCTGGTCTACATTTTGTTGTACGCCAATGGTGGGGTTATTTCTATTTATATGTGTGGTGGGGCCACTTGCATTGTTCTATACCTGAGGAGGGGGCCCATTTGGCCTTTGGGCATCTTGCCTGTGGTGTTCAGGGGGTGGAGCGTTTCTATGTGTATGTGGTGATCGTTGCCCTGTCTTCCTCTGATTTCTTTGCTGGGTTGATCTGGGTTAGTACTGGTTGTTTGGTTCTTTTAGTTCCTTTTATGTGTGGGTATTTGCATTCCCTACGTTTGCATTCTCTTGTATGTAGTGATGACCTACATACAAGAGGATGATAGTCACTGCATTTCCACCCCAGAGTACAGCCAAGGTTTTCATCCAGTCCCATGCTTCATGATGTAGCACAAGGTTTTGGGTAGGGGTATTTACACTTTTCTCCTTGTAGTCCATGTTTGCACATATTTTTAAGGTAAAAACTGCATATTTTTACCTTTCTATGCCTGCTTGTTGATGAGTGTTGTCCTTAGGTGGCTGTGAGTCCAGCCCTGTCTCAGCTTGTCCTGGTGGTAAGGTTAAGTCTGGTATATCCTCCACCTGGCTGCGGGCTAGCAGAGTTAGGTGTATTCCTGGGCTCCTGTAAGATTCTGTCCAGGTCAACTTCAGATTCCCTCTGGTGTCCCACCTGGGACATCAGAGATTGCAACAGTTGTTTCGGGGTCTTGAGAGCCTGTCATTGACTTACGTAACATATAATTTTGTTTACAGTCCTCAATCTCTGCTGCCTTAGTGTCCATAGTCCGGGTAGCTTAGCCTAGTAATGGTTGGCAGTAAACCTCCTGTTTGAGCTGGCGAGTGCAATAATGCAGTATGTTGGCATTTCTGAGCACCGGTAGTGACTCCACATGTTGCAGCTATTACATTTGATACCATTGTTACAATGTGCCTGACATATAGAGCATGGGAAGATATCATCGCTACCTTGGGTATCATTGTTTACATCAGGAGTGGTGGGCGCCATTTTGGTTCAGCTGGTCTCGCCTACCTTTTATGTCGAAATAGCTCACTCCTCCTGAATTCTTGCCTCAGTTTCCCGTTTAAAAGAGAATCTGCAGATGTTCACACTTGCCCTGGCGACTAGCTGTTGCGTGCTAGTGTCCAAAATACCGCGTAAGGGTCGATTTTACGGAGGGCTGTTTTGCGTGTGTACTGCTTTGCGTGACGTCACAAGGTAGACGAGGTAGACAAAGTAAGACTCCTATATAACTCCAAAAATACGTTTTTTCGACGCATTATTTAGTCCCCACTCTAAAACCCCCACATTCCTACAGGTCCCCAAGCTTTTTTTTGGAGGGGGGGAGAGATCGAGTAGGGGCAAATACTAAAAATTTACCAAATAACATCATATTTCCATATATAATGGCGGAAGGGGACGGAAAGATACCCCCAAGGTAAACCATGTAGTAAAGGAGGAGAAAGAAGCAATAGCCAGGGAGGAAGTGATGACCGGGGCAGATACGGCATTATACGTAGCTACAGATACGGCAGTATATCTACCTAGCTACGTATCTGCCGTATCTTTTACCCGGGTCATCACTCCCTCCCGGGCTTGTGCTCCTTTCCCCTTTCTTTACTACGCGGTTTATCTGTTGTGTATCCTTCCGTCACCCTTGTACCATTACTTTTGGAGATATAACATGTTATTTATAGGCCATATAGGGAGGGAGAGACAACTCAGACAATGTTTTACATCGTTCCCGCGTAAAACGTTTCTACGGGGGTGTTATTTACTGTATATATGAATTAATCCTTTAAAATTGCTTTATTTTCGGTTCGTAAGGTTCTCACATTATTTATTTCTCATATTTATTGATTTCAAGCGTTATTTTCATGATCTAAGAGACATTTTAGGGTAATGTAACTGCTACGTTTTTGCGGGAAGTTATGTCAGCAGGAACTGCTAGATCCATAGGAGATCTTATGGGCGACTTTATGTTATGTCGAACCTTATGGAATCCCATAGCCTTATTATAAATACCGAGCCTGATGCAGGGTAAGGTGTGCGTCGATCCAGAGAGGAGGACGGTAAGGGTATGCGGGGAAGAGGTGGGCCCCTTACTCGCCGGTGGGCGTCCCCGGCGGAGGTAGTTCCGGCTGAGCGGCGCTCCACCCTTCGCCTCCCTGCCCCGCCTTCTTCAGGAGGTGATGGAAAGGCGGCGGTGGCGGGGGGTCCGCGGGGAGTCGGCCGCTAGTTCGGGAGGGGACTGAGCGGCGCTCCGCCCCCTCCCTGGCCTGCCTCGCCTTCGTCATCCCAGGCCGCGCTGCAGTGTGTGGCCGTTCGGGGTGGCGTGAATCGTCGCTGCATGATGGAAAGGCGGCGTGGAGTGCCTGCTGGGGCCCCTTTCCGGGGGCCCCTGGCAAGCGGCGTAAAGGGCAGGAGGGGCCCGCGCTGGGGGCCTGACACTCCTGCAGTGCGCAAGCGCTACACTGAAAGGGGGGGCCCCGCCGCCCCGGGGGGAAAGGGGCCCGCAGGCTGGTGAACAAGGGGAAGGGGCGCAGCCAGCAGGGAAGGCCCCGGGGGGCCGGGTAAGAGGACGTTCCCATACCTCCTCTGCTACGCCCTTTGGGGATGGCGAGCGAAAAGGGGGGGGCCCCCGCCCAAGCTGTGGCAGGGAGCGGTAACGGGCCCGTTTGTGGTGGAGGGAGAACCGAAGTGCCTTTTACCAAGCAGTGCCAGCGTAGGGTTATGCTAAGTTTCTGCCGGGCAGTCAAACCGGCGTTCTGGGGAGGGAAGGCAGGTTTATCGGGAGGGTCGTGGGGCCTTTTCCACCGGGGAGACTGGAGCGTGGAACAGGGGGAGCTGTGCGGGGTCCAGTGGGGTGTGGGCTCCTGGAATGTGGTCACCTCTGAGGCGGGCCCCAGGGTTAGAGGAATTCCCTGTGGTCCAGGTAGCCTGTGGTTGAGGTAGCAGCTCTGTGTTCTTGCTGGAGGTGTCTCGCGGGGGGGAAAGAAAAGGGGCTGCCTGGTGACCTTCCACACTGCAGGGGCAGCTGGTGGATGGTGATGGAGGACTTGCAGCTCACGGGCTGGTGGTGGCTTTGTGTGTGGTAGAAGTGGGGGTGGTGGAGGTTACGCGCGGTGCGGTGCGCGGTGCTGACGGCGACGCAGCAGAAGGGAGGGGGTTTGGTGGTTAACGGGTGGTTGTAATAGTGGGGGGTGGTTGGTGGTGGCGGAGGTGATGCGCGATGCGCAGTCTGCCTACAGAGGTTAAGGGGGGGGGGGGATATTCGCTTGGTGTCGACGGCCAGCGAGGGGGTATGTACGCTGTTTTGAAAAAGTGCCGGGGAGGAACCCCGCCCACCGCCTTGTGGCAGGTTCTTCCCTTTTCAAACAGCGGAAGGATTGGGCCAGCTGGGACTTCGTTAAGTTCCGTGCGAGGAGGAATAGCCGCGGGATGGGCCTGCGGGGAGGTCGAGGTACCCTTCTGCAGTAGGAGCCTCTGTTGGGGGGCCCGAGCGGCAACCCCTGTGGTGGTGGGGAGGCATTATTCCACTTCAATGTTGGGGTTTGAGTGGTGGAGGTGGAGTTGTGGGTGGAGGTAGTGGTGGTTGTGGTGGAGGTGGGGGTGAAGGGTGGAGTTGGTGGTGGTGGAGGTAGTGGGGGTTTGGGCGGTGGAGTGGTGGAGTGAGGCTTTAAATCTACTCCAGGTTGTTGTGGTGGGAGAATTATGTAATTGATGCATTAATTCCCAAAGAGGAATTTGATTATTGTTTGTTCGTACATGTATTAGGGTTTTTTTTTTTAGTGCTAATTAAGATGTGGATATTTTGTTTTTGATCGGGAAGGTCAAGCCTTAGAGAGGGGATGAGGGTTACGTATAGCGTAATTGCATTATGGGGGGGGGAAGCGTGCTTTGGGTGTCTGTGTGTATGAGTGGATGGCGCGCGGTGGCACCCTGGAGACTGGTGGTGGCGAGGCAGTGTGTGTGTGTGTGTGAGGGTATGCGTCGGAGCGACCTTGGACACCAGCAGTGAGAGAGGATGGGGTCTGGGGTGGGAGGCTGGGGAGGTGTGCCAGAGGCAGCGCGAGGGTGGCGGTGCTGGCGGGGGGCAGTGGCTCGCAGGACAGCAGACAGTGAGGTTGAGGCCTAGACCGTGCGGGTGTAGTGCGCCAGCGAGAGGGCGCGGGGTGGTTGCGGCGATGGGGGAGGGGGTTTGTGTGGAGTTGTACTGTGTGTGTTGTACTGAGGAAGGAACTGTGTACTGTAACTGTAGCCTTTGCGACAGTCTTCAAGAGATGGGAAGGCGACTGTGTATGTGTGGTACTGTCTTTGTAGTGAGTGTGGCTTGTTCATTAAACTAAGAAATGCCTCGTGTCTTTATTCGGCTGTGTGTTGACCTCGTGAGATACTTAACTCGCTTCAAACCCCGAAGGAGCCGGATCCTGTAGAAGTCGCTGCAGAAGTAAGTTGCCTGCAGCGGTTATTGTAACGTAAAACACCCCTTCCTGTACAGCCTTCAGCCTGTAACACCTATGTGGTGTGGTTTAAGGGCCAGGAGAGGAGTGGAGAGCGTAACAATATATAATATATATATATATATTATATATATATTATATATATATATATATAAATATTTATATATATAAAAGTATATAAATATTTATATATATGAATGTATATATATATATATATATATATATATATATATATATATATAGGGAGGGAGGGATGGGAGGAGGAAGAAAGGAAGGAGAAAAGGAGGAGGGAGGGAGAAAAAGGAGGGATGGGATTTAAAGGGGGGAAAGGAGGGGAGAAAAGGGAGAGAAGGAAGGAAGGAAGGAAGGAGGAAGATAGGAAAAGATGTAATACGATATTATGATGAGAATAATGAGTAATGAGAGATAATTATGGGTAAGAAGGAGAATGAGGAATGAAGAGAGAAGAGGAGAAGAATGAGGAGGAGGAGGAAGAAGAATGAGGAGGAGGAGGAGAAGAATGATGAAGGGAGGAGGAGGAAGATGATATAACCAGTAAAGGATAGAAATAAAGCCCTACTGTTGTCTCGTCATCACTCTCACCCCCCACTGACCAGGTTTTGTATATCGTAGGCCTCGGATAAGCCCGCTGACGTGACTCTGTGGCCCAAGAAGTTTCCAACGCCGGGCACCCAACACACACTTCGCTGGGTGGATCCTTAAACCAAACTCCTAAAGCCGAGTGAGCAGCTGGCGCAGGTGGAGGTCCCTGTTGTTGGGGCGACGATGAGGCGACAAGGATGTCGTCGATGTACACCAAGACGAAATCGAGTCCCATGACTACTTTATCCATAAAGTGCTGGAAGGTCTGAGCCGCATTGCGTAGTCCGACATTCATGTAGGGGTACTCAAACAGGCCGAAAGGCGTCGTCACGTCCTCTTCAGCCACGGGGATCTGGTGGAAGGCCCGAAATCTGTGGTGGTTGGTCGGGTGATACGATAATCTGTGGTGGGTTGACCAGGGGCGGAGGGGCACGGATGGACCTGTGTAGGTAGTCGGGCGGCGATATGCGGGGATCGGTCGGGTTGTTCATCAGGATGACATGGCCCGGAGAGTGCCTCGCGGTGGAGGCCCGAGAGGTGAGGGCGGGAGACCATGTGCGCGTTCACTGACTCCCGCGCTGGTCGTTTCCCGCCCACGAACGTGGAGGTTGACAATTCCTGACTGCCGCACCGAAGCGACCATGGTAATAACAATACTTGCGGCTAGTAGGGCAGTGGAGGGCTGAGAAGGCGGCCTCTAATCGCTGAATAGCGGAAGCCATGTCGGAGAGGCGGGCGTCCGTGGAAGAGCTGTGCGCCAGAGCATTGCCATGGCCCCCTCGCGCCCGGGTCTCTCCAGCGCACTGAGGAATTTCGTGGAGCCGGCAGGGTGTCACTTGGGGTAAACACGCGGGCGCCGCGGACCCCGTCGGAGGCGCTGCAGGCACAGGAGTGTTGGGGGGGGGCAGAGGAGGGGAGTAAATAGGTATTGAAACCATTTGTCATGATCATGAGGTTTATTCCATGAAGACAATGCTGACGACTGGAATAACAAATACATTCATTAGACAATGCTCATAACATACAGTAACCGTAATATGACCATGAACATAATACATCCTTTATTGTCTCCACATTAACGTACGTACCTATTGTAATGTTAACGCACGTGGCTGAAGCGGCTATGTAAATTGACGTCGCTTACTCCCCGTGCGGCGGCGTGTGCTCTCTCTCGCCGATGGGTAACAGAAGACGGTATAGGGCTCGAGTACTATATCAATATGCTATGAGCCGTGTTTTTGTCGTCCAAGCATCGTCTTGGTACGAAGACCGTTTTTTCTCGCAATTGAAAACAGATTGGTTTCTTGATCTTGATCTTGATTTGGGAATCACCCAGCGGATTTTCAGTGAAGCCTTTGGTCCGGCGTTCTCCCACACACGTAATCTGTTGGGAGAGAAGCAAAAGGGGGAAGCAAAACTAGGGATTTCTTTTTCCCCTCCTTCCTCTCTCTGCATCACATTCATACGGGGTCCCCCATCACTGTGGGGCCCCCTGCCTCTCATGCTCTCTCCTACGTGCTCTCCACGAATTCTTTTACACTCTCAATCACACGACTGTCACTCCTCCACTCAGCACACAACCCCAGCAGGTACTCCATCTCCACTCTCCTGTCTCTCATCTCTCGCCATTCTTCCACTCCGACCTCTCCTACCACTACCTCCAACATCTTTGTTCTAGCATACTCATACCGTTCACATTCCAGCATCAAGTGCTCCACGGTTTCATCCACTCCTGTCACACACATCACACACACCTTGCTGCCACCATTCTTTCATCTGTACATACGACTATTTACCTCCAGCGACTTTGTCCTGGCTCTGAAGAGTAAATCCCCTCCATAGCCACCATCATAGAACCTTTCATACCGTGGCTGGTCCTTTCTCCTGTACCATTCCAGTGTTGATTTCTCACTCATTCCCCTCAGCCATTCTTCTTTCCCTTTCTCTTCCACTCTCCTATTTATTTCCTTTTTGCATACAGCCATACTCCCATGTCTCATCACTCCTGTCACAAACATTCCCAGTTCACCTGTCCATCTTTCCACTTTTACTGAGTCTTTCATCCACTTCCCATACATATTCCAGTCCCTAACCTTACTTACCCATTTGCTGTCATCCATTCGTTGCAGTCTAGCTCTGTACCTCAGTCCTGCCTTTGCTATCCTCTCTCTGAACGTGCTCCATCCCATGTCTCCTCTAATCGCTTCCACTGCCACATACCTACCCAGCTAACCATCACCGGCGGGCCGACGTAGGCCGTAGAGCGGCGAACGGTGGCCGCCGGCGGCAAATTTACCTCCGTCAGCCCTCCGGAGGCCCGCTGGTGTATTTTCAGACGGGATAATTTACTATGCTGAAAATTAATGTACAGAAGTTCAAGAATTGAATATTTCTATGTGTAAACATTTTGAAACAACAGTTATATGATTATCTTGATGTAGTATTACATCAATAGTGACAAGCAGTGGCAACTTGACGTCAATCCTTTCCCGGGGGCCCGTTGGGCGCTGGTACGTATTTGTAAGTGGGGAATATTTATTTCATATTATATATATTAACTCAGTAATATACCTAGTGTTTCAATATCGGTACCATCACTATTATTAGGCCTGTTCAAGCTATTAAAAATTGTTATAAAAGTTTTTATAATAGTTTATAGAAATTATCATATTTCAGTTTATTTCAAATATTTCCAGCTTTTTTCAGGAACCACCCAGAGATACATAGAAATAAAGATGAGATACGTACATAGGAAGAGTTTTACATGGAAAAAAGGGTTTTCAGTTAGTCTGTGTGTGTAGCTAGCTAGTATCATTAAAAATAACACTTGATTAACCGCGGTGAGATTATTACGGAATAACACAAAGGGCATATTTTCCCTTATTTCAAAAACTTCCAACATATTATTCAACACATATTAATACTCAACGGTACACCTAATAAGGAATATGTAATGATGGGGTTAACATATGAATAATATCATGATTTAGAATAAATATTAAATTTTAAATCTTTTCCCCGCAGCTATCAATGTACTAACTGCCAGACTTACGATAGCCTTCAAAAGGGGTTTTTTAAAACCCACAAAAGGCCTAAATTGTCACCCTTAACCAGTCGATAACATAATGACAACTTAGTTAAAACATGTTTTCGCTCCTTCTTATATCGAAATAGACTGAATAATATAAATAATTGCAGTACAGACACTTTTTTTTTAGGAATTCCTTGACGGCGCCTGGCGCTGTGTCTGAGTGAAAATAACCCAGTTAGTTGGAAACGCACGAGGGGGTGGATGTAGTTATGTTGTTCGCCGCAACCTATATCCTTCTACTGGCTGTTCACGACCCGTTCAGTGTTCCACGTACACCAGCATGTAAACTCAATAACGAAAAAAGTTTTTGTACTTATGAAAAAAACAATGTCCGTAGCAATTATGATCCTAGCAATCTCCTTTTCATCGTATTACTGGATAACGACACAGGAATATTTCTGGTTAAATTTTCTAAGCATATTGCATTATATAGTAATGTTTTTATAAGTGTTGAACAGCCCATTAGTCTATTAATCGGCTAATGGGTTGTGCAACACCCCTTAAAAAATTACTATATCTGGCAATATACTTAGAAAGTATAACCATAAATATTCCTCAATCAGTTAATATAACAGCGGCAAAAGGTCATATGCCCTACGGCGGGCCGCTGGGAGCGGCCCGCCGGTGAGCCTCTGAGCAAAATTCCCAGCGGCCCTACGTCGTACACTTCCATCGGGGCCGCCGATAAGACATACGGAGGGCCTCCGGAGGCCCTCCGTCTTTGTGTTTGCTGGGGATTGGCTCCTAATGCTATTCTGCCTGCTTTGTTCTGTGTTTCTTCCAAACTGTCCAACTCCTTCCTAGACCACACCATTGTTTCCAGACCATACATATGCTAGGGACTGCCACAACCCTTCCATAGTCCTCTCACCACTTCATACTTGTTGGGCCCGACATCTTGCCACACTACCTAGCCTTCCAACCCACTGTTGGCTCTAGCTATCCTCTCATGTTTAGTTTTTCCACAGCCTTTATCATCTAACCAAATACCTAGATACTTGTACTCTTTCGTCTCTTTATTTCATTCCCCCCCCAACCC
>JACEEZ010001449.1:0-14234 GCA_016584305.1 Chionoecetes opilio | reverse complement strand
ATGCCAAAACGCCCCCTGAGCCCCTCACCGACGACCCCATCCAAGGTGTTTGACCACGTCCTGGGACTACGCACCCAGCAGTACTTGGTGCGGCTGGCGGCGTGGGCGCACCACATCAGGAACCGGCGCACCTGCGCCCTCCAATGCGTTCAGCCACTACGACGGGACAACAGCGATGCCTGGCGCCACCCCGCCCAGCCAAGGAAGGCCTCAACGCCACAGACAGGCACCACGCACCTGCTGGACTACGTGTTAGGTAACGCCACCCCTCAGGCAACACACATGAGTGCCACACATATCACAAAATTTGTTTGTATCCTCGGTTCACTCTTTTCAAATGTTTCTGTTTTTTCATTACACCGCCCACGGTGAGCTATTTGTGTAATTGGGGGGGGAGTGTGGGGGTGTGTGGCAACCCTCATCTTCCCGCCACATCTCAGTGTCACCCGAGGCGGGCAGTTGTGACTCCGGCGAGGCAGTGACCAGTCGTCCTGTCAGCTCTCTGTAATTAGAGGTTAAGTCTCCAATAAACATCACGGCGCGCCCCCAGCCCTTCTGTGTTCCAACCCCACCAGAGACATATACGCCCAAAATAGGTAGTACTCAGTGAATGCTTACATACAAGTAGATATTTCCTGAAGCCTCATTCTGCTTCAACTTGCGTTTTTTCATGAAAAGACGATTTTTAAAGATTGAGTTTTCAAGTATTCAATTGTTTTGCCAATATTTTCACCAAGTGCTCACAAATAAAATAATAAACTACATTTTTTATTAAGAACTGTTTCAGTTGTTGTATTGAAGGGTAATTCTGATATGGTCCGAAAAAGCACAGGGAATTTACGGTAAATGATAGATCATTCACGCTCAAAGGGCAGAGGAAGTGAGATGCGTGAGAGACATCTGGCGGCTTAGCTTTGAAAACTCCCCATAGGTTTTCAACAAAAATCACACACCGATCGCTCGGTCTTTCAAGAGACCGACTTCTCGTCAGATAAAAATGCCGAAAAAACGCCAGTGTGAATCAGCCTTTATGCTGAGTCATTACGCGGGTCGCCTCGGACCTAGGTTTTCGTGCGCAAATGGAACGCCTGAATTCTTGGGTTCCGTGAACTGGTTCATGAAATGTCGCAAATGGAAGAGGCCTATAGTATTAGTGGATTAATTAGTGGATTAATGGATTTTTATAAGAAAATATAATAGTATTAGTGAAGCAATAATAAGATATAATAAAATTAACCGTCCCTGGATTCCAGACGTGACCAACAGCCGTGTTTTTGTCGGACCAAGCACCGTCTTGGATACGAAGACAGTTTTTTGTCGCAATTGAAAAAGGATTGGTTTCAGCGACAAAAACACAAGAAGCTTGGTAGAAGCCGAAATAATAATCAATGCAAAACATTGAAAACAATATTACAAAGTAGTATAACACACATTTCAGCAAGTGCTATTGGATTGGGATTCGTAATCCAAGACGGTGCTTGGACGACAAAACCACGGCGTGACGGGGTCTGACGGCTCAAGCTGAGGGTGGCCGCGGGGCAAGACTGATGGCGGGAGGTTAGAAGACTGTTGACGTGTCGGCTGATGGAAATAGTGTTAGTGTGACGGCACCTAATAGGTAAGGTTTGATAAAGTTTGTAACGTGAAGTGAGGGTTGTCAGCGGTTGAGGTGTGAGAGTAAAGGCTGTAGTGTTGGTGTGAGGCAGGGGAGGCAAATATGGAAGTGTGTGAAAGTGAATAGAGATAGAGGGAGAGGGAGAGATTTTGTCACTTCCTAATGTAGGTTCTTCCGGAAAAACGCCGCTCATTACGAAGGCCACCCCTGTGTTATAGGCAGCCCTTCCGCCCCGCCCGCCCCCGAGGGTCCTGTAACTGTCGTCGACTTCGGTAATAATGGACGAGGACTTCGCGGTCGTTTTCAGAGACACCGACAATTTTTTCCTGGCCTACAACCATAGGGGTTAATATGGAGGAGAGTTTCACGTAAGCTACAGACCTTACTACTCACGAATTCAATTTTTTTTTTGGCTCAGTATACTGTACACTACTACTGTACTTGCGCTCAATGAAAAAAAAATAATAATAATAATAATATTTTGTGGTTAAGGTTAGGTTAGGTTTCTTTAAAACCTGTAAGGTTAGGTTAGGTTAGGCTAGGTTAGGTTAGGTTAAAACATAAGGTTAGGTTAGGTTTCAATATTTTTTTCCATTTTTTTTTTTTTTTTTTTTTTTTTTTGGTTTGCGCAAAATAAAACTAGCACCATTAGAACAAGCACCTATTGTAGGCCAAGAAAAAGTAGTTGGTGTCTCTGAAAACGAACGTGAAACTCTCCTCCATAATTTCCACAATAGGTGCTTTGGAAAATCTTAAGAACAAGGGTTCCACGCAAAGCTGACCCAAATGTTGGCTCTACGTACTATACTTAATGTCCTTAACACATCTGTTTAGATTTTAAGGTAAAACTTTGGAAGAAGTCCTTCACCCCTTTTTTTTTTCTTCCCCCTATAGCCAACAAGCCTGGGGAACTGGTGGGAATACGGGGTTTTTGGGTGGGGGAAGCAAATATAAGTGATTTATGTCTCCCAAAAAAATCATCAAAGTCACTATATGTAAAAATCTAACCTAACCTAACCTTAAACACAAAGTATACCTAACCTAACCTAACCTAACCTAACCTTAACCACAAAGTATACCTAACCTAATCTAACCTAACCTAACCTTAACCACAAAGTATATCTAACCTAACCTAACCTTAACCACAAAGTATACCTAACCTAACCTAACCTAACCTTAATCACAAAGTATACCTAACCTAACCTAACTGAACTGGACTGGACTTAGAATTTTTTGAGGCACCTCATATTTCATAGCGGCCGTGTGGGTTAACCAAGGCTGAGCGCACGCTGGAACCTTTACAGATGTGAAGTACAATAAGCATACAGTACAGTGCGGTAGTTCATTTCAGTCAAAGCCGGAAGGATGAGTTCCAAAGTATTTCCGATTTTAATGTGCCGATACTTTGCCTACATGGCCGATATTAAATTTCAGGTTCTAAAGAACCTTTGGTTCCCGTTAGGTTAGAGTAGGTTAGGTTAGGGCAGGTTAGGTTAGGTTAGGTTTAGTGCACAGCACGGGGGGGTTGAGGTGGGGTGCTAGGTTAGGTCTGTAGAGTTTTGTCATCTTTAGAATAAAGGGTCAACCACCTATCTTCTAAGTATCTTCTTCTTATAGCCAGCAAGCTTGGGGACATGGAGAAAACTGGGGTAATTTTCTAGTGTTCGCCCATACTCTCCCACAGGTCCCCAAACAAGTTTGGGGACCGGTGGGAATGCGGGGTTTTCGGGTTACTTACTTACTTGGTTTACTTGGTCTTGTTAAGAGGCAAAGCCTCAAAGTCGTGGTGGTCCACCGCTGCTGCCAGTCCTGGCGTCCCTGTCTAACAGGGCCACCTGGTCTGGTATGGTGTTGGAAGTCCTACACTTGGCAGTGTATCCCGGTACTGGAGGTTCATCCGGCACTGTCCGTAGTATTTTGTCCAGTCCATATTTAAAGGTGTTGACAGAGCACCCTGTGATGTTTCTCACATTTTTGTGGAGGCTGTTGAAGATTTTGGGCCCTTCATGAGCCAGACTGGCAGCCAGTAAGGTCTTGCATCTCCCCGGGGCCTTTGAAGGGAGGGTTCTTCTACTGCACTTGCGTCCAGTCCGCTCATTTAAGTGTGCCTGAAGTGCGAGGACGTGGGGTCTGGCACCTGTTTCTCCAGGACCTTCATATATAGATGGCACGATACCTTTCTCTCCATCTTTGCTGTGAGTAGATTCCCAGTGTTTTGAGGCGGTCCCAGTAGTTAAGGTCATGTAGTCCTCTTATGTGCTTGGTAAATGACCTCTGAACAGCCTCAAGTCTCTGGATGTCAGCTTTCTTGTGAGGGGACCACAACTGGCTACAGTAATTCAGTAAGGGCTTGTACCAGGGCTTTCCAGAGGGTTAGCATAACCTCAGGTTCCCTGGAGGCAAAAGTTCTCATGACCCAGCCCGCCATCCCCTTGCCTTCCTGACATGTCTCCGTGATGTGGTGTGAGAAGGAGCCATCAGCACTAAGGTAAACTCCAAGGCACTTGACATGAGGTGTTGGGGTGATGTGACTTCCTCCCTCTGTGTGCAGCGTCGTTGTTGTCTTGATGTTGCAGTCAGGGCCACACCTCAGCATTTCAAATTTTTCTTCATTGAATGTCATATTGTTAGTTGTAGCCCAAGTGTACACTTTATTCAGGTCCTCTTGCAGGTGCTCCACTTCTTGCACTTACTGATGGGGCGACTGATCTTGTGTCGTCAGCAAAGGAGGACAGGACTGAGCCGCTTACTTCCTCTCCAATATCTCTCATATGTATCAGGAAGAGGAGGGGACCCAACACTGAACCCTGAGGCACCCCGCTCATAACGGTGTCTTCTTTTGAGCTTTGACCGTCCACTACTACTGATTGGACTCTCTCTGTAAGGAAATCGTGGAGCCAAATTCCTAACTTGCCCCTTAACCCCAGAGCCTTGATTTTATGGAGAAGGATGCCGTGATCAACCTTGTCGAAGGCTTTAGCAAAGTCGAGAAACACGACATCCACATTATTTCCCGCTGCCAGGGTCTCTAGGAACCAGTTGTAGTGTGCCAGGAGTTTTGAGAGACGGATCTCCCTTCTGAAGCCATGTTGATTTTCCATGTGAAGTTCTTGCCTTTCCATATGAGTAGTAATTTTGTCCCTCACACATTTTTCGAAAACTTTGATGAGGTGTGAAGTGAGAGCAACAGGTCTGTAGTTCTTGGCCAGACTCTTGTCCCCTCCTGTATATCGGGCTTACAGTGGCTCTCTTCATCAAGGCTGGTACTGTGCCTGCATCCATAGAGCACCTCCATAATTTGTGGATCGGATAAGCCAGGGCCTCACTGCACTTAAGGAGCAGAATGGCAGGTACTCGTCCCGGTCCAGCAGCTGAATTTGGTCTCGGCTCCTTAATGGCTCCCTGAAATATCCTCAGTGGTCACCTCAATGTCAAGGTGAGGTGGTACTGGATGGGGGGAACAAATTATGTTAACGTGTCGGAAACACGTTAAGAGTTCTGTAGGGGGGTCAGATTTCCTAGATCTAGGGTAATATCCTATATTTAGAGAAATTTGCCTACCAAAATTAACCTAACCTAGCAGGGGGCTTGACCCCCCGATAACCAACCAAACCCTAACCTCCTAAACCAACAAACCAAACCCTAAGCAAATTAACCTACCTAACCGCCAAAACCCCCCTAAACACCCTAACCAAAAACCAAATATAACCTAACCTCCTAGGGGGGGGGTTTGGGGGGTTTCTCGACCTTCGGTCATCATTCGTGACATCGTCAGGTTCACCGTCTCTGGATCAAAAGAAACCAAGAATTCCCCCTAGATTAGGGAATGTTTTTCAAAACCCCTAATAAAAACCTATGTGGTTGCGACCATTTTTTTGTACCCAGCCAAATATCCCTCATTCCCCAGGCCCCCAAAAGCTTGTTTGTGGGAGGGGGAGATGGGCAAACATAGAAAAATACCGAAACCCGGGGTTTTTTTGGGTGGGGGGAAAGCACACACATAAGGAAAATATGGCCCCGATAAATCTTTTTGAACTCGGGAAATTTCCCATTTTTTAGAGATTTTTTTGTTTGGGGGGGGCCATATTTTTCCTTATTTGTGTGGGGGGGGTTTTGGGGGGGGGGCCCCTTTGGGGGAAAAAGGGCCCCGATAAGCATCCAGGGAAATTTCCATTTGGGTTTTTGGGGGGGGGGGGGGCCAATAATTTTTAGGGTTGTGCTCCCCCCCAAAACCCGTTTCCCACCATGCCCAAGCTTGTTTGGGTATAAAAAAAAAAAATAGGGGGGGTTTTTTGGGGGGAAACCTTTTTAAAAAACCAAAAAAAAAAAAACGGGGAAAAATTTGAGGTTTTGGTTTTTTTAAAAAAATACCCCCTTGTTTTTTTTGAAACCCCCTCCTTAAGGGAAAAAAAAAAAAAAAAAAAAAAGGGAAAAACGCTTCCCCTTTTTTTTTTTTATTTTTTTTTTTTTAAATTTTATATAATTTTTTAAAATTATTTGGAAATTTAAAAAAATTTAGACCATTTTTTAAAATTTTTTAAATTTTTTTTTATATTTTTTTAATTTCCCTTTAAAAACTTTCCTTTTCAACCTTAATTTTAAAATTCATAAAAAAATAAAAAAAAAAAAAAAAAAAAAAAAAACAAATAAAAAAAAATCCTTAACCTAACATTTTTAAAATCCCTTTTTAAAATTTTTTTTTTTTTTTTTTTTTTTTTTTTTTTTTTTTTTTTTTTTTTTTTTTTTTTTAAAAAAAAAAAAAAAAAAAAAAAAAAAAAACATTTCCCCCAAAAAAATTTCGGGGTATTTTTTTCCTTTTTATTTTTCAAAAAAATTTGGGGAAAACCCTTTTTTTTAAATCCCCCCCCTTTTTTGGGGCGGGGGTTTTTTTTTTAAAAGGTTTCACCAGCCCCTTCCCCCAATTTTTTGGTATTTTGGGGTATTGGTGAAATTTGTATGGGTTGCCCGTTTCGGGGTTGTTGGCAATTTTAAACGGGTCGGGGAAGGTTTTTTTGGTTTGGTTTTTTTAGTGGTTTTTTTTGTTTGTTTAAAAATCGGGCTGGCCGCGTCCCCTTGGTTTTGGTTTGTCCAAAAAGGCCCAAAGGTTCCATTTTCCCATTTCCAAAAATGCTGGAAAACCATCAGCCGGGGTTTTTTTGACCAGAAAAGGTTTTTCAAAAAAATGCCCCTTTTCAAAAAGGCCTGGCCTTTTTTTCCCCTTTTTTGTTTTTTAACCAACGAGGGGGAGGAAAAATTTTTTTTAAAAAATTTTGTCCTAACCTTTTTTCATTTTTAAAAAATCTTGGAAAAATTTTAGCGAATCTTTCCGGTTTCACACCCCTCCTCCAATTTTACCCTGGCCCGGGCTGGCCCCCCTCTTTATTTGCCCCAAAGGGCGGGGGAGGGGTTGCCGGTTCAGGGCCCGTTGGGGGGCCAGGGGGGTTCCCGGGGCGGGGGGCCCCCGGTGGTAAAAGAAGGGGAAGGCCCCCTCATCCGTGGGGGTCCGGAATTTGGGGGGAACCCCCTTTTGCGGGTCTTCCCAAGGGGGTTCCGGACGATTGAAACCGCTGGAAAACCCCTGTCCTCGCAATCCCGTCGGGAAGGCCCTCCAGGTTTGCTTCCGAAAGTGGAAGTGAGAGAAGCCCAAGTCTCGGGACCCGACCGGAAGCTGACTTTTGGGACCCCCGTTTTCCTCCCGTCAAATTTTCCTCGTCGTAGGTTCCAGGCGTTTTGGTTCGGGGAAAGTCGGAGTCAAAGGGGCCCCCCGTTTTTTGAAAGCCCTGGCTTGACTTTTTTTTCGACCGGGAGGGCTCCATCCAGGGCCTTTTTGGGCGAGGTTTGATTTGGGGTTTTAAGTCGAGGGGCAAAACCGAGAAAAAAGAAAGGGCCCGAAAAGGAGGGAAGAAGCACAAACCGCTGGAGTCCACGCTCCTCCTTTTTCTTTCAAAGCGGACCCGGCCCCGAACAAATCCAAATCTTGAAGGAGTAGAGGATTTTTTGAACCCATCTGGCCGGGGTGCATTGCTCAGGAGCAAGGAATCGAATTCCACCGGGAGGGGCACCACCGAGGAAAAGAGGAAAAAGTTTGCCCAATTCCCGGTAGTCATCGCGAAGGTCCTCACGCTCTGAAGGATTGAAGAGTCCATCGAAGAGCCTCATCCTTGACGTCCCTAGAACGTCCCCACTTCCCCCCATGTTTTCCCTTTTCCCGAAGTCCTCTCGGTCGATGCTTCCCATGGGGTTTTGGGGAAAAGCGTTTGAAGAGAGTGCTCGGCCGATGGGGAAAACACCCAAGAACACGGGACGAACCCCCGAAGTACCCCCCAGCTCCAGGATATGGTGACGACAGGCAAAATGCAGCGGGGTCTTTCCCCTTTTTCTGTTCGAGGAGGAACACAGGCCCCGTTTTCTGCGGCCCGGGTTGGTCCCGTGGTGCGAAGGACATCCCGATCCCTGACCCCGCGATCCCCATGTCTCCAGGGGCCCCCGGGGGAACCCCCGCTCCCGCATGCTCTTCCCGTGCCACTCCCCAATTTGGGCGACGGCGAGCAGTTTTGGGCGCCCCAATCCCGGAAATGAGATGGGGGAGAGGGTCCAATGTTTTTTCTGGTCAGGCCATCACGAGTTGCCATCCCAGGGACCACCAGCGGAGTTCCCTGACCGAAACTCCTCTTGATTTTTGAGCCATGGCCGCCGATGTTTCAAGCTTGGGTCGGATGGATGAGCGGTTGATTTTGAGCTCCGACTTTTGGGCCCGGGCAACGTGGGGGTTTCAGTCAGCCGTATGGCGGAACGATCGGTCAGTTGGTTCGACCAGCGTGGCCGCCAGTGCGGGGAGAGACGATTTTCTCGTGGCCTTTTTCGCCCGCTTCGCAGGACTCGCCCCTCCAATGTCGTATTCTTCATCTGAGGACAACAGCTGAAGTTTTGGAGCGGGGACGACGGCGAGGACGAGCGCGCCACAGATGAGAAGCGGCAGCCTTTTCTTGTTTGCGGGCGGAAGAAAGCAGCGGCTTTCCAAGCGAGAGATTGCCTCGTCCCCTAGAGCAAGGACGGAATCAACGGGGCCATCCTTCCTGGACGTCTGGCTCCCTTTGGCGAGGAGGAACTCTTTGTCCTCCGGGGTTGGTCATCATGGTAGCGCATTCCGGTTTTTCCCACGTCAAAGAGGTTGTCGAGAAGTACCTAAAAAACCCCTTTTCTTCGAGATTGACCCTTTCCGATCGCCGATAGCGACCTTTTTAAAGGAGCTCGTACCCCCGATGGAGTTCTCAACTTGGTGACAAGTTGTCTTTTCGGATCATTGGATCCGCACCATATCCAAAAACTGAGCCACCAGGGGGTACGGCCACGTGACATCGCGGAGAGTCACTTTTTGAGCTGTAGGACGGTGGAGAACGACCCGAGAACCCTCTGTTGAAGGAGTTTGGACCCAAAATACCCCGTTTGGGGAACCAAAAAGAAAACTTTTGCTCTAGTGCCATACAACTGAAAAAGAAAGGAGAATATGTTCAGAATTAATTTGTGAAAGTAGAATTCGAATTCGGAAGGAAAATATTTTTGGAAAATAGGAGGAGGAAATGGAGTATGTTCAATAACCCCATGGACCAGTCGAACGAGTCAAGAGGAAAAACTTCGGGTCATGTTGCAACATCTTCCTACGAGCGAATTCCATATAAATTTCAGGTGTTTTCCATTTTGAATGTTAACAAATTCCGGGTAGGAACAAAAAAATTTCCAAACTTTTGTTTTTTAAGGACCACCCTACTATACTGTACTAGTATATAAGAATATTAAAAGTAATATTTGAAAGTAATAAAGATTGACAGTTTATTTAGTCAGATCGTTTTGAGTCCTCAATTTCTAATGGGCATAAATGCATAATTCTTGAGGTAATCAGTAATCATCCTCATCATCCTCATCAACTGCTGTTCGTGTTTGATCATTGCAACATTCAATGGAGGATTGACAAGCACAAAACATTGTGCATGGTAGCCGACTTGTTACATGCGCATCTTGGAGACTTACATGGTGTTTACTTGAACTGTGCATCTTATCAACTTTAGTGTATGATTTCGGTGCTAGCTGAACATTGGTAGGGACTGTGTAGGCAGCAGTGACTTTGTTCTGCTTTCTTTGATCCATCCATAACTTGTGGGTTCCAAATCTGGTGGATCTAGTTGCAGGGCATTCTTCCATTTGCATGTTTGCAGATAAGCCCGCTTGACATTCTCAATGAAGGCCTCTGTAGTAGGTGGAAGAAAACATAACTTGGGAGTAACTGTTGCTCCCGACTTCCCCGTTCTTGAAGTCCACACACTTACTCTGGCTCAGACATAGAAAATTGGTCTTTTATTGTCCATAACAGGAAGCTATGAATTATTTTGTTGCCTGTTCCAACACCTCAGGCAGTTAGCCTCAGCATTACCTATCATATCCAGATTCAGACCTGTTTTTAGTACTTTTCAACATCTTTCCTTTTCCTATACCAAAACATGCTGCCACTGTATCACATCCAGTAGGAGCATGACCTGCCAATATTGCTGGAATTATGCTCTGATGTTTCTTTTAAGTGGCCTGGATATCAACAACAGTTCTCTCTTTTACAGGTGATTTCCCTAAACATTGGTTTTTTGTATGCCTTGTTCCAGGTAGTGATAAAGATGAAGTTCATAAACATCTTTTATCATCTGCAAGAACAGTGACAGGTTGCTGTTGAGCTACAGCAACTGCTATAGCCTGCTGCACAATGATGTTATCAGCTTCTTCATGGGTGGTTGCCATGTCAGCTCTTTCTACAATTGTACCACTGCAACTTCTTCTAACTTCTACAGGGTTTTGTCCTGACCCGTTATCATTTAAATTTGTGCTTTGTTGTATTCTTCTGAATGAAATCTGTGTCATTCAGAATGTTGTCGCAAATAATATTGATCAATGGCTTCTTGTTTCTGTCATTGTAAGGGCAAGCTTCTGAGAAGGCAGAGGCGCTGTGGGGCTTACTTTAAATACGCGGCAGCCTTCATTCCCTCTACAGGTCCCTTTTAGAACTTTTTGTACTGAAATCCTCATACTGTCAAAGATCAAAAACACATCTTCAGTTTTCAGCCTCTGTTCTATGTGACTTTTTAATTTATCTACATAATCAAGTAACACAGGCGTTTAGTTGGACTTGATGCTGGCCAATGAGGAATCCACAGGAGGGCACAACCATCAATGACTGTGCATACTGACTTTGAGTCAACTGTGTTTTTATACATCTATCCTTGTCTGGGTTTTCAAGACAGACTTTGATTTAGAGACTCGTATTTCTCCTGATTCAGTAAAGAGAGCTGTGGGGACTGGTGAGAGTCATATGACAGAACCTCTTTAAATCTATATCTCTGGAACTAGCTTGTAGTCCCATCACTCGGGAATAAATCAGGTTTGTATCATAAACCTTATGTTCCCCATCTTGATTGACTTCTTTGTGACATTCATAGTTTCAACTTCCTTCTTTCTTGTATCATAGAAGCCATCAGGTAATTTTCTTCAAACTCATTCATTTGTCTGGTGCCAATATCTAGTACTTTTCAACATTTACTGATGGTTTGGGGCAATTCGTCCAGTAACCACATTGATAACTGTACCTTCGGGGTGTTGTTCTGGGGCTAAAGGGTGTATACTCATATCAAGTTTTCTTCGAAGCCCTATTCTGTCTTCGTTATCTGCATCAATTCTAGCTTGGCCTCTTCTTTGTGGGGTTGTCTTTGAGCTCTGTAACCTGTCAGAATCTCTCATGCTGGAGACATCCTGTACTATCTGGCCAAAGAATGCAGACTAAAAAGCCAGATTTTCAGTGTTTCAGGTTTTGTTGTGATGCCTATTATGCCAGTCTTCCCATGCCATATCGCATAAAGTTTGTCTCAATATACATATCACTCCAGATTCCATTCCACAGTCCCATCTTGTGTTTTCATCACATGGGATCCTTTCATGAAGTGTTCCAAGACATTTTGTGGGAGGGCCTCCATCCTTCGCAGATAATAGAGGCCATGTCGAGCATAATTCCCGTGCGATCTGTACACCATCCGAATTAATTAAGTCCCTTCATTCTTGGCTCGGCTCTCCCGCATTGGCCAACACCCTGTCTATTCAGGTACGGTTATCTAAATTAAAATGGGCAAATTAGATAACATTTGGTACACTAAGTTACATCTTAGCTGACACTGAGCCCATGCGGGTTTCACAGTGGTGAAGTCACCAGTGTGCCCTGTAGTGCAAGGACATTCACTCCTTTATGATAAACAATAAACAGAGAAATAAAATGCCACACAACAAATGGATGTGGGGGATTACGAGGGAAACAAACACGTGAGGATCAATCACCTATACATATCTGATGTGAATAAGTGAGCATGTTCATTATTTTTTCAGGCATCCCCAGTTTTCAACAGTTTCTATCAAAAACTATACACACTGCACCTTCAATAATTTCATGAGTAAATGTACAAAATAGTAAATCTACTAGTAAATTAACAAAGTGTACGAATCATACATACGTCAAAAATTACGATTTGTACTCTTCAATTTCTTATTTGTTGGGCAGCCATTTTTAAAACGGTGGCCATTTTGAATTTGAAAATACTAGAATAGATTTTCTGGATCAAAATCCCCTGGAATTCATGTATTGGTTGTGTGAATGTGTGATGTGTGAATGTCATGACCCTCTGGTGAATTGTCAAGGGATGTATGGTATTTTATGTATTTTGATATAATTTTGGCGGCCATTTTGTTTTATGCTAATTATCTCAAATTGCCCAGGCTGACAGCGACCCAAAACATATATATTTTTAAAAACCAGATATGTTGGCAAACAAAATCCACTGAAAAAAAAACCTTTAAGACCCCAAAAAAAAGGTTATAGAAAAAGGTACTTTGGGCTGCCGGGCGAACATGACTGTGTCTGGATTCAAGTATTTTTCCCCTTTTACTGTTTCTATAGATCAGAACGAAGTGTGAAATTAAACAATGAAATGTTGTGCAAACAAAAAACAGGTTATAGGTTAGGTTGGGTTTATTTTGAGGATTGCCTTACCTTCCCATTTGATACCTTTGAAGAATCTTGCCCGTTATCGGCGGAGCTATCGGCCCCACCAAAGACTACTCTATACTGGATTTGCTACTCTTTTTGGGGCTATTCCAGTGGAGGCCATTTTTTTTTGCGATTCCTGCTATTTCGAACATCACTCCCTTTTCCCTTCCTAAGGTTTATCAGTATATAATATAATGATTACCATTATTTTCGTAAATGTTTGTTCTATAATATTATCAAATAAAAAACAGTAAAATACACTAAAGAAATCCCATTATGAGAGAGTGAAGAAATATGCATGAATTTAATATGCACTTGAACTCATCGTCATTTAATATTTTGCAAAAAAACATTTTAGATGAAAATATAAATAGAAGCGGATTTTCATTAGTTTTCCTTTGATATATTTCGTTTTCTGATAAATGGACAGAACCATGCATAAATTAGCTTTAACTAAAAAAAAAAACCCATCTATCGGGATAATTACCGATTGATGATGTTATTATTTAGTTAACGCTAATTTGCATGGTTCTAATTCATTTATCAGAAAACGAAATATAGCAATGGAAAGCTAATAAAAATTCCCCTTGTATTGATATGTTGCATGTAAAAAGTCCACGCAAAATATTAAATGGCGATGAGATTAAACGAATTGATAATATTATAGTTCCCAAAAATTTTCGAAGATTCATGCAATTCTTCAGAGTCTCATAATGGAATTTCTTTAGTGTATTTTACTGTTTTTTATTTGATAATATTATAGAACAAAACATTTACGAAGATAACGTGTATATATATACTGATAACCATAGTCTACTGTATTCATGGAACACTTTTTTACTTTCGATCCGATTTATGATGTATTTTTTTTGTTAACGCTAATTTAGCATGGTTCTAATTCATTTATCAGAAAACTAAAAATATCAATGGAAAGCTAATGAAAATCCGCTTCTATTGATATGTTTCATCTAAAATTTTCTCGCAAAATATTAAATGGCGAAGAGTTTAAGTATATATTTAGGTCATGATATTTCTTCACTCTCCCGGCATTTCGGTAGTGTATTTTACTGTTTTTTATTTGATAATATTATAGAATAAGCATTTATGAAGATAACGGTATATCATATATATGATAAACCTTAGGAAGGGAAATAGGGGTGATGTTCTAAAATGGCAGGAATCGCAAAAACTGGCCTCATGGTCATGGGCGGGTTGGCGTGGGCACGAGTAGCAAGTCCAGTATAGGTAGTTCTTTGGCTCCACTATTCCAGGTGTAGTATGTAGCTCCCTGTTTTTTGCCTCCAGGGCCATGAAGGCAGATTGTTGTCATTGGAGCTACTGTAGCCTTGTGTGGGTGGTTGGTCTGGGAAGTCAGCCAGCCACTTGTCAAGGGATGTTTGAAGGTGTCCCTTTGGGGACGCCCCCTTAGGTCCCGAATGTGTCTTGGGGCGCAATGAAGAGGCGTGCACCATTGTGGGAGAAGCTGTGGTTATGAGGTTTCAGTCGTAGAGGAGGTGCGGTACTCTGTAATGCACAGCCCACCTTTTT
>JACEEZ010001448.1:120124-151297 GCA_016584305.1 Chionoecetes opilio | reverse complement strand
GTTTTGGGGTGTGGGTGGTGGGTGGGTGGGTGGGTGGGTGGGTGGGGTGGGTGTGTGTGTGTGGTGTGTGGTGTGTGTGTGTGTGTGTGTGTGTGTGTGTGAGAGAGAGAGAGAGAGAGAGACACTGACCCCGCCGATCGTGCGTGGTTCCGTGTTGGCAGATGAACAGGAAACAGGAACTACCACGTTTAGGTCTATCGGCCTCTTGCACCTTCTTATGTTCTTATGTTCTTATGTTCTGATGTTGTAGATGTGCATCAAGCAGCGGTGTGAGGAGGTGCCGCGACCCGCTGGGGACTGCAGCGGCGGGTGTTCCGGTAATGGGGTGTGTAACAGCCTGGACCACTGTCACTGCTACGCTGGCTACGCCCCCCCTAATTGCTCCCTTGCCGGCCCGGGGGGCTCCGTGGACAGCAACGTGATGTCTGACGTCTCAGGTAAGTCAAGTAGGGAGTCAGGACCCACATGTTGTGCTCCTTCGTGACTTGGATATTAGGCTGCTTCTCTCTGCATACTGAAAATACCGAGACCTCTATGTCCAAAAGGCTAAGAGGTTCACAAGGGAAGGAAGAGTCCTGCACGGTGACAGCTTCCCTTCCCACAGACCCCTGGCTGCCCCTTACCGTGGCGTGGGTGGTGGTGGTGCTGCTGCTTAGTCTGCTGGGGGTGACGTGCTGCTGTTGGGGCTGCGTCAAGGGCTGGTACAAGCGGAAAGGACGCGACAACCTATCGGGGAGCATCCCTTGGTGCGCCGCCTGCCTGGACGCCTGCTGCTGCCCCGTCATGACCAAGACCGCGCGCTGGATGCTCACCGTCGGATCCTCGCCCGAAAAGAAGCTAATGAATAGAAATATTGAGGTGAACGAAGGCGAGAACGAGGACATGCTGTGCAGCGTGGACTTGGAAATCAAAAGCACCGCTGAGACCAGCTCGTGGGGCGTGGCCAGCGAGAAGCTGGTGACGGAGCTTGTCACCATCACCCCCAAGGACTCGCCTGACACCCACAGGAAGGTTAGGCTGCCCTCAGAATCCCCTTTGCAGCACCATAAGTCTGAGGACAACCTTCGGCGGCCCAACTATCTGCAGTCTATCTCGATGGACTCTGGCTGCGTTTCGGACTCCGAGGATGATGACGCCTCCAACAAAAGGGATTCCCTGAAGCTGTCCATGAGCAGCCTGCTCAGCGTACTCATGAAAGTCGGGGACAAAAAGCCCAAAACAATGAAAGACAGCGAACATCAGCTCTCGAGGGGAACTGGCAGCCAGAAATCCATCCCACTGAGTCGCTTCGTGGTGGACCCCTTGGCGGGAAGGCGCGGCGCCAGACATGGCACGCCGCCCCCCCATCATGCCAGGCCAGCCTACAACAGATCCATCTCCACAGATATTATTTCTACAAGACAAAATCGAAAAGAGGGAACACCCCCGCCGCCACCTCCATCTGCTCTCAAGCCAAATAAAAGCGAGGAGAACTTGTCCAAGGCCTTCGAGTCGCCCAGCCGCGGCAGGTTTCCCCCACACCGGCAGCACAGCCCGCCCACCGATACCTCCACGCGGGCGTCTGCGTCGCCGGAGAAATTTATCCACGAAAACGGTGCGAGGGATCCTCCGACCCCCACCAGCGGCAAAGCGCCATTAATGCCATCTAAAAACAAGCTTTTACCGCCGCCACCGGAGAAATTCATCCACAAAAACAGTACAAGGGATCCTCCGACATCCACCAGCGGCAAAGCGCCATTAATGCCAACTAAGAACAAACCTTTACCGTCATTACCCCTGAAACGCAACACCCCCTCTCCTCCTCAGACAGGGAGCCAACGACACCACGGACGCAGCCTTAACAAAAGACCTATTCCTCCCAGCGGAGCGTCTCGGCCAAGTCCCCCGAAGACTTCATCAGGAGTTAAGGGTTCCCTGCAGGACACCGCAGCCTCGAAAAAAGTTCTGGAAATGACAAGAAAGTTGAAGCTGCATGAGGTGGAGGTGCTGAGGACCAAGCAGTGGAGTGCCTCGTTCTGTCACGTGGGTACGGTGGGTGTGCTGCTGACCCACACGTTGTTCTGCAGGGGAGCTAAGGCACTGATGGGCATTGTACTGCTAGTGGGGTCCCTGACGACGGCTCCTGACACTGCTGGGTGAGCCGCTTGACCAACGTTGTGACCCAACGTTGAGGGCCATGCTTTCCACCCACAAAGAGTGGCGCGGCGTGCAAGTCCAGCTGAGGCGGAGGAGGTCTGGGATGGCGGATAAATGACAGTATGGGTTGGCGGATAAAGGACAGTCTGGGTTGATGGATAAAGGAAGTATGGGTTGGCGGATAAATGACAGTATGGGTTGGCGGATAAAGGACAGTCTGGGTTGATTGATAAAGGAAGTCTAGGTTGGCGGATAAAGGACAGTTTGGGTTGGCGGATAAGGGAGGTCTGGGTTGATGGATAAAGGAAGTCTAGGTTGGCGGATAAAGGAAGTCTGGGTTGGCGGATAAAGGAAGTCTGGGTTGGCGGATAAATGAAGTCGTGGATTGGCGGATAAAGGACAGTATCTGAAGTACACGCCAGCTCGCACCAAGACCAAAGAAACAAGCTTTTTTAAGGAAACGTCTAAGCCAGCCTTGTGGTGGTGTGATTGCCAATTACTACGTTACTTTAGTCTTTAACTTGTGCATATATCATAATTCTCTCTCCTTTACTACCATTACGACTGATGATAAAACAATTGATGATGATGATGATGATGATGTTTACTTGTGATAATAATAAAATAAGGCTAACATAAGTCACACTCAGTCCTCTCATTCTACCTATAAGCCTTCACACTAAAGCCTAATAGTATCAAAATGAACTTAAATACCCAATGATGGACTAAATCAAGTGTATACATAAATTATTCGATAACTAATATTACTCCAATCACCTTTAGAGAAGCATGCCATTGGATTAGTGAGTGCTGCGAGGCTATAACGTAACATGCTCAAAAGACATAAGCGTTAACCCTTTGAGACCCAGAACGTAATTTCCATTGCAATTTGGGTACCATTAGACAATTTTTAGTTAATGTAAGCAATATTTTATAGATATGACCTGTTTAGTGTCCTTGTCGACTAAGTAATTTGGTATATTCCGTTAGTTTTCGTAATTTTATGGCTCGACAACATACGATTTGTTATAGCAAAGGAAAGATCAGGCTGTGAAGGGGTTAATCATCAAACACCTGGGGAAAGATAAGACAGGTAGAGAAAGGTAGAAAAAGGTAGAGTGAGGTATTTTCACATGTACTAGCCTATATACTTCCCTCATTCCCTTACTTCTCTCCTTCTCTCCCTCCCTCCCACTTGTATAACCTCCCTTCCCTCCTCCCCTTCCCTTCCTTTTTTCCCCTCCTTCCTATCCCTTGTACCCTGTTTATCCTCAGGTGTGGGGTCTATTTACATCCCCCTCTCCCTCCCCCTACGCCCCATCCCCATCCCCTCCCACATTATATCCCCCCGTTTATCCCCGGGTGAGGGGTCTACAGTCTATACACATCCCTTACTCACCCTACACCCCCCCATCCCCCCACACAAAACATATATCAAAATCATGAGTTTCAACCCCCACTTCAAGTTCTTATGTTAGGCAACGCTACTCAAGACCTCACAACCTGTCAAAACCTCATTCTTCCCCTGTCATTAAACCCCTCATTCTTCATCCCCTGTATTTTTCTCCCCCTTTTTTTCCCCTTCCTCATGCAATTCCTCTAAACTCCGTCTATAAACTGTCCCTCTAAAGCTCATATTCTCCTACTTATGGCCTCAAAAACCTGATAACAAAATGGAGTTTTCCGTGAGTATTTCCCGTCAAAACCCAAATCTACGAGCCTTCAGGGTTGCCTATAAGCTTTTGTTGTTGTTGTTGATGTTGTTGTAGTTGTTGTTGCTGGTGTTGTTCTTCTTTATTTTTTACGTTTCACAATCCACTAAACGACTTTATGGATCTATACATTTCTTCTTCTTCGTCTTCTTCTTCTTCTTTTTTTTCTTCTTCTCAAACACACGAAATGGTTTAAGTGCCTGTGACGATGATGGTTGTGGTAGTGGTGGTAATAGTGGTGGCGACAATGAAGAACACAGGAAAACCCCATCTCACCCCATCCTCACACCACACACATACATGTATATATAAATATATTTTAAAATATATAATATATTATTATATATATATATATATATAAAATATAATATAATATATAATATATATAATATATATATATATATATATAATATATATATATATATATATATATTATATTATTATATACATTTCATATTGGGCATTCATGCTATCTATCATTGAGGTGGAGGAGTGGGGGGAGGGGTGAACACATAGGTGAAAGACTGTTATAAAGTTAGAGATATACGCTGTACACTAGAGGATACTTTTCGCCTCCGTGGGGTAGTGACTTAGCGTGCCTGGCTACGAATCTGCGGGCCCTGGTTCGAATCCGGCCAGGGCAAGTCGGCGACCAGCCAAACCCGTTGGTCTTCCTCCCTTTCGGGGTTTATAAATGGGTACCTGGGGAACCTGGGAAGGTAACTGTGGTAATCCGGATGTCACACTATAATAGCCCTGTGTCCTAGGTAAAAGGGTCCTCACCCACCAAAGCCACCACCGGCTCATGGGCAATGCCCCGGAGATGAGCACAGAGGCTATGCGCAGCATAGCGTATGCCCCAATCTTTACCTTTACTATAGGATCCTCCCCAATGAATCCTTATCATTAGTTTTTTTTTTTACATCACAAAGACTGCCGATGGCAAAAAAAGCAACAACAAAAAGCCCGCTGAGTTGCCAGTCCCTAGAAAAAGACGTAAGAGAATTTAAAAAGTGGGGTGGGCCAATTTATTCGAAAATGTCTTCTTTACGTGTATGTTACCAAATTTAAAAGCCACTTATGATCAAGCCAAGCCAGCATAGCAGGGATATGACTCAGGGGAAACGTGATGTGTGAACATTATGTCAGATGATGTAAAAAAAAAAAAAAAAAAAAAAGTTAATCAGTGAAGCACCTTTTTGAACAGCAACACTTACCTCGCCCGGAAGTGTGTCACCACCACCACCACCACCACCACCACCACCACTCGACTCCGTGTAGGATGCCGCTAGTAAGTCCCTGAGGGGGTAGGGGCATAAGAGATGTTAGAAGGGAGAGGATATGAAGAGAAGGGATGTGATAGAAGGGAGAATACGTATATCAGATATTGGTGATGGAATGTTTGCCAGGACTGAGTGTTTGTGGATTATGTCAGTAATCACTTCTAACTATATAATTAAAGCTATGTTTATGACGTTCCTAAAAATTTTACTAGTTCTTTTGATGTTAAGTACATGAAATATCCTGTATGGAAGTTATAATACCTGTTACAATTGTGTGATACTAGTTGTAATTCAATAGTAATAGTAATGCAAGTTATTATATATGTAAGAAATGTTTAAACTGACTGACATTAGATGGAATAGTGAAACAATTGAGTGTGTTAACCTCTCACGCCCAGATCTTTCTTTTACTGTGAAAAAAGGGTCTGTTGTTAGCCATACAATTACGAAAAATAAACTGAATATACCAATTAGCTACTGGACAATGGTACTAAACAGGTCATTATCTAAAAAAAAATTGCTTATACTCACTAAAAAAACCCTCTAATGATAGTCAAATTACAATGGAAATTACGTTTTTGGGCCTCAAGGGGTTTTCTTTGAAGGAGTGTGGGCGGTGAAAGGGTGGTAGCAGGGTGAGATAGTGTGAAACCCAAAAGTTTGATGAGTAATTATAGGGACATTAGAACACTGGAAATACTCCAAACTGAAAATGCGAGAAATTAATGTTGGGTTTTTCTCTTTAGGTTAGAGGGGAAAGTGGGGTTGGAGACATAGTTAACCTCATCCCATTGCCCAAAAACAACAGTTTGCTGAAAAAATTATAGGGACATTAGAACACTTCAAATTAATTAAGCTAGAAATGCGAGTAATTAATGTTGGTTTATCTCTTTACATTTTAGGGGAAAGTGGGATGAAACCATAAGAACATGAGAAAATAAGGAAGCTACAAGAGACCGCGAGACATAGTTAACTTCATCCCCTTACTACATTATCCCGGAGGTACAATATACTGTAAATGTGATGATTATAGGAACACACAACACCAGAAAACCAATCATACAGACAATGGGAGAAAGTAGTGTGATGTAACTCCTTATCTGCCTCATTACTACTGTCATTAGCACCTCATTGATAAGTTATGTTCCCTCACAAGAATGTTCCCAAAGGGTGTTATCGCCTCATTAAACTCTGCAACACACACACACAACACACACACACACACACACACGCACACACACACAACACACACACATTAATATATAAGATAAGGGAAACAGGTGTGCCTCAAGGGGTTACCAGGTAGGATGAAGGTCCAGAATGGCGCACACACACACACACACACAGACACACACATTAATATATAAGATAAGGGAAACAGGTGTGCCCAAGGGGTTACCAGGTAGGATTGAAGGTCCAGAAAGACACACAACACCCCCACACAACACACACACAACACACACACACCACACACACACACACATTAAGATATAAGATAAGGAAAACAGGTGTGCCTCAAGGGTTACCAGGTGGATGGAGGTCCAGGATGAGGGGTTGATCCTCCTTCAGGAATGTTACCGTCAGGAGTATGTCGTCTCCTCGCCCTCCCGCCCTCGTCTTTCCTCCTCTACATCTTTTTTCCTTATCCTTCCTTTCCTCCTGTGCATAAAAATGAGAGAAAAAGGAACAGGAAACAAAATACAATAAAAAAAATAAAAGAGACAGACTGGAGGTAGGGAGAGAAGGGACGCAGGAAAAAACAAAATACCCCCCTAAAACATGTGTGTGTGTGTGGGGATTATAACATGGGGACAGAAAAAAAATCGTCAGGGGTTTCTCAGTTGTTTTTAGACAAATTTTAGGTGTTCTGAGTCCGAATTCACATTTTTTTGCTCATCAGGTCAACTTTTTGAGAAAGCCATGGGCCTACCTGACGAGCATACATATGCTAATATCAGGGGTTTTGAGTTCAATCATTTTTTTTCTAAAGAATATTCAAATTTAAAATGCCAGACCCGAAAAAAGGGAAATTTCCCACAATTAGCCAATCAAATAAATCCTTCTCACCATACTCCATTCAAAAAATTTTCTAAATTCAAAAATTTAAAATTTTCATTTCTGACACTCGCTGCATCTTCTTTTTTCTTTCTTTTTATTGTGTGGCTTCGGCGCGACGGTCATGCGGAAAAATCCTGACTTTTTTCTGCTACATCTGCGGACTACCCCTGTCAGGGGACGGAAGACACACGGGATTTGGGGCCGCGCCTGGGGGCTTACAAAAAGTCAAGCTGGGTGCCCAAGTAAGTCCTGGGCACCGCCACGGTTTTGTGCAGACGTCGTGGAATACCTCCGGGGGTGGACAAAGGGGCCGCGAAACTTCACGGGAATTTTGGGATTCCGAGGGTTTTGGAGGGCCGTTTGACCACATGGGTTTGTTACTTCTGCGCCATCAATACAATTTGGCATAAACCGGGGAAGAATCGGCACCCCTCCTCCCCCGCCCTTCCATCTGCCCCCCGTCCCTGGCTCACTGCGAAGAAATTCCTGTCCCAGCTTTTCCACAGAGTTTCCCGACAGCACGACGAGGCCACCAGAAAGCGGCGGGAATTAACAGAAGGGTATGAAGCAAAAGATAGCCCCGCAGCCCTTTTCACAATGTGAGCTTAATGCTGGTTCGGGTCTCAGCTTGTCGAAGATTTCCCCTGAGCTTTTTGGCCTCCAGATCAAAGAGAAAAAATCTCTTGGCAAGGACGCGCGTATCACTTTCTTTCGTAGAACATGGGGCCTCTGGGCTACTTCTGCGGGAGGAGACCTCGTGTACTGCCGGATTCCCCGGTCTTCTTGTTCTCGGCGCTCCCAATACATCCGAGAGATTGGCGCTTTTCTTTGACAGCTGTCGCTCTTTGGTGTGTGCTCCCCCAAAAACGGGAACCAGTTCCCCTAAATCCCTCTTGCGCACCCCCCACAACTCAAAAGGAAATATGAAGCGGGGAATACGTGTCGAAAAAATCCAATATGGCACAAAAGGATATCTGGCGACTTGAAGATGGTAAATTTTCTACTTGGTCCACCCGGGGTTCAAAAGTACCCATGCTTTAGCATGTGGGACTCGGACAGAGCCCGCCTATTTAAAAAAAGTGGCCGGGGGCGGAACGTTAGTCCGGGGCGAAAACATCATAACAAAACCTTTGTTGCCCGGGGAAGATATTGATCCCCCGCTCACTTAAGCGGGGGTTTAATGAAACTTTCCCGGGGCGCGCTCTGGAAAAGGATGGGAGGGCTTCAACTACCTGTGCCAGCCTTTCCTGGACTGCCCATTGAAAAGGGGCCGGCTTTTCGATGGCCCCGATACGGCAGCTCATAAAGGGACACAGATTCCCCAAAACTCCATGAAACGCTAGAGTGCCCCGGGGCGTGGAAATCGTTGTGGGGGGGTTGAACAACTTCGGGGAACACGAAGGCAAAACCACGCCAGACTCCCAGCAGCATGATAGGGCCTTCCAAAAAAATCGGGTGTTTGATGAGTATTAAGATGCACTTCCTGTTTTCAACATGGAGAAGTTTCCTGAAAAACCCTTGGGGGGATACGACGAGCAGGGGGAAAGGTTCCCTAGGGCATGCGCCAAAAGGGGAGGGGTACCAGGGGAGGGGGGACGCAGTCATGATGGCGGACTACTGCTGGCGCTGAAGAGAGACAACCCCAGTCTCACACACGGGAAACGAAGAAACGCCGATTTTTGCCCTGAACTTACTTTTTTTGTCATAACCTCATTCTTTTACTAATATTTGATAATAGCTTATCAAAATTTTATGGGCTAAATAAAAACTGAATGAATTTGGATACGCTGACTTTTATTTCTTGAGGGAAAAAGGAAAAAAACATAGGGGGTTTTTAGCTGATGATCCCCAGAATTTTTTTTTTTTTTTTCGAAAAATCGATTTTTTTTAAATTTTTGTAGCAAAAAAAACCCGACCTATTGAGCAAAACCAAGGGGCATTTTCGGATCAGAGCATCAAAATTTGTCTAATTCAGCTGGAAAACCCTGGACGATTTTTAAAACATTGTTTTTTTTCCAGTGTAATGGCGGAGGGGGCACTAAACATATATATATCCGGGTTTAAAATAAACAGCTGAATGCTTCTTGGAAAATAGTATGGGCAAATCGTAGTGGGCAGCAAAGTGAAAAATTACTAAAAGAATTGATGATATTAGCGGAAAAAAAAACTAAAAAAAAAAATTTATTGAAACCATCAGTAGCAAAAAAGAAAAAGGAATTTGAGGACATTTTCAGGAAGCAATTAAGGAAAAAAGGGGGTATCTATAGTTGAGGGCATTTGGGGGAAAAAAAAGGTCGATAAGTAATATGAAATAGTTTGTATATAGGGATGAAGGGGAAAGGGGGGAGGGTGGCGAAGGTATAACAAAAAAAAGTTAAGGAGAGTAAAAAAAATGGAAGGGGCGCTATGCTACCCTTTTTGAGGGTTTACGGGGGACGGGGGAGGAGGGGGGCGCATCCAGGTGCTAGGGCGTAGGGTGACGTTGAGGGTGTCCGGGAAACCCTCCCGTAGGATGAAAAACAAAACCCCCTTTTAAACTGTGCTTACTAAATAAAAAATAATATAATAACCTAAGGAAGGAAGTAATACCTACATGTGCTTAGGCTCAAAACGTTAAAAAAAAAACTAAAAAGGAAGATAAAAGCCTACAAGGGTAGGGCTCAAAAATATTAAAAAAAAATTTCTAAAAACCTAAGGGAAAGGAAAATAATGATAGCCTACAGGGGCTATAGGGTCAAACGGGAAAAAAAATAATAATACAAAATTGGTTTAACTCATTTTTCTAAATACTAAAGGTATAAAATTGGGATGTTAAGGAATGTACACTAAAGGTATAATTGGTATGTTAAGAATGTTTCTACTGAGGTTTTTATTTGTGGCGTTTGAAGGTCTAAAAAGGGGTCATGAGGTATTAAAACCCCATTTGATTAGTTCAACACGTGGGGTTAAAGGCTGACAAGAGGAAACGTTTAATTGGGCGTTAAAAGGTTTCAAAACAATTGGCCCTGCTCACCCCCACTTGAATGACTCCCTTAACCTTTCCTCTTGCCTGATCCCGCGTCGGCCTTGTCGTTCCAGAGGTGTGGCTCTCTTTACCGCCACTGCTCTCTTCTTCTCATCTGTGTATATTTTCCTTTAGTTTTTTTTGTCTTCCCAGGTAGTTCTCTGTCTTTTTCTTTCCAAGTTCGATCTTGGGTTGATTCTGGGTGTTCTCGATGTTCCCTTGGGCTTGAGGCTGAGTTGAGGGTCTAAGGTTGATACTGGGTGTTCTAGATGTTCCCTTGGGCTTGAGGTTGAGGCGTCTGAGGTTGATACTGGGTGTTCTAGATGTTCCCTTGGGCTTGAGGTTAAGGTTGAGGCGTCTGGGGTTGATTCTGGGTGTTGACGTTCCCTTGGGCTTGAAGTTGAGGTTGAGGCGTCTGGAGTTGATTCTGGGTGTTCTAGATGTTCCCTTGGCGTGGATGAGGCTGAGGTTAAGTTTGAGGCGTCTGTCAGTGCGCTTCTCTGCTATGTGTGGTATGGGCGGCCGACTGTACTGGCGAGAGTGTGTTATCCTGTAGGGACGCGTGCACTTCACCGCCTGTACCGTGGCTGTTAGGGTGCTGGGGGAGGGCGTGAGGTGCTGTACCGGGGACGTGGAGGTACAGCAGGAGGAGTACGTAGGCGGCTGTTTTGTGGAGTACAGCCATGATTCTTGAGTCTGTAGTGTGACAAGTGACAAGTATACGTCCTAACGCATACCACCGTGCTTTTTATTGCCTCACGCGTCCTTGATAGAGTCAGAAGCGTGTCACTGTCATGGCACTTCCTCACGACAGCACCATGATTCTTGAGTCTGTATAGTGTGACAAGTGACAAGTATACGTCCTAACGCATACCACCGTGCTTGTTATTGCCTCACGCGTCCTTGATACAGTCAGAAGCGTGTCATGGCCTCAGTGTCACGTCCTCCCGACTGATGCAACACCGCGTACATCTCACTATGTCCCTCAAAGTCACGGTAGCATTATGAGTCCCGTTTTCAGCATGATGTGATGTTTGAAGCAATATAAACACGCTTCACAATGCTCTCAAATGTGTCACATCTATGATCTCACTATGGCCTTCAAAGTCACGGTAATATTATAAGGAGTCCCGATTACAGCATGATGTGATTTTTAAAAGCAATATGAACACACTTTCCAAAGGTCTCAAATTGTCTCACATCGCCCCAACACTCCCGGGCTGGTTGGTTTTCACACGGCAGAAGTTAACACGGTTGATTTAAAACGGCCGGATTTTAACACGGTTGGTTTTCACACGGCATGTTAACACGGCTTGTTTTCACACGGCAGGTGTTAACACGGCTTGTTTTCACACGGTTGGTCTTCACACGGCAGGTGTTAACACGGCTGGTTTTCACACGGCAGGTCTTCACACGGCAGGAGTTAACACGGTTGGATTTCACACGGCAGGAGTTAACACGGCAGGTCTTCACAGGGCCGGAGCACCACCCGGCTTGCGTCAACACTGAGGGCCTGAGGCGGAGTGAGAGCGCAGCGCCGCTCGTCTGGGATTGCCGCGGGGAGGGATGTGACGCCTGGGGCTACATTCAGAGAGGCTTACTTCCGGTCTGCACGACCTAGCGACTTCCAACAGCTGTTCTGGGCAACTTTTGGGATTCTGCAGGCACAGTGATGACGTATTTAAAGACGTTGAACTGTCAAAACCAGCAACTGCCTCTAGGCAGTTGTAGAGCACGCAATATACATAAAAATACTCATAAATTGAGTATATAGGATGTTTTCTGACTCAAGAACTGAACAGGGCAAGTATACAAATGAAATTAGGCCATATTACAAGGCCATCCGCTCGTGATGAGTTTGTTATGAGGTGATGAGCCGAGTGGCGAACGATGGCATCTGACCATGACTCACCACACGGCTCTGCGACAGACAAGGTATTTTCCTCCTCATCCTTCTTTCTCTTACCCTTTATTCTTCCCTTCTTCCTCTACCTAATTCCTCCTCCTTCATCACCACTACTACTACTACTACTACTACTACTACTACTACTACCACTACCACTACTATTACTGCTGCTACTACTACTATAGCCGTGCTTTTGTCGTCCAAGCATCATCTTGGTACGAAGACCGTTTTTTTCTCGCAATTGAAAACCGGATTGGTCTCCAAACAAGCACACCAAGCTTGGTAGGGTCCGAAATACAATCAGTCTAAAACATTGGCAACAATACCAACACAAAGCGTATAACACACTTTCAGCAAGTGTTATTGGAGGTGGTCTTCGTAATACCCAGACGGTGCTGGACGATAAAACACGGCTTATTTACTGCTGCTACATAGAACTAGAAAATAGGAAGCCTACAAGAGCCGCGCGAGGCCTACACTTGGTAGCTTCCTGTAAGAGCTCGTTATAGTAGCTTCCTACTACAACTACTACCAACTGCTATAAGAAGTAGGAAGGAGGAAGAAGGAGAGGAGAAGAGAAGGGAAGCTAGGAGGTAGAGGAGGAGAGGAGCAGAAGGGTGGAAGCAATTTTGGGTGTGGATGATAAATTTTGTTTTATAACACGCTGAGAGCGTGGAGCCTTGTGATTGGCTGAAACTTTTTGAGAAATACATGTGATCCGCTGGCAGGCGTGACGTAATTGTACTCTCTCACCAATCAGCTAATCGAAGCCCATAGTGACACCGTACGCCACTCCAAAAAAAAAAAAAAAACAAACAAAAACCCATATCCGTACCAGAATCCCGCCCGCGACTTCCGGGTTGTACAATAGAGGAAGTTATTAGGCTTAAACACCGCGCCCTTTAACTCTCTCTGAATGTCTTCCAGGAGGGATAACAACGGCGAGGTAAGCGGATTACTCATGTCCGGTAACTTTAACAATTGAACCACATCAGTGTCTCATAACAAGTTTTAAAGGGGTTTACTACAAGAATGGGGTCGGAAAATTATTGTGGAAGTCATGTATACAGGTTTGGAAAAATAAAGACTTAATCGAGATTAAAAGCACTCACCATGGATGTGGTGAGAGAAGCCTGCCTTAAACGGTCGGTGGTGTATACGGATCCGTACTACACCGTACACACCACGCGTCAGGAACGGGTGGTGTATACGAATCCCCGGTCTACACCGTATACTCCCACCAAGACGTCAGGACGGTGGTTGTATCCGAAATTTCGGACTACACGCGTACACACCAAGATTTCAGGACGGTGGTGTATACGAGTCCGGTCTACACCGTATACACACCAAGACGTCATGACGTGGTGTATACGATTCGGACTACCCGTATACACACCAAGACGTCACGGACTGTGGTGTAATACGAATTCGGACTACACCGTATACCACACCAAGACGTCAGGGACGTGGTGTATACGTTTTTGGACTACACCGTATACACACCAAGCGTCAGGACGGTGGTGTATACGATCCGACACACCGTAAACACACCAAAGACTCGGGAACGGTGGTTTTAGGACCCGGGCTACACCGTACCACCAAGACTCGGACGGTGGTGTATACGAATTCGGACTACACCTATACACCCCAAAGACGTCAGGGTGGTGTATCTTTCGGACTACCCCGTATACACACTGTCACCCCGTGAGGGCTGGGTTTCACTGACGTACCATATAAGGGATTTCCCATGTTTAATTTAGTATTTTTTAATTTTGGTTCATTCAAATTTCCCCGTTTTCTTTGTTGTGGGATCTGTGGGTCTGGGAAAATTTTTTGTCTCGGATGAAAACGCCGCCGGGAAGGAAAACGGGGTGAATATTGTTCGTGTTCCTGTCACGTAGACCGGATCCTTAAAAAACCTTGTTTCATAGTATATAGTTATATAAGTTTATACCATGCTTTGGGAAATTACCGGGGCCCTAATTGTACCGCCCAAAGCCCGTATTATTTTTTTTACCTCTTTCCTTTTTTTTTCAATAATCATGGGGGCCAAATACTTTCATACTAAAAGTAGGGTTAGGGGGGATGATTTGGGGTTAGATATAGGGTTTTTGTTTACCGTTTCGGGAAGGAAGGTTAAATGTCATTTGCCCCATGGAAGGTCGCCCGCGGCCTTGGTTCTCACATAAGCTTAGTTTTCACTTATCCATCGTTCTAGTATCTTTTCAAATGATTAAGTTTTTTTTTCAAGGTTTCTTTGTTTAAAGAAAACGGGCGGCCTTGGCCGCCCGGCTTTTTTCCGGTCCCGGACGCCGGCAGAGCCCGGGGCATTATAGGGGGCGGTGACCTTACCCCCACACCCTTCCTGGAAGCCTGTCTCACCCATCTGTTCACCCTAATTTTTTACGGGATGGGGGAACACGTAGCACCGTGGTGGAATGGGGGCTTGGAGCGATCCCAAAATGGTTGTGAGGTAAAGGGGTGTTTCGTTTTTTTTTCCTGTTGTAGATGTTGTAAAAGCATTGATTTCCAAAATTTTGTCAGCTTCAATGTCTGTCAAGCCTAGTTTCTCCCTGAAGACCTAAAACTGTGTTTGTGTTTACCAATTTAGCGTCCCATTACACTGCTTCTTGTCCCACTGGGAAAGACTTTTTTTAAAAATTAAAAAAAAAAAAATGTTAACCTGCATTTTGTCACAGACAGATGAGGGTTGGCCTAAAAAACCCGGGAAAAAAAAAAACCACGACATCCCGTCACAAACAGTTCAAAGGCAAAAAAAATGTACAAATAACAAAGTATACAAAAAATATTTACTTTTGGAAACCCCTGGACTAAAACTCTTAAAAATTTAAGCCATGTTTAAAAAAAAACCTAACTTAGCCCTGGGCCTTTCCCCCGGGCCGGGGGGGGTCCCCCCCATTTTGGCCAAAATTTTGGGGGAAAAAAACTAATTTGGGGGNTTCAATGATGAATACTATGGTACTTAACCAAGAAGATGATGACCCTATAAGGTATGCGATAACTGATATAACACAATGTAATATATATATGAACACTATTATCTTGTTATGATTATTTTAACGACAAACTTTTCTTATGGTATATGTTGTTAGCTTTATGTTATCTTAGAATCCGTCTTTCCACAGAGTCATCGTGTACGTGTTCTTACCGTTCAGCAAGGATGGCCCTGCTGTGGAGAGAATTGCTGCATGGGGGACTGACACAGGTCTTCTGTTTTATTCAGTCTTGTCTCTATTTCCCAAAAAGTTTGCAAAGTAAATACATTGGATCAGCAATTTGATGTGTTGAATAATCATATATTTTGTCTGACTATTCCACTCCAACTATTGTGATTTCCTCAGTTTCCACGGTGCAATCGTCAATGTGACCGCATTGCCCTACACGCCACATTGGGTGGAAGAAACGGAACAGGGTGAAAACATGTCACATGTGAAGACATATTCGGGTACAGATTATTTTCTTCTCTCAAGTATCGCATATGCGCTGAATTTCAAAATACACGTCATTCCAACATCTAGCTGGGATGAGGTACGTTGAGTCAAACATAATTTTTGTTGCCTTTGAAGAGTTACGGTTTTCTGACAATTAACTGTTCTTATTTCAGCTGAGTATCGTGAGTGCTGATTACTGTACTCTTATTTCAAATGCATCTTGGAAATACCATTATATGTATGGGTAGATAAACACCAATATACAGTTTAATATATGCACTTTTTATCTTTATAATGTAAATATGGGATAAGTTTTACACACTAGCAAACACTTGCTTTCAATAATCCTTGCAATCACTTTCCCTATTCACTTTTCCAACAGGTAGCCATGAAAGTAGAGGAACGGAAATCCTTTATGGCCACCGTTTTTCATACTGTCTTACCTCAACGTCTGAAGCGCTATGACTATTCATACGCATATGAGTATGCTTCCCTTGATTTTTGCGCAGCTAAGCCTTCTCTCAGGCCTCAGTGGCAGAGCCTTTACTACCCGTTGTCCAACAAAGTGTGGATTGCCATCGTGGGAGTACTCTTTGTTATGCCGATTTCAGTATGCATGGTAAGTTTATGATTATGAGTCTTATTATTATTATAATAGTAACTATTGTTTTGTATGGGTACATAAACCTACATATATGTTACTCCAACATTTGACACTGAAAGTTCCATTTAATGACCGACTCCGTAATACCACATAAAACATGATTGTTTCATTTAATCTTGTGAAAATGCTTCTCAATTTCTGCAATCTCAATGCATCTCTTTTTGCTTACAGCTAATTGTATGAGCGTATATGACAGGTGTTCTTAACATTTTGTTTTCACTCTTCAAAATCCCGACTGTATTGACCAGTAATTTCCTTTACCCACCTCGCAGGGGCGTATTTAGGATCTTGAAACATTGGGGGCTTAGCCAATCCAGGAGATCATTCAATTATTACTGGATAATTTTCAATATAGTTATGAGTATAATGAATATAAGATGTGAGACACTGTGCTCTACCAAAAGGCTCCGGTCATTTGCTTAGGATAACTTCGAAACCTGAAATTGGAACATAATCAAGACAATCTGAGTTGGGGTTCAACATCGTCAATATCTTAAAGTAATCGTCCAGACCATTTCATCATTCCTGATTAATGCAGTCAAAATATAGCCATGATCGGATATCAACAAATGTTGTCCTTCCATCCAGTCACCCGTTTTTAAATGATCCGCATTCAAAACCCTTTTAAATCCTCGAGCTCTCAAAACCCCAACCGGCGGGACAGCAGACGAGCACCACGCTCGGCGAACGTCACACAGTGACCCTTCCAGCCCTGCTATACAAATACACGAACACAAAACCAATTTATCATGGTGACTAACTTAGCATACTAAAGCCGTGGGGTCAAAACGAGTACCCAATTTAGTCACCTGAGTAACAAGGGTTAGTAATTTTTTGAGTAACTACCTAGTAAATCTGAGTATGGTCTTAGTCAAACAAAATACTAACCAGTCGAAAGTTCACTTTTTTGAGTATCCACATTAGTAAATTGGACTAAGGGGGGGCAAAAAATGCACCTTTAGGGGTGCAGGTTTTGCACCTTTATAGGTGCAACTTTTGGAGGGGTGCACTTTTGCACCCATATAGGTGCAGCAAATGCACCTTTAGGGGTGCAACTTTGCACCTTTAAAGGTGCAAAACGATATCACCTATGTTGCACCTTTAAGGGTGCAAGGTTGCACCTTAACACTAGGGTACAACTTTTTGCACCTTTTGGAATTGGAATTTTGGGTGCAATTTTGCACCCATATGGGTGCAAAAAATGCACCTTTAGAGGTGCAGGTTTTGCACCTTTAGAGGTGCAACTTTTGCACCTTTTAGAGGTGCAACTTTGCACCTTTTGGGGGGAATGCATTTTTGCACCCATATGGGTGCAACAGATGCACCTTTAAACTGTGCACATTTAAAGGTGCAAAATGATGTCCCACTTTTGCACCTTTAAAGGTGCAAAAGCTGCACCCACGCTCAAAACTGCAGTTATTGCACCTTCTGGAGGAGTGCAACATTACACCCTATTGTACAAATAGGGTGCAATTATGCACCCCTCCAGAGGGTGCAAAAACTGCACCTCTGCACCTCCAGGAATGTAATTATAGTTATCTGTCCTTTATGGATCTTTAAAGGAAGAATTCCCAATTTTCTATTTTTTCATGACAAGTTGGAGTAACTTTCTATCGAAAATATGATATCATGAATTCCTCCTTTTTTAAGATCCGTAAAGAACAGAAATCAGCATTCTTGAAGGTGAGGTTGTTGCTGCAAGAGGGGACATGTACACAACAGCTTCTCCGATGCCCAAATCAATGTGAAAGTTCCTGCCCAATAAGTACTTTTCAAAATTAAAGCAAGGATCTTAATAAACCAGCATTCATGTTAACATTGTCTTCTTTACTTGTCTTTAAAACGAAATATATGCATTAAAGGAAAAATAACAGGGTAAGGTTAATAAGGATATAATACATGATTATAGAAATACATCATTATTAAAGCTGAAACAACTTGAGATTAGAAAAAAATACAATGTTAGATTAATGTGTACTACATGTTTACAGGGTAGGAATGAAAGACAATCTACTTAGTTCGCGATTTGTCCTTCAACGCTAAAAGATCAGGGGGATGGAAATATATTTCCGATATTTATCTCTGCAAACTGAAAACAAATTACGTGATTTATTTTTAAATATCTTAACATCAAATCTATGGAAATTGAACCATGGAATTTTTACATATATATGACTTACTTTTTTTTCATACTAATGATAAATAAAGCAATCATCTAGATTTGTGCTTTGCAGCATTTAAGACAGGAGTTCCCCAAACGCGACAGTTGGCCAACCTAACCCTATGCATTATTGCAATGGCCTTTTTTTCTTTTTTTTTACATTTGTGCCTTTAGCGCCTGTAGGCAGTGGTGACCCAGGGCTCAGATGGTAGGCTCTGGAGGTTCACTTGAGGGCTCTGATGGTTGGTCCTCGCCCGTGGTGGCGCAGGCAGGATTCTTATAGTGACGCCTGTGATTAGAGGCTCATGCCGCCCCCCTGTGTTCTCCGATGCACTCGCAATCAAAGGGTTTGGAGTTGATGGGAAATGGAATGTGAGTGTTTCTTAGGCCACTCAAGGGTGCAGAAAGGTTTTGAGTTTTCTTCGGGGATCGAACTCGGGTCACCGAGAACGCCAGTCGGAGACGCTAACCACTCCGCTCCCCGCCTCCCCAACCACATCCACTCTGCTACCGCCTGCGAGTGATTAAGTGATTATTTACGGGAAAATGCTATTGGAAAGGATTGGGCCTGGCTATAATATTGTATGCAGTAAAAGTAGAAAATAGTCTACATAGCCATCATACAGGTATCAAAATATACTGCAAACACTGTTCTTATAAGTGAGATTCGTGCAACATCTTGTAGAGAAAGAAATATATAACTGAAGCTCTTTTTACTCAAACGCATTAAAGTAGGAAGGGAGTACATTAAATGCAATAAATATTTTCAAAGGTGACATTGATGAAAAGCTTTTGGATTCCTATGCAGTGTTTAAGAAAGACTAAAAAAAAAAAAATGGTGGATAGTTTAGCATTAAAAAACCTAACATCTGGAAAAGTACAACCTAAGAAAATGTTGTTAGAAAACTGGAAAGATGAAACAGACATTCACTGGAAAGAAGTAAGACACACAATAAAATAATGCAGTGGCCAGTGGGAATATGATGGCTAATTCCATATATCAAATGACTGGCCTAGATGCCATGCTATCTATTTATTACTGCTTACAAGAATGCCAGTAGCTAATTTTAGTATATTACATGCAGTAATATGCTCCATACCATCATTTCCAACCTTATGTGCATAGCCTACCTTATACAATCTGTTAGTACATACAACATTACTATTATAACACTGCTGTAATAACACTGCTGTACAAACAGGTTGTGTAAGCTAGGCCATGCACATAAGGTAGGAAATGATAATGCAGAATGGGTATAAATAAGACAAACTAGAAGCCGCTATAACCAAACCACTTGTGGATAATATTGTAGTTTGCGTAGAATGACAACAAAATATAAAATCTAGTTAATTATTTCAATAGTTTCTGTGAGAAAGAAACCTGGAAGTTAATGTGGGCCAAAATATGCTGATTGTATTTGGATGCAAGTGAAATACTTAATTTGCAAGGCAATGTATAGTTTGAGAGATTAGAGGTAGAAACAATGTCAAATAATATCTAATAAACATATGATAATGGAAGAGGACTCTGTGCAAACAAGGGAGCATGGAAGGGTAGATAATAGAGAACACAACAAGGAGGGGATGTAGCTTCAGCTAAATGTTGAGAGTGCAGTGAGGCAGTAAAAAAAGGCACTCGGTATAGTTTAAAAAACTAAATACACTGCCCTGTGGGGGTTTTTAAAGGAACCTGTATCAACATAATTAAACTAGACCAAACCCGTTTCTTGTTGTTCCCTTAGTTCAATCAATCTCTTCTGGTTTCCTCAGCCTGATGTTCAGTTTGTAGATGTTTTTAAAAGGGAGCATTGATTTCCAACATTTTGTACAGCTTCAATGGTCTGTAAAGCCTAGTTTCTCCATGAAGAACATGAAAACTGTGTTTGTGTTGACCAATTTAGCGTCCCATTACACTGCTGTCTTGTGCCCACTGGAATGACATGTATACATTAATAAAAAAAAAAGTTAAGCCTAGCATTATGTCACAGAACAGATAGAGGGTGTGGCCTAAAACACTTAGGGGAAAACAAAACCACTGACATGCCAGTCACAAAACAGTATGCAATGGCAAATGAATGTGACAAATAAACAAAGTATACAAAATATATTATACTTTTGGAAACATGGAGCTAAACTCTACAATAGCCATGTAATCTAAACTTATGCTGCTGTTACACAAAGCCGTGTGGGCTCACCGTTCGCCACTGTGTGAAAAACTAGGGGCAGACGGGGTCACACGGTGAGGACACACAGTGGGCCGTTTCCCGTCCGTTGAACACGTTTAGGGGACTTTGCCGGCCATCCGCGCCCGGCAGGAGTTTTGAGTATGCTCAAAACTTGTGCCGGGCGAGTAAAAGCGGCGGCGAACGGTGAGAGCCTGGTACGAGGACGGTATAAGGACGGCGCACCCGTTTCGCGGGACGGTGAGCCCGGTACCAGGCCGGTGAGGACCCGGTATAGAACGGTATGAGCCCGGTGACAAATAAAGAACATTGCAGCTGTTGACATTTTTTGCTGATTCTTCGCCGTGTTGGACTGTTGTTTTTCTATTAGACGGAAAGGGGCCGCCCAGCTCACCCGGCTCTGTGGGACAGCAGCATTATTCTAACGGTAAATTTAGAGTTTGTCCTTAATAAACACAAATTATTTCGATATCACTTGTATTCTATCTTTTCTAATCAGGTAGGGGTCTACTCTATACCATTACCAATGAAAGTTTCGTGTTTTTTAGAGAAAAACCCAAGTCAAGGTTAGGATAAGTTAATGACCCTTCAGCAAAAGACCATGAGGGGCCACACCCCTCCCCTTCTTTAAAAAGTTAGGTTAACCCCCAAGGATTCCTAACCTAACGTTCTGACCTGGGGAGGGATTAAATATATTATATATATATGTAAATTTGCAACAGTAAATTCTAGTAGATTTCAGGTAAATTGTCTTACTTACCTAACCTTAACCTTAAACCTTAAACCAAATGGCAATTAATATTAGTCAGAATTTGGGCCACCCGGAACTGTCCCGGATGGTTGTGTAAGCCTACCCCCAAAGGGTCACCTATTTAACTCTTGAACACGTCGATTAGGTTACTTTAGGTCACGGTTACCCTTTTCCTTACCAATATCATGATAACTTTGTGTGGGAATCACAACCGAGGGTATTTTCGAGAAAATCCGATGGTTAGCTTCATAGGGAAGCCAAGGCGTCTTCACCCGGCAAGGCGACCCTTTCCAGACTTGGGATATGCGGCCCCGCTGCTCCGGCTGGGGGCGGCCGCCTACTCCTGTGGAATATTTACCAAATAGGTTATATTTGTTAGTGTCCAAGGTGAATAGCATCTTCACTACATAAATGCTGCAGAAGAAACAATACACAAATCGTGTTATTAAGGTTGGCAGTGAAAGCCCAGTTCTGTCTAATAAAAATATGGGTTATTATTAAGCAGAAAATGGGGTTTCACTGAAAAGCAAATTCACACCAAATACAACAAAATACACCAATAAAAATGAATGTTTTGTGTATATTATATATATATATATAATTTTATTATATTATATTAAAATATAATATATTATATATATATATATATATATATATATATATATAATATATATATATATATAATATAATATATATATCTATATATATTAAAAAAAAATAAGTTTGTTGTTGCAGTTGTTCACTAACCGGTAAAGCTTTTTTTTTATATCAAGCCTCTCCTATTTCAGATAAAACTAGATTTTTCTGATAGATTTTGATGCGTTTTTGAATTAATCTGATGTTTGTTTTTCTTGGCAAAACACTATTTTTTTTTTTACTCCCTTGACCTCACCTCTGAAAAACTAATGATTTAAAAAAAATAATAAACGGTTCCTAAACACATCAAAAACTACCAGAAAAATAAGTTCACGAAAAACCCAGACTAACCCACCCATGACCAAACCTAACCTGAGGGGTTGCAAAAGTGAGCACTGACCACGCCGTGGCTGCGGCCTGGCGGGCCTGGGAAAGGCGAGGTGCTGAACTGCGTGAATGGCGGCGGGGGAGGGTCATATTTATTCATATAAGATAGGTTTTGTCCATGGTTTTGACCTAAGTAACAGTTTGCCAAGAGGTTTGAAGGGTAATAGAAGACGTATATGACAAAAGATTAGTCCTTCATATGGTAGTAAAAGAGATATGACAGGGGCGATAAAACAAATCTTAACTCACTAACCTAACCTGGGCATTGGGTATTATTTTACAATAGGACCAGAATTACCTACACAATTGGGAGTATGGTTTATGTTTAGATTATTGGATTAAAAAAAAAACTCTCCCAATGAGCTTCCGTCGCAAATCAGTACTTTTGGATATGACAAGTGACAAGAGAGACAAGTGTTTACATGCACCTCACTCTTCTTTCGCTAGTGACCTGCATCGCCTCAATTTCTCCTTTGCCGCGGAGCAATTATTAATTATTAATGCGAATTTGGCTTTAGTCAGGTTAAAATGAGGGCTTAGGTTAGTTGATATTTTTGGTACTTTCAACCAGTAATTTAGTACAAAAGTAGTTTTAAAAAAAATTTTAATCAAATTAATAACAATTTAGATCTCCGAAACTAGTAATTTACAACAGAAGCTCATGGAGAGAATGTTTCTCAGAATCCATTAAGGTAACCATAAATCATACTCTATAATTGTGTAGAGAATTCTGGTCCTAGTGTAAAATTTTACCGGGCATTGATAACTTAACCGAACCTCGATGGTGGGCTTCACCCCCCCATTACCCCCTTGTGTTATTTTTCATATCCGACGGTTGTTACAAAGGGGGTTGAAAACAGGTAAAATTCTAGAGTTCTTTCCCGCCCTTATTAGTGGAGGGGTTTTCCGGTAAATGCTGGGTTTTTTGCAAATTTAACCTGACCTCCTAATGGTTTAGGATATCAGGTTAAATTTTGGTTAGTTTAGGAGGTTAGGTTAAATGAGGTTAGGTTATTAGCTAGGTTAGGTTTAGTTTAGTTAGGTAAATTTCCTAGATCTAGGTTAATTACCCTAGATATAGAGAATTTGAATCTCCTAAATAACTCCAAAAAAAATGTATTTCAAAAGCAGTTATTGTTCCCCACCCCAAAACCCCGCATTCCCACAGGATCCCCACACTTGCTTGGGGGGAAAGGGGAGATTTATGGGGAAACGCTAGAAATTTACTGCAAAACCCCACTAATAGGGCGGGAAAGAACGCTAGAATTTTACCTGTATTCTAACCCTGTAAGAACCGTCGGATATGAAAAATAACACAAGGGGATAATGGGGGGGTGAAGGCCACCATACTTCCAGGTCACAGGAAGGTACTTCCAAACAATAATTGAGTATGAGATTATAAATGCTCTTCCCTATGTATTTTGATGTGGTAAGAATGTTAATCACATTCAAAATTGTTGGAAATGCCTAATTTTGCAGTTATCCCCCTCAACCAAACAAACCTAAGGACCCATCGGGAATTGGGAAAAACCATCGGGTTTTGGGGGGGAAGAGGAAACGAGTTTTTGTATGTGGAGTAGATTATGTAGATGAACGTAAAAAATATCCGATATATACTATTGGATGATACAAAACCGAAAATACATAATAATATATAACTGATAAACGTGTGATCTTGATGAAGTGTGATGGTTACAGGGAGTTTCGTACAGAAGTTATGGTATTATTCTAGTGTTTGCCCATACTCCCCCTCTCCCACAAAACAAGCTTGGGGACCTGGGGTAATGCGGGATATTTTGGCTGGGTACAAAATATGCGTCGCAACCCCATAGTTTTTGAGTTAGGGGTGTTGAAAAAATTCCCTAGATCTAGGGAAAATTAATTGGGTTTCTTCTGAGTCCAGAAACGTGTGAACCTGCCGATCCTCACAGAATGATGACCGAAGTGCCGAGAACCCCCCACCCCTCCCCTAGGAGGTTAGGTTCGATTTGGTTAGGTTCGATTTGGTTAGGTTAGCTTAGGTAGATTTGGTTAGCTAGGTTATCGGGGGTCAAGCCCCCCGCTAGGTTTGGTTATTTTGATTGGCATATTTCTCTTGATATAAAGGGAAAAGACCCAGATCTAGGGAATTTTACCCCCCCTACACAACTCTTAAATTACTTGTTTTCCGACGCTTTATTTTTTTCCCCACCCGAAAACCCCCCATTCCCACAGGTCCCCCAAACTTGTTTGAGGGAAGTGGGAAAGTATGGGCAAAAACTAGAAATTTACCCAAGTTGTTTCGTACACTTGATTTTGAGTTTTTTCGTACATACCTGGTGTCGTTTTGGGTATTTTTCTAGTGTTTGCCCATACCCCCTCTCCCCAAAACAAGCTTGGGGACCTGGGCAATGCGGGAAATTTTTGGGTCGGGTACAAAATATGCGTCGCAACCACATAGTTTTTGAGTTTTCGGGTATTGAAAATTCCCCAATCTGAGGGAAAATTGATTGGATTTCTTCTGAGTCCAGAGACGTGTGAAAACCCGACTATCCTCTCAGAATGATGACCGAAGTGTCGAGAACCCCCCCCAACCCCCAGCTAGGAGGTTAGGTTTTGATTTGGTTTAGGTTAGGTTAGGTTTTAAAGGTAGGTTATATTTGGGTAGGTTGGGTAGGTTATTTGGATAGGTTAGGTTTTTTGGTTAGGTTAGGTTATATTTGGTTAGGTTAGGTTAGATTTGGTTTTGGTTAGATTTGGTTAGGTTAAATTTGGTTAGATTTGGTTAGGTTTTTTTTAGGTTATCGGTGGGTCAAGCCCCCGCTAGGTTAGGTAAATTTCTCTAGATATAAGGAAATTACCTTAGATCTAGGAAATTTAACCCCTACACAACTCTTTAATTACGTGTTTTCGACGCATAATTTTTTCCCCACCCCAAAGCCCTGCATTCCCACAGCTTCCCAAACGTGTTTTGGGGGAAATGGGAGAGTATGGCAAAAACTAGAACTTTACCTCGTTTTTTAACTAGTTTTTCAAGTTCAACTCTGAGTTGAGTTAGAAACGACTATATTTTCATATAGATTATAGACTACGAAGCAACTTTTTGGTGTACGAAATAACTTGTGTACGAACTGACTGCACCCCCTCCTAAGTAAGCTCCATATTCCTCGAACCCCCGGTAACCTAACAAATTTTACCAAAACACTTTATAATTACGTTTTTAGAGGTATCTGAAGGAACTTGTGAAAGGTTTGGTGGAACCCCCCCCCCCCCCACACACACTAATAAGGCGGGAAAGGACACTAGAATATTACCTGCACTTATACCGCCTTTATGATTTTGGCGGCGGCGGGCGTCCCCCCCTCACGGCAACACTCTTGTCATCCGCCTCACCTGTGCCTTCCTGAAGAAGGCAGGTCAGCTGCCACGTTTTGTTATAGCATCATAGGACATCACCAGGGCTTATAGTGTTTCCCCCAAGGGATCCTCGCGCACTGTTTCAACACCAACATAAACTGCCATGGTATATTGAAGTGACATACCTACTTAGAAATGCCTTACAGAAAAACCAATTTACTACTTACCAATACATACACTGATCGTGGAATGGAAATGTTCACTGCAAGTGAAGGCGAGGGAGGTATATAGCAAGGAACTCGAAGGGAGGCGAAGGGCGGCAGGATATCAAACCCAGGTCAGCAGCCGTGTTGCCATGAGTGCCGTGAGTCTGGCTGGCCTCGCCACTATTATGCTGGCTGCTGTTGTTGTTTAGGGCTGCGAGGATCCCTTGGGGAACCCCTATGACCCTGGTGATGTCCAATGATGCTATCACAGGCGTGGCAGCTGCCCTGTCTTGTGTCTTCCTCAGGAATCGCGGCACTATTCAAGTATTTAACCCAAAGCAAAACAAGCGAACAATTGACGTCTATGATGCGCAATACTCTGCTCTTCACAACTCTTATTTTATTTGTCATGCTTCCTTAATTAATATTATACTTACTTCAAGAACCAATTAAGAGAAAAAAAAATATTACTTACCGTATAATCCTTTGCCTTGCTCTGCACAGGGCACACTGCTTAGCCATGATCATGATGGATATTCTCTTCTCAGTATCTCTTTCTTCTCTGCAGCATGTCTAACCGAACCAAATCACATTTGCGCCAAATATTTACTTTATCTTCATCAGTTTTCAACTCAAGTAAATGTGGTAGGCTACTTGGCAATATTTCGGAGGAGAAAAGCCATGCGTCGCAAAATGAATAAATGCTTTCAAAGACCCGTCGTTTTTAAGACTTATAAATATTATCATGATCATTAGTGCATTGGACAGAATCAGTGTTGTATTCCAAATATTTCACAAAGAGTAAATCTTTGATAAAAAAGAAGTAAGGTTTGTCCGTAGACACGATACACTGAGTGACTGAGTGACTGTGACTAACACATTCGTCATGGTGTTGTTGACGAAGGCTTTGACTAACTTACGTTTTGTGTGCGGAGACACGGAGAAAAATGTAGTACTTGGGGAGTTTTGGGTGTTTCTGATATATTTTTTTTTGAAAATAGTGGCATATACCTGGCATTATTCATGGGTACAGCAATAAAGCTGTGCCTTTGCAAGAGAGCTTAGCACCCATTTCCGACCTATTTGACATGATAATGTTCTGGTGCACTGCGCCCTGACAGTGCGGGTGAGTAGGGCGCGTGTGTGCAGCCATTGTCTAGCCGCGCTTCCTCCTTCACCCGCCCACTGCCAGGCGCTGCAACAGACTTAATCATGGTCAAATAGGTTCAGAAATGGGTGGCTAAGCTCTGTGCAAGGCACAGCTTTCCTTGCTTATCCTGAAGGATGCAAGTAATATGCCATCACAATTAAAACTATTATACATGAAACCCCAAAACTCCCCAAGTACTACCTTTTTCTCCTCGAGTCTCCGTGTATTTGATAGGGCCGGGCTGGATAGGCTCACTCGTGTGACGTCGCCATCAAGTTCTCCCGCCACCCTGGAATGGGGCCGTTGTTTTTTCTCCCGCGCTTCTCTTACAAAAGTCATGTTTTTTAGGAAATAAGGCGTGGCATGGCTGAATTTTTTTTTGGTGGATTAAGGTATTTGAATGAGCCTTCAACATACAATTAATGCAAAGAAAAAATAAGTCTGGACGATATTACTTTATATTCTCTCCGGATAGGGCACATAGTAAAACCTAAGAAAACATACGTTTTAGTGTGATGAAGCAGTAATATAATTTTATTTATGCCACAATGCGTTGTCGATACTGAGATCTAACCCACCTTGGGATCATATAAACTGTCATTATTTTTTTTTTTTTTTACATGCAATAAGGACTGGCTCAACAGCAACATAAAAGTAACAAAAAGTCCGCTTACAATTGCCAGTCCCTCGCTACGAAGACAGTAAGATAATATAGAAAGAGGGTGGGTCAATTTATTTCATGGTGTCTTAATTGCCACTCCTCTCTTGACGAAATTTAAGTCGAAGGAAGGTGGAAAATAGAAACAGGAAGAGAGTTCATCATCCTCTTGGACTATACTTTACTAAAAATAAACTGGAAATATCACATCTCATCTCCTGCTAAAACAGTTTCTAAGAAGTTAGGTGTCCTGTGGCGTCTGCGTCCAAAATGTTCTCCCTCCTAGTTGCTTGCTCTGTACATGGGCCTTATCCGCCATGTATGGTGTGTCTCACATGTTTAGAGAGGATCCACTCATACAGCTCTCATAAACAAGGTTGAATTAAAAGCTTTTTCGTCTTATCAACTCCCCTCCTTTAGCTGACCGTCATCAATATTTAAATCACCGCTGAAATGTTGCCTCTCCTGCAATCTTTTACCGTTATTTACACGCTAACTGTTCTTATGAACTTGCTATCTGCATGACTCCCCCTCTCCCCGATCCCACGGCATCGCTGCACAAGACCTTTTATACTAATAATCATCCCATTCCTGTCCATCTCCCTAATGCAAGAGTTAATCAGTATCTTCACTATTTCATCCCTTTCACTGGTTTCTACTTTTCCACCTTCCTACGACTTAACAAATCTTTTCAAGTGAGAAGTAACAAGACACCTCCAAAATTGCCCCCCCCCCTTTATATATTATCTTACTGTCTTCTTTATAGGGACTGTCAACTAAGTGGACTTTCTGTTTCTCCATTTTTTATTTTGCCCTTGGGCAGTCCTTTGTGATGTAAAAAAACTAAACATTGCTATTGTGATTTAAAGATTGAAGACAGTCAGTCAGAGGAGGGGAGTTGATGAGACGAAGAGGTTTTGACTCCACCCTGTATAGGAGAGCTGTATGAGCGGATCCCCTCCAAAACATGTGAGGCATACTTCATAAATTATATATGCGGATAAGGACCTTGTAAAGAACACGCAACTGGGAGGGAGAAAAAAAGAACACAGACGCCACAGGACACCTATGGCGTTTTCTGCGGGGATCCTGATTGCAACCGAAAAATTTTCGGTTGCTCAAATTTCAATCCCTGTTCAACCATCCAGGGAAGATGATTGGCCCGACCCGCAATCATTTGTTGTTGTTGTTGTGACCGTTTGCAACCGAAAATTTTCCGATTGCAACCAAAAATCCCCCGCAGAAAACGCCTCTAACTTCATAGAAGCTGGAAGGTTTTAGAAGGATTATAAGTTTGAAGGATTAGAATGGTCACCCTTCTTAGGAACAGGTTGGATGTGAACAAGGAAAAGCGTAGATTTAAAAAAGAAATAGGGAGAAACTGGTTCACAAATAGGGTGGTGAATGATTGGAATGGACTCAGTCGTCAGGTGGTCAATGCGGAGTCTATAAGGGTTTTTAAAAGGAGTCTGGATAAATTCATGGATGGGGAAGAGAGGTAGATGTAGGTAGAGTTAAGTAACAGGAACTACCTCGTGTGGGTCTCACGGCCTCTGTAGCTTCCTTATTTTCTTATGTTCTTATGAATTAAAGTATTTTTCGCGTCTCGCGAGGCTGTCAGAGCTTACCTCCGTTCCTAGTATGCTATATTTCTATATCATGCTAATATTCCTATAATATGCAGGCGGTGTGCGATGATCGGTGGTTGGTAGCCTAGCGCGGCAGCACTAGGCTGCCGGGCTAAAAGACTGTCCAGGGGCTACATTCAGAGAGGCTAACTTTCGGTCTTCACGACCTAGCGACTTCCAACAGCTGTTTTGGGCAACTTTTGGCATTCTGCGGGCAGATTGATGACGTACTTAAAGACGTTAAGCTGTCAAAGCATAGCGACCACGGTAGGGGTGGTATAGAGCACGCAATATACATAAAAATACTCATAAATTGAGTATATATGATGTTTTCTGACTCAAAGAACTGAACAGGGCAAGTATACAAATGAAATTAGGCCATAAAACTATCTCCTACCCTCATGGTGAGTTTATTATGAGTTTGTTATGGGGTGATGGGCCGAGTGGTGAACGGCGGCACCTCACACGCAGACCACCTCGCTTGAGTCGCTTCACCACCCCGGCGGGTAGCTGCCACTAACCGCCACGCATCAGACTGAAGTTATAATGGCTCCCTTTTCCTTAATAAAACCCCAAACCCTTGTCCATTCAGCCGTGATGGGTATCGCGTGTTAGCCGGGGTTTGTGACCCGCCTCCCGGGGTGGTTGCTTCCCCCAAATGGCAGGAAGACCAGTTACGAATAGAGAGATTATCAAGCGGAAAAGATCACCCATAGTGACACCGTAGCGCCACTGCCATATCTCGTACCAGAATCCCCGCGACTTCCGGGTTGTAGAAATCGAGGAAGTTAGTTAAGCTAAACATCGTGCCCTTTAACTCTTTCTGAATGTCTGCCCTGGTGGCGAGGGGCATGGCTACACCCGGAAGCACGTAATGCCGTAACCCGGAAGAGAGGAGGGTGATCGTGCCGCTGGCGTGCTGCACGAGGACTGGCGTGTCCATCCTGACGGGAAGTGCGTGCGGGGCTGCAGGCACTCAGCAGGATACACCCTCCGTGAAGGGGGGTGCGCAGCAGGTGCAGGCTGCTACGCGTCGGGGATAAACGGAAGAGTGGCCATGCGGGGGAGGGCTGCCCTAGGGTCCCTGTATAAGGTACCGTCATTCATAGGCCCTATATTAAACGCTACTGGGCGCCATCTTAGTACCAGGGCCTCTCGGTTCACCCAAGACCCGCGGAAGTTCTCAAGGCATGACCCCGCAGTATATCATGTTATACATGTATAAAGGATATACTGTTATCTTCGGAAATGTTTGTTCTATAAGATTATCACATAAAACAGTAAAACACATTAAATAAAGGTCATTATGAGACTCTGAAGAAATATGCATGAACTTACAATTTACTTAAACACGTCGTCATGTAAAATTTTGTGGGACAACATAAGTAAGATGGAAGATATCTATGAAAGCAGAATTGTATTAGTTTTCCAATGATATATTTAGTTTTCTGATACATACAGTAGTACCATGCAAACATTATCGTTAACAAAATATATCGGCCCGTACCTAGAGTCAAGGCGGTAGAGCGACGAACGGCGAGGTACCGACGAGCGGCAGAACCTTCAAATTGTTACCGAGAGTGGACAGAAAGGGAGGGTTGGTTGAGTTCTCACGCGGCGGTGTATTGGCATCAGTGTTGCTTCAAACTGCGTAGCCAGAGTACGACTATAAATAGTCTATAATGCGAATTTGCCCGTATACTCATCAAAAACATCAACAGAAACGTTGCGATCGGCTATGAAGTTGGTGAAATATATATTTAATGAAGTTAATTAACAGTAGAGGCGTGTATACGTAAGTTTCTTTTACCGCTCAGGTGAATATGTGCGGTAAGAGAAACGTGCTGGCGGGTTCTGGCAGC